>CM035141.1:99129208-99704208 GCA_020205605.1 Panax ginseng | reverse complement strand
GGCCTCAGATGGGTCAAGAAGCGTCCCCAAGGGCTTGGTTTGGCAAGGTGTTCACCAAGTCTATGAGGAATTTTGCCACAAACAAAGTAACTCAGATCACACTTTGTTTTTGAAGCATAAAAGAGGTAAAATCAACGCCTTTAATTATCTACGTTGATGATATGGTGGTGACAAAGTGATGATCATGAGGAGATTTCAAGTTTACAACAAGATTTAGCTTTCGAATTTGAAATGAAGCAGCTTGGAGATCTTAAATACTTTTTGGGATTGAAGTAGTATCGATCAAAGCATGGTATTTTCTTATCCCAACGAAAATATATCCTCGATTTATTATCTCTGAAACAGAATGCTTGGATGCAAGCCGCTATAATACTCCCATTGAAAGCGTAATCACAAACTATTTGAGTGTTTGAGTGCATCTCCCACCGATAAAGGAAGATACCGAGATTCGTTGGAAAACTAATTTATTTATCTCATACTGCACTGATATCGTGATACGCAGTAGTTGTGGTGAGTCGGTTCATGTATGACCCACGTAAACCTCATACATGGATCTTGTAGAGAACGATATTGAGATATTTAAAGGTTGCTCAGGGTAAAGGTATATTGTTCTCAAATCATGGTCACCTAAAGGTGGAAGGTTATCTTGATGCCGATTAGGCGAGGATCAATTTGATGATGAAGATCTACCTCGGGATACTTCACCTTCAGAAAGTGGAAATCTTGTGACTTGGAGGAGTAAAAACAACAAGTAGATCGAGATCAAGACCTTTGAAGCTAAGCAAGAGGTATGGCACTTGGGATATGTGAGTTGCTCCGTTAAGAAATTTATTGAATGACTTAGGCGTGAAACCAAAAGCAAAGAATGAAACTATACTTTGTGATAACAAATCGCCTATAGATATTGCTTTCATAACCCCTTCAACATGATTGAATTCTAAGCATGTGGAGATCGATGACATTTTATCAAAGAAAAACTTGAAAGTTGGAATCATTATTTTTCCATTCGTGAAGTCCAAGACCAACTAGCAGATGTCCTCACTAAAGCGTGATAGCTAGCAAGGTGTTTATGGACTCTCTTGTCAAGTTGGGCATGTGCGATATCCACGCACCAACTTGAGGGGGGTGTTGGAAACAATCAACCTCAATCTCGTGTAAATAGGAAAGGGTGTTATTGTTATAGTAATCTCTTTCTATAAATCCTCCTCTAATATTGGATCTCATGAAATCAAGGAGAATCAGCTAATATATCTCCTATAATTGTGAGGAATATTTTTGTATAAATATACCTTTTTGTAATCTTAATAATACACAGAAAAATTATTTATTTAAGAGTTTGTACACGTCAGGAACTGACGAATAATCACAAGTAACTTTGAGGAGATTTAAAATAAAATGCTATCATTACATTAAGAAGTGGGGAACAAATAGAGTTATTTTCCTTAATTATGTGGAGCCTGTGTGACCCAAACTTTTGTTACACTCCATTGCCAAAAGAATTTTGGAGCTCTGTGTTTGTCCCAATTTTATGAGGATATATATATAAAATGAGGATCAGGTCCGGACTCCCGAATGGATCTAAAATTCAGATTTTTTTTATTTTTTTTAAAAAATAATTAAAAAAAGTTTAATATTTTTTGGAACTGAATTTTTTTCATAATATAGTGTTTTGGGTGTGATTTGAATATATATAACAAAATAGTATGTACATTTTATATATATATAAACCTAAAATACCTTAAACTGAACTTAATATGGTATATGTATGTAGATCCATCTTAATACAATAAAGATATATATACTCTTCTGTCCCAAAAATAAAAAAGAAAACTTCTTTCAATTAATGAAAAATAGAAAGAAAGTATGATTCTTTTTCCAACTACGTACGTAACGTACTATAAGGACTGGAGGAGTATATATATATATATATATATATTTAACTAGACAAAATAAATATATAATCTAAAAATGACATATATATTTAATTGTGCTTCTGCCCCTGCGTGTAGATATAATCAATATGGGCCGCAAGCGTTCTTCTCATCAAGCATTCTTCTTCTCCAAGTCCCGAACAATTCTCTTCTGCATCAACCTTCACTTCTTCATCATCCTAAAAATTAAAAAACAATTAAATAATTAATTTGATTTTATAAAAAAATATATTCATATTCAAATATGCTAATTAATCTGATGAAATTCACGTACCACGTGTCGAGTTTTCATCTCGTGGAATGAGGGACCGGCCCTGGCAGTGGCCTGAGTTATCGTCAGAAAGAGGAGAAAGGCTATCATGCAAAGGTTTGTAAGCTTAGACATTTTATTTATGACAATTAATGGAGAAAGAAATGAGGGGATATATCAGAGACTATGGGAAATGGGAATGTATTTATAGAGGGTGTTAATATTGGAGGGGCAAATATGGAAATCAAAAGAAAAAATTGACCATTTTGTCGGAAAAGAAAAAATGCTAAAATTAAGGGTCCCAGAAATAGGTTGGCCTTTTTCATTATTGTTGAATATTAATTACGAGGAGCGAGGTCTTAATTTTGAAAATCTTGATTGTGTGCATGCATATTAGCCTTAAGAAAAAAAATTATTAAATTAAATCAGATTTCAACACATTTTAAATTTAGACCATTAATTAAATAGAGTCTTCATTTAATTGAAATGGACTTTTTAACTTTTAATACCACTCGCTCCATTTCTTTTTAGATAGTAAATGATGATTCTCATATATATATATATATATATATATATATATATATATATATATTTGTCTATGTCATGTTACGTAGAACAGACGGAAGCTTTAGACTATGTTTTAACTTTTACGTGTTTAAATTTTGTCAACATGCATGCATTCTAATTAGTCTCAACGCTTAGAGACATCTGTCGTGCATGTTTGGCTGTACAATCGCACGAAAGAATAGACCCAGTATCACTCATTTTATATATATATATATATATATATATATATATATATATATATTAATCCACCAAACTAGAATTAATTAAAATTAAAATTGTGTTGATCCCAATTATTGATTGTTTCAATTGAATCATATATAGCCTAGTGATCCGATCCCTAGCTAGCTATATAAAGACTTTCAATTCTTTTTCTCAAATTCCATAAAATAAAAAACTTTTTTCTTAGGAACATGATTATTAATGAGTATCATGAGATGCTATTGAATATAATTTTCGTCTCAAAATATAAGTTTTATTTTACGATCTAGCTTCTTCTCTTCTTTTTTTAAGCGTAAGAATTGAAGGATGTAAATATGATCATGCACTTGGTTCATTGTCTTAAAGCATGATCCCTACGCATTATATTCCATGATTATGAATATCATATATGCATGCTATATATATATATATATATATATATATATATATATATATATATATATATATATGTAGGAGAAAATTGAGGACAGAATAAATATTTTAAAAGAAAGGACCACAATTAATCAAGCATGCATGCATGCATGCTGATGAGATAAGATCATTGAATAAATAATAATGGATGTGGTTCGAGTATAGCAACTTGAAGAGAAATGAAAGGTAAAGAGAGTTTAGTTGACCCTGGCCCTATATATAAATCTTTGCCTATATATATATATATATATATATATATATATATATATATATATATATATATATATATATATATATATAATTAAGTTGCAGTATGTGGGGTTGGTTTGAAAAATGAAAAAGTAAGAATGTATATATAATAAATGAGCATGCAATGACTAGGCAATTTTGATGATGATATAATTAAATTAAAGGTGAAAGAAGCTTCTTTGGTCAGCGTTAATTTTATGAAAGATATGGCTATGGTTCATCTAGCTAGCTTTAATTCTGTCCTGTATTTTTAATTGTCACGAGTGCTGTTGTTCTCTCATAATTAAACAACAAAGGCCCGGCCGATGCATCATTTTCATGTAATTATATGAAGTTAGGAGGTGGTTGTTTGTCACAATACTTGTAGTTAGGGTTCACTGTGCATGGGGGTCTTGTTGGAGGGCCAACCATGCATATATTTTCATCTATTAAGAGTACTGCCTTCTTGCTGTTGGAAGAAGGCAACCATTGCATAGTATCATACATACATCTGTACTTCATCTATAATTTATGATCAATAGCTATCCATGGTAATTCTTTTCTCCTCCACATCTCGGCCTTAAACTTTAAGATTAATTATGTCATCTTAAGGTGCTGAGATATCATCTTATCAAAATTCATGAATGATAAATTACAAATTAATTGGTCCAATCGGAAAAATTAAATACTATTATATAGATGGACTAGCTTTGTATAATTCATCCCACAAAATTTTAGGAAATTTTAAATTGAAGCAATGAATATAATTTTAATTAGTATCATTTTGAATATTACAAACTATATAAAATATTATAAAATAAAGTTTGAATCCTAAAATTTATAGGGTTGCTGATGTTTGCACCCCCAATATTTAAAATGTATATGAGTGTACTTTAAAGTTCTTTTCAATGTACGTTTTAACCGTTTAAAACTGAGGGTGCATTTTGTTTAGCGCAACCAACTTTGAAATATATTTTGTTGAGTTAATTAAAAGAACTTTAGAGTGCATTTTGACCGGTTCAAACCTTAGAGGGTGCATTTTGTTTAGCATAAAAGATTCTTAGAGTGTAGTTTTAAACATTGGAATGTAATTTTCAACTACCCTACAAACTTTGAGGTCCAAACTGTATTTTAATCTTTATTATTTTTACGGTATTGAACAATTTATTTTCATGAATGAAGTACAGAAAATTCAAATTAGAACCTTTTTTTGTTGCGATGGATGTAGTTTAGAGATCGATTGTGCCACCAACGCGCTCAAATATCGTCTATTTGTAGATCTATCTTCTAGATCGTAAGCTTAAACTAAATTAAAGTCAACCAAATAATCAAATATATATATATATGGTGTGACTATGATAAAAATAAGTAGTACTTCAACTCATATTTTCTACGTATTTACTATCCATGCATATATTGACTGCATGTTTGGGCAGCAAACAGGGTCAAGCTACGTACGTTCCAGCCTATATACATAAATGCTTTTAAGGCCATGCATTACCTTTTCCCCATATTATATATATATATATATATATATATATATATATATATATATATATATATATCCAGTGGGGAAGTCAAAACTTATGTCAAATGTCAAAAGTATTATCAAGTTACAAATAATTTAGAGAAGGATTTAGGCAGCTACGCCTAACCAATTTTTTTTTTAATACTTTTATACTTTGGGTATATATATATATATATAATATATTACAAATGAAAATATAATGAGTAATAATATATGGTATATATACTAATTATATCGATTCATAATAGATTTTTTTTAATCACAACTGTTCATAAGTAAGTAATTCATTATTTATTTTTAAAAATAATATAAATTATATTATTATTTAGTTTAAAATATTATAGAGATATATATATATATATATTGAGAGGATATGAGTCATATGTAGTTAAAATTTAATTTACAATGTTATAAATTTTCAATTTGACCTCGTATAATAAAAAATTTATAAAATTTTAATGGGATCAATTTATATATAATACTTGATTTTTTTAAAATTTACTTTATATTATAAAACAAAAAAAAAATTCTAATGGGCTCGATTAACTCCACAAAACTCTATGGGACTTCGCCACTGTATATATCAGCAATTACGTGTATTGATTAGGATACACAGATATATATACATTTTTGGTCAAAGAAAAGCAACAATTCGGCACTGCACTACTCCAATAAATATAATTGAAAATCTGTTGGAATTTTAAGCTGCTGAAAGTCAAATACGACTGCATGGGTCGTCCGCTAATAATAGTAGTGAGCGTGAATTAATCTAAGTCGTTTATTTTTATATCAGTATCGACACGTAAACCAGAAGGTGATCTATCTCTTACCATGAAGTTAAATGCATAGTAACCGGATCCACATAGATGAGAGTGTATGCATATTTTTGATCCATAACAAATAAATACTATGAATCATTCCTCTCTCTCTCTCTCTCTCTCTCTCTATATATATATATATATATATATATATATATTTATATATTATGATCAAATTATATAACAAAGGGAAAGATTTAGAGATTTTCCCATCACTTTCCATTTTTCTTTTTTGTGTTTGTACTCGCAAAATAATCTTTAGATTTTGTAATCCAAACTTTTGCCTGCCACAAATCAGTTGTTGTCATATTCCTCGGCTTTTCCCTCTAGCTCAAGTTAAAAGACATGTTATTTCTAATTCAATTATTTCCCCATGCACATCACGAAGAACTCATCTAATTCAATTAAAAGAGCCTTTTACACCAGATATGTACAACTCCAGAAGGTATGTAGAGAAGAACTCATCTTTAGATAGTGAAAGTAACAGCAGCAACCAGAACGGTTCAGGCAAGACCCTGAAGAGATGGTACAGATATGATCGCATTAAAATATTAAGATCCCAAAATAGTTTTAGAATCTTGAGATTGATAATCAACAAGTTCATTTCCTATAGAAAATGCAGCATATATTTCCAAAGACAGGGATATATTCCTGAATTGATCAAACATAATAATGGTTATTTTGTTTTTGATGTATATACAGCGGAACATTCCCTCGTCACAAGAAAAGAAGCCCTATCAAGTGGCAGCCCTTCTATGCCAACAAAAGCTACAGAAAATTCCACATTCTCAGATTCTCTACCCAACTTACCACCTAGGAAACATAAATTTTATCCAACGCAAGATTCATGGGATATCAGGTCTGCCTCCTCCAAGAAGAATGTGGAAGGAGGAGGAGTCCTAATACAAACAAAGCAGGTTTTACTTGACTATGCAACTGAAGCTATAGACATCCATGGAAAGCAGGGAAAAGGGGGGGAAAGTATTAGAGAAATGTTAGAACCTGAATAGCTTAGAGAAATTATTTACAAGCCAATCTGCGCATGGAGAAAGGAATCTGGAGACCATAAAATTATAACTGAACTGATAGATTCGGATATCTCTAATGCACTAGAGAAATGGAGGCATTTCCAGAAAATAAACAGGGATACTGATATAGAAATAGGAGATGCCATCTGACATGACATTGTCACAGAAATTATCAGCTTAAGTTAAATACTAAGGCAGAGTTATGAAAATTCGTAGTTGTTTCATCCAACAACTTCCTCCTCTCTTTTCTCTCTACAAGTCCTCACCAACAAGAAAACGGAGATAAGTAATTATAGGGCTCCTCAAACGTATACACACACATAACAGATTCATAGCTATTCATCCAACGAACTAGCAATTGGATATGATTACAAAATTCTAGTATAAATGTTTTAAAAAGCATGAGTTGTTTATTTGTCTATTCCATTCTAATAGCCTATACAAAATATGTGCTTTAAATGGAGCAAAATCAAGGATATTCCACAAAACATAAAGAACCATGGGTAGAACAGTACTACATGTAGTATGCCAAAGCCAATACTTGTTCAAAATGACTTTTTCTCTCTTCCGCAAATTCTAGAAAGACCTCTTTCAAGAAACCCCATACACCAAATGCACACCATGGGAACACAATATCTTCTTCCCTCCCTGCCAAATAATAATATACAATCCCACCATGGGAACACAATATCTTCCCTCCCCACCAAACAATAATATACGAATCCGCTCCACCAAACCTCCTCCAAAACAGCCAACAAAGAATCAACCTCCACATGTTCCCACTCCTAAAATGCCTCCCAAGGGCTCCCATTTGTAACCTACATAAAATCCACCACCGCAATGGCAAAGAGATTTGGGAACCTGTTACTATCCAACTCATGGGTCAAAGCCAATGCCAAGCCAAATTTTCATCTCCTCAATGACCATATTGACAAATAATGAGAAAGTCTCACAACCCCAAGAAATAGCCTTCCAAGTACCCGCCCCATTCAGAAACCACCTAGAAACCGTATGAAATGTTTAAACCCCTACCGCTATCTACAAAAAACAAGGACGTACACATCTATCTTTTCTTCAACAAAAACATAAGGCAACTAAAAAGGAACTTCAAGCTCAAGTTGTCGACAACATAACGAGTAACAGAAAATTCAAATGTATGCATGAGGCTCAGTTATTCTCCAATAGCAATCAGAAAGACTTCTATTATAAATTCATACAGTCCTCGGATAGTTCTTTTATCTAGGAAAATGTAATACTCATAGTAAGGTCCAAAATTTTTAGTAAGGTTGTCAACATGGAAAAAGACTATGAGGACAAAACTAAAGGCAGACTAGTAATATATCATTAAGCTCACATGCTGGCTAAGAAGGTTGAAAATTTTCACCAACTACAATTCAAATCATAAGTTTCACTGATCCGGTTAATGATATGCACGAAACTATAATAAACAATGTACTAAACTATAAAATAAATATCTTTGTACCTCCATAAGATTGATCTGCTAACTTAATTTCTTAAGTGATGTAGTCTATATAGCCAATCAAGACTTCCAAATCATGATAGGCATCATGCAGCTGCTAACTCTAAACCACTGTTCTTCCTTTTATAAATGCAATTCTTCAAAAACAAAAAAAAGTTAGTTTGCTAAGGGTATTTTTAAGCCTATGTACGCAGAACAAGAAACACCATTCTTCTATTTCTCTGGGAGATATTAGCATTGCAATAAACCTAAACAATCACTTAGAAACTGCAAGCAATGAGTTAGAGACGATGAATCCACTAAAATCATGCATTAAACACAGATAATATATTAAGCATCGAGAAACAAAGATATAAAGTTTCTATTTACACACAACAGGAAAAGACTGATTGAATATCAAATGTCAATAACCACGCAAGTTTTCTCTTTAGTCTTTCAATAATATAAATACTGACATGCATGCAAATATGTATAGTTTGTTCTTACAGTAGAGCTTGATAAAGCCATTTTGCATATCTAAATCTGTCACGCAGATGTCCAGCAGTTCATAACAATGAATTCTTTCAGTGCTTATGATCTAATGCCATGTCTTTGATTCTAACTATGATATCATTAATGGACAATAATCACTAACAAAACCCATGCCAAATTCAAGGATTTGTGTTACTTTACACCAAGCAAGACTGGTGGATGGACATTCTAGAAATGGGAGAAGTAACACCTGACAAGTTTATTCAGTGTCGAATTTTCTTTCAAAAAATTTCATCTATATCTCGGACTATGTTTATGGACTCCAACACATGTCAGCTAATTAATTTGGGAGCCAAATTCCCCTAGATATCAGATTTTAAGACAAAAGGAATGGTAAAAAAGGTTCCAATGAGTCAGTTTTAGTTATTTACAACTTTAGAAAATGAAGTCTAATACATCATGTTTTGCATGTGTAAATGAACTTCGGGCTTAAATTTCAAGCTTAATTGACTCCAAATTTTTAAGTTTCTATAAACTTCGACAAGTTAGTTCTATTTATTTGGTGACTACTGACAAATATCATCTGCTGACTACTATTACTTTTCAAGTCAGTTCTCTAGGCCATGACTACAAATTAATTCATCAGATCCAACATTCAAATGAATCTGCTAAAGTCATTCAAATGATTCACTACCACATTTCCCATGAAAAATTACAAGTTAGATATTAGTTATACGCGTCAACAACCTATTTGAAGCAAATGCAGATACCAGGATTGCAATACTGCAAATTTGATCAAGATTTCTTTTACGAGAAGAAATATATCTAGCCAGTCTGAAGATATTTACAAAAAGTTGACGAGAATAAATTTATCTGTTAATAAGAATACAACTACCAATTACCAAATTTCACCATCCTCACCGTTCTGCTCTTCGTAATTACTATTCCTATGAGAGCTATTACGGTGATCTGTCTTGTGTCTCTTGTGCCTGCTATCATAGTCTGGTTCAGAATGCTGCTCCATCTAACACAACAAAAGCTCAAATCTGTTTACCCTTCAATGAACGGGCGTAATCATTCTTCATGTCTAAATGACAATGAGTATATAATACACACACAGACAGACACACACAAACTAAAATACCTGCTTTGATTTTTTTTTGTCGCTGCTATGCCTGTGGAAACTCTTTGAGCGATCTTTCTCTTTTTCATCAAAACTCGTATCATCCACAGAACTTGGATGCCGCTTTTTATGTTTCCTGTCCTTATCTCTTCCCGACCTTCTGTTCTCTTCAAAACTGTAGGATTCCTCCCTATCACCATTTTCACTGTTCATTCCATCCTTTTTAGCTCTCTCTTTCCCTTTTCCTCTCTCTTTATGCCTTCTCTGTTCCGACTTTCTCTTTTCTCTATCTTTTCCCTCTTTATCCTTTTTGGCCTGCAAAATAAAGAACTAAAACTCATATCTATGTATCCATGCTTCTAATACATATAATATTAACCTTCATCAGAAGCAAGAGATATTACATTTATGTAGTTTGGAGCTTCATGTATTATCATGCTATCAATATTATCAGGTTATATGTGAAAGTAGAATACATACAAGCCAATCATCATATTTGATAATAAAACATATACTTTGTAAATAATTTTATTCATTTATTAATAAAAAAATTATTTACTTAAAGGCTTTTACTTTATCTACATGGTGTTGTTTTAATAATATGTGATAAACCCATAGTTTTAAGCAATGTTTTTAGAATCATGATGAAATCATGCTAATGAGATCTAAATTCTTAGACAACTTAAAAACTAAAATGTTCCCAATCGTTGGATTACTAAAAAGGGGATTAGTGAATCCGGATAAATTGATACATACATTGCTTGTTCATTGGATGATGATGATTGATCTCATGATTATTTATTTATTACAACAAGTATGTAAGTGATTGGAGAATAAAAAGGAATACCTAATGGAGTTTACTTATGCATCGATAGAATTCCTAAGTTCAAGTGATCTTTAAACTTGAGATCATCATAGTATCTTGTGTATGATAAGTTATAAGGATAAAATCCCGTGGACTAATAAGAAGATGAATTGACAAAATTACCCATAATAATGTCATTAAATATGGAGAGAGAATTAGAATAAGAAAAGTATGAGATATTTAATGATATGGGTATAATAGGAAAATATGTGTAAAAGTTTGATATCAAAATGGACATTTTATGTACCCAAAATGATAAGGACTTTTATCATGGGGATAGTACTTGACATGTCCCTTAAGACTCTTAGGGTATATCAAAGAGTTTGCTTGGGTGTAATAAGTTATATATGAAGATAATGAATGATCAATAAAGAATCTACCGCTTCTAGTAAAAGGAGAGAATGTCCTATGTGATTTGATAAATGACAACTCATGAATCTTTGACCAAGGTGGAATGAAATTAAAAATTAGAAAGGAGTTTCTAATTTGCATTATTTAGAGTTGTGCATTTGTGAATCGAAATACATATAATTAAATAAAATAAGACTTGACAGTAATTCCATGAGACATTGTATGGTGGAAAGATTGAATTGTACGGTAACTATTAACTCAAAGGTTCTTTTATGATTAATGTTGAAATATATATTATCTGAAAAGTCGTTGATCGCTAAGGAGCCTTATCCTTATTGTAGAATATATATTATTTATTTAAATGAATAAATAGTTTAATTTATTTATTTAAATAAGATTAGAATTGTTCTAATTGATTTACACAACCAGTTTAATATGGAGAACCTAAAGGCTCACACCATAAAAGGAAAATATTTATTTAAGAAGTAAATGGCATAATCGTAATAATAAGTTAAGTGTATTTAATTTAATCTATAGTGATAGAATAAATTAAATAGCTTAATATTATTATTATTTAATATTAAATATAAATTAATAAAATTAATAAGATTATTCTTATTATTATTAAGTTAATTCCTAAAGGGTTTGTGAATTAATTAATATAGGTACTCTCATATATTCCTAATAATATTAGGAGGTTAATTAATTAAAAGAGTTTAATTAATTATTTCTAATTGGATTAGGAGCCTAATTAATTAATGGAGTTTAATTAATTAAATTAAAACCCTATTTCTAAATGATTTAGGAGGGTTGCCTACATCTATAAATAAGGTGGTCTTATTATAGATTAGGATTACACTAACAATTCTAAGAGTTGGGAGAGTATGTATATTCTATAAAGATAGAATTAAAGTTTTGCCAAACACTCATCTTCTTGAATAATTCTTCTTCCTTAGTGGATCACCTTTAGAGGCCAAACGCTTAGGTGGCTAATGTTGATCAAAGGAAGGAACTCAATTCGGCGAATTCAAGAAGACTACGAAGAAATAGGAGTTAAACTCGTACCTGAGGAAGCTTGATTCTACAAGAGTATGAATCTGATTCTCCTTCTTTGTTTTGTTTAGATTGATAATTAAGCACAAAGCATAATCATGGTGATGGTTTGTATGAAAAATTTAAAAACTCGTTTTATCGCGCTTTCGCACTGTTTATATGATTTGATTGTATGATAGCGCTACAAACCTAACAATATGTACAAGTCTTCAAGAAGTAACACATGAAAGGAAAAGCTACCCCATCCCATAATAGCACGAATATTGGGCATTTAAGTAAACATATATTCTAGCAAACCAAAGGCAGGCATACAGAAATCTTATGTGATATTTTGGGTTCTTTTTCAACAAAATGATCACACAATCATGCCATATGTTTAAATAAAATAGATTGAATGCTAACATATTCCGTTTGGAAGTTGCTGAACTGAAAAATAACGATGAATTCTCCATTAATAAATATGATTAATGAACTTCACATATAAGAAGAAAAATCAATAATTAGATGTGTTCAACTTAAAACTATATAAATACCTTCTCCTCCCTCCGCTTTCGCTCCTTCTCTCTAGCTTTTTCTTCCAGTTTGGTTATGTATTTATCAAAGGTATGCCTTAAGAAGTTCTCCTCCCTATTGAACCTACACAAGAAGATGCAACAACATTATGCTCGATAGATAGAAGAAACAAGCGCATGAATTTTAACAAATGTTGGTAAATCAACCACTGCTGTGCAGGTCTCCTGTCATTAAAAACATGAGTTCTTTTGGAAACTTTACAACTATAACGACGGGATAATCAACAATAAATCTTTTCGGTAATTATAATCAACAATATTACTTGTTGAAAAGAAAAAATATAAGAAAATAAGGAATCTTATACTACCTCCATTCCAAAATTAGAGATATATTTTCCTTTTTGTTTGTTCCAAAATTAGAGATACATTTCTATTCTTAAACTATAAAGTAACATGAATATCCTAACATGCTATTACGTTATTCTTAGTTGATTGAGTATAATCATGCCACCACTCTACATTTGTAGTTAATGTTGGGTACAAGTTTGGAAACATAATTTTTTTTCTTAAAAAGTCTTCATTTACAAGTTTATCTCTAATTTTGGAACGGAGGAAGGACTTTATAATTTATATCCCGACTTAAATACCAACATTTCAAATATTGCCAAGCTCTTACCGATCATCAAATAGTGGATTGCAGTCTTCCCATCTTGAAGATGCAGTAATATCCTGCAATGCAGAAAAACAAAGAAAAATAACAAATTAGGCAAGAAACCTACATTATCTAATCGTTCAAATACAGTCTTAGTTGATTGGATTATTCGAAAGAGCTTGCTACACCTTCAAGCTACACAAAAAGTCATAAAAATCATCTGCAAGACGTTTGCGCCTTTTAGCTTCTTTCTCCTCTCTCTCCTTGACTCTTTCTTGTAACGCATCAAATACTAGCTGCAAAAAGGAAAATGTACATCATAGTTCAAGGGCGATACATAAATTCGACTTTCCTCTCTTTTAAGATGGTACTTTCCTCCCTAATCTAATAAATTCCTCTTATTTAGCAAAAAATCATAATAATAAATTCCTCTTTTATCTAAAAAATATCTGTGCATAAATAAAAAGTTTTCCTTGACCAAGAGCACAATAAATAATGTGTAATCTTTTTAATTTTCATTTTGGACTGAGAAGAATTGAGAATAGAAAGAGACCAAAAAAAAGATTAGGAGAACAAGTATACCTTTAAGTTGATACTTGACACTACTGGTGAGATAATATCTTCTAAAATTGCAGACTTAAAGTCCTCAATAGTCCAAGTTGACGATAGGGTAATCTGAAAATATAGTTTATATAACTTCTTTACCTGAATTAGTGTCTCAAAACATAAAAACATTAAAATTATACCTTCCTCAACTTCACTGCATCTTTTACCCGAGCCTTGTCCTCGAGATACTGCAATGAGAAATTATGTATGTGACTAAAAAGTGTCAACATAAAAATTCAAGACTACAAGCATCCCATACTTAATAAAGTGGCTTCTTTCTACTACTGACTTACAAGGTCAGAGATTTGGAGCAAAATATAAACTAAGCAATTTCAGTTATTCTTCTCTTTCATATTACTTACAAAATACTGGATATTCTGTAATGATATAAAAAAAAATACTAGCATTCATGCGCACTAGAATTGATGAACTAAGCTTAGTTTATAGAGTAAAATACAGTGACACCCCTTCTAGATAATCATAATAACACTCACCTCCCCTCTAGTTTCTTTAGTAACAGTTAGTATCCCTGCAAGTTTTTAGGGTTGACTAAATAGATAAAGTTACATATTTACCCTTGTATTTTATCAAATTTTAATTACTAAATAATATATATATATATATGTGTGTGTTTTAATTATCCTTTTTTAATACAATACATTTTAATTATAGTTTTATTTGTAATTAAAACTATCTTATTTAAATTGTTGGTAACTTATAAAAATTAATTTAGTTTAATTAACACATATTTTTTGATAAGTGATACAAATATTAAAAAAATTTAAATTAAATTATTAATGAAGCTATTCTAATTAGAGTGATTGAGTATATTGATAGTTTAGTTTTTGGTGCTTAACAACAAAAAATATTATTTGAATTTTAGTTTCATATTATTATTTTTATATGTTAAATTTTATTGAGTATATATAAAAATTGGGATGTTTATGATTTTGATTATATTTTTTTAGTATACGATTGGCGTTGTTTTTATGCAATGTTAAATAAAAAATATAATTATATTTATTACTACCTCTATATTGTAAAAAAATTCTTTTAATATATATATTTTTTGAGTAACAACATTTGTCATTTTTTTGTAAATAATTATGTTTAAGTGTGACTTATATTTAGTTTAATATATGAGAAAAATAATTAATATAATTTTAATATTTTTTTATATGAGGTACTAAGATTCGTCTAAATTGTAATAATAAGTTTGTTTTAGGTAAATTTTAATATTTGAAAAATAATAATTATTCTATTGCTTTAATTTGTAATTTTTATGGGTATTAACATTATACTTTTTAATTACAAAAAAAAAAATTGAATATACATCGCGTAAATTTTAATATTTGAGAAATTTAATTAGTAAAAATTGTATGACTTTATTTTCCGATAAAATGAATATTTATTATTTTTTGACTTTTATGTTATTTATTGCACAATTTCATAATTTAATTAATTAGATCAAGTAAAGTAAAAATTATGATATACAAATTTATATTTAGTGGAGAAATTAAACATTATAACTTGAAGGGTGTATTAGACATTATATTAAAAATATTTTTAAATATTAGTCGGTCAACCACACTAGGGGTAGTGAATGTTACATATTGTAGACTAGAGGGGTACTGACTGTTACTTAAAAACCTAGAAGGGTGGTGAGTGTTATTATGATTATCTCAGTGTATTTTACTCTAGTTTATAAGCTCTGCAAGAAATCTGAAGTCATAATTATGTCTACCAAGTTCAGAAGTGGGTTGAATATATAAGAAGATAGCCATAGAGCATTTACAATATAAGAAAGTACTGACTTATCCAAACAAAATCTGTCAAAATTCTTCCTACTGTTATATCACAAATTAAGACGGAGTATAATCTAAAAACATTTTTATTTTTAAGCACTTGATTATCATCAGGTGGGTAAAATATCAGCATTAATTTATCACAGACATTCAGCTCTACTCCTCAACTACTCGATGAAATTGTTTCCATCACAAATGATGACAACTAAATAAAACATCTTCTTGATAGAGAAAGCTAAGACTGAAGGGAACAAATGCACACCAACATGCCAACCAAAGTAAAGAGGAAAATTAAGATAGAATTACCTGTTTTTGAAGCTCCTCTGCAACATCTTCAAACAGATCTTTAGCTGTTGCACCAGAGGTGTTTGATGACACTGCCAGATATGCAGGTAATTCTTTGACCTAAAAATCATAACAAAGTTATATACAATGCAGAACAGTTCATAAGACACAACAAAACTACAAAAAAAGCAATCTAACCTGGCAAAACTAGATAAACCATCAAAGAGGAAAAAATAAGAACAAAGAAGTTTGACCCACTAACCTTCATGCAATAGTCACGCCAGTGAGTTTTTGCACCAAGTGTGCCTGCAGCAACATGATCTTCCATCAACTTGCGAAACTCATCACGATTTCTACGTTCAGCTTTTCTCGATTCTTCCTATTTAAAGACAGTAAGAGATAAGAACAAGTCTCAACAGTATGCTAAGTCTACTACTACCACAAAAGTTTAGGTTTGAGGTACCATCCGTAATTTCCTCTGCTCCTCCTCTTCCTTCTCTAAGTTGCGTAAATATTCCTGAAAATTTCCAGCATTAACTAGACTGATAACTAAAATCTGTAGGTAGACAGACAGATACTTTCCCCGACCCACCCCACTCTTTTGAAAATAAGAAGATAAGGAATAGTGCCTGGAATATCTCTAAACGATCAAATTTTTCAAGCCGTAAACACCTATCGTCAGCCTCCAAACGGTCCTGCACTTTCCGCCACTGGCTGCTTGCCTGAATAGGAGACATAACACATTAAGAAAAATCATGATTAGAACATTTTAAAACAAAAAAGGACTTGCAAAAACAAAAATAAAAACCCCACTGAGAGAATACCTTAATAAAGTCGCAAGATTTCAAGAATTCAATGTATTCCATTCTATTTCGCTTCTGCTCCTCCAATGCCTTTGCTCGCTCCTATTCAAAATCCCAGTAAAAGAGCAGTAAGTTGCAAATTCTTAGTCTCTATGGTGTATTTGCTTAGGAAAGCTATAGAGCTAGATTTTAATCCTGAAGTGGCAAAATCTGATCCCTTCCTCTTTAACACAAACTCATACGCACTATCACAGAGGATAATGTCATGAAAAATCAGTTGTTAAAATAAAAAAAAAGGTCAAAAAACTTCACCTCTTTCTCAAGCTCCACAATATAATCCTCAAAAAGGTCCTCACGGTCTTTAGCTCGTTCAACAGCTTTAAAACGTTCGTCATCTTCAAGAATAGCATTCGCTTTGCTAAAGGATTGTTAAAATCTTTGATTAGTAAAGCAAAATACAAACAGATTTGACCAAATATCATAATAGTAATTCCCCAGGAAATCAAATGTTGGAAAAGACATTGACCTCCATCTTGTGGATGCTGTCAGTTCTTTGGACTCCTGAGAAGAAATTGAGATTGGGAAAAAGAATTGAACCATAAATAATATTAAATGATTTATATATAAAAAAAGACTACCATAAAATGAAATGAGCAGGATAAGGAAATATTTTATAATTGGGCAGCCCTCAAGAAAACTTCTAAAAAAACAATGAACAACTTACTTCTAACATTTTCTTGTAATCTTCTCGTGCTTTTTTCTGTTTGGCACGCCTCTCTTCTGCTTCTTGTTTTTTCTTTCGCCCCAAGAACTGAAACATAATGCTAACACACATAACATGCAGTAACTGACAGATCACCAACATATGACATTTGAACCATGTGGACAGAAAAGCCAGGCACATAATATAACAAAATATTGCCACAAATTCATTCATGTCAAAGTTACCTCATTAAAAGCTTGCTTCCGCTCCCCAAGTGTTCTAAGAGCACCATACCTTCTGTCATTAATAATCACTCTCATTGCCTGAAAAAATCACTAAAGATGTAAACGACCAGCCTAATCAAATATTACTACATATTAGTAAGTTTCAAATAATTTACCTGGTCCCAAGTCCAGTCAGACCCAACATTTGCAGTTTCCAGAAGTTCTTTGAATGCCCTTTTTGCCTCCTAGGACAAGAAAACAAATAGATACAGTTAACACCTAGGAAGCTCATTCTCAATAATAAAGATAAGGTCAACCACATACCAATTTGTTCTCATAAACTACAGGTTCCTGATTAACAATTTTCTCCTCCACTGCAGTAATATTAGCTTTCTCATCGGTGCTTGTCCCATCAGTGCTTGTCCCACTCTTTATTACCTTCACAGCATAAACCGGATCAACTTGGCGCTTTGGCAGAATATGATATCAATGATTTGCAGCTAACTAGACTTTCCTCTGCCACTAAATACTTGGTATTACTTAACCTAGTACACAAGGCAAATATATACCTCTGCATCCCCTGCGGAAACTCTATCCTCAGCAGCTACAACATCCTTAGAAGAAATGTTATCCAAGTTACTCCTACAGAATTCACAATGGAAGTGGATAATAACACCATCTAATTACAAATTATATTCACAGCAAACATATCGGTTATAGATAGAATACATTGGTGTTGTATCAGAATTGTCCAAAGTGACAGGGACTTCAGTGCTTCCTGAAGTAGCAGCAAGTGGAGTTACAGTTTCAAGAGGTGTCTGCACTTCAGTTGCATTCGCTGCCAAAGTAGGAGATTCTATGCATAAGGACGATGATCCAGATGTCACCACAGTTACCGAGTTAACTGCAACAACAGGTTCCACCAGAATTGGACTTGACTCTACCTCGCAAGCATCTGCACTAGGGGATGATGCTGTGACCGAAGTAAGGAAAATAGAAGCTGGGATATGAAAATTTGCATCCTTGATAAATTCTTGTGTTCCCTTGCTAGATTCCATTTCCACTTTATCACGAGCCAACTGTATATGAATACATTCCCAGCAGAATAAGGGGAAAGTTGAAGGAAAAAGGACATATGGGTAGGTTTTATGCATAGAGCAGACAAAAACCTTGACTTCATCAGGGATAGTCCATGTTGATTTCTTGGTAACCCTATTGTAGTAATACCTGCAAACGATAAAATTTCAATCCATCAAGATACTTATAATTCTTATAGATGATTATCATCAATACTAAATTACTCACTTTCTTCCATCAGGACTTGTAATCTCCCTCCACTCGGTGGATGCATCCGCCCTCTGTTCATAACAAAAACTGAGCAAGTGAAAATTGGAAGCAAAATATCTTCTTCCAGAAAAAACAAATTCAGAAGAGCCGTGAAGATAATAACAGTTGCGCAATAAAATTTGAAAAGGCAGCACATAACAGCAGGCCACATGAATTAAGGTGCCAAGTAAATTTTACGAACACGGTGTAATTTTTCACAAATGATTAACTTGGATGAAAATAAGTGATAATATATTAGCTATAGATTTGATAAAAGAATTAAATTGTTACTCGTACATAAAAATCACTGAAAGTGGAACCTAGCGAAACATAAGTTTCCAGTCTACGCTTGGAGCTGTTTCAATGTTGAATAAAATACCATGCATTTCATATTCATCCAAGGAGCATAGGGTGCATAAAAGGGAAAAATAAAGAACAAACTGAAAACTGCCAAGGACCAAGGAAAAATAATAGGATACAAAGCATGGAAGTATGGAATAATGTTTTAAGAGTAAGACAGCATATGAAGGGAAATTTGAACATGAAAATAATAAAAACCATCCCAATCACAAAAGAACATAACGAAATTTCTTATTCCGCTAGCAGTCAAGTGATGAGTGGGATTTATACCCGCGAATCGGATATTTTATGACTTAAATAGTTGCCTGTTCTCGTAGAGTTTATACTCCCTCCGTCCCATAGTTATAGGCTGATTTTCCATTTTGAGATGTCCCAATATATAGGCTACTTACTATTTATAAAATTTAGTTGGTTCATTGTTTTACTTTTATGCCCTTATAATAAATATTCAACCATTACTTTTTTTTGAAGAAACAACATTCAATGTCATTATTTTTATCACCACATTTAATGTTGTTGTATTCTCTTTGGTTAAAGTTCTATGGTTATGGATTTTAATGGTGTACTACTTGGTTATGGACTTTAATGGTCAGTACACGTCAATCAATGAAGTTGAGCATTCTAGTGTGATAAGTAAGGACTAATTAACTTATTCATTAATTTCATATTAAGGGTATATGTGGAAAAATATGTTAAAAATTGTCACTTAAATTGATTTTCTTAAACTATGTGCCAAAAGAAATCAGCCTATAACTATGGGACAGAGGGAGTATGTTTTTATATGATTATAGTGTTGCTGTGCTTAATTGACATATTGCAGGGCTTATCAGGTGTTTTCTAGCAAACAAGGGCAAAATGATCATATTTCTTATGCTCGCACCGCGGCGCTGATGAGTGGGATTTATACCCGCAAATCGGATACTTAATGACTTAAGTAATTGCCTGAAGTCGTAGTCTTTATATAGTTTTATATGATTATAGTGTTATTGTGCTTAATTGACGCAATTGCAGAGCTTATCAGGTGTTTTCCAGCTTTCAAGGGCAAAACGGTCATTTTCCATACACTGGCGCCGCAGCGCCAATGCCTAGTGTTAATCTCATGTGGCGCCACCTTATGGTCATCTTCTTGACATCACATCCAGCTGCGGCTCACTCATCTCAGATTGACTCGTGGCGCGCCACATGAGTTCCGTGTTTTTAATGCTGATGTGGCGCCGCAACGCCACTCATAGGCTTAAAGCCCGCGCCGCAGCGCCACCTCCGGTGCCCAGGCAGAGACCAAGGCCTTTTAACCTAGCTTGAAGAAAAAAAACGATATATAACAGAGACCCAGCCTCTGCATTCTCTCTCTCTCACCATATATGATATAGCTTAGCTTAGTTTAGAGTTTTCTTTGTAATTTCTCTCTCTTTCCCTTAGTTGATGTCTGTAAATATAAATTAGATAGATTAGGGAGAAGTTTGTATTTTTTTTTGGAAGACAAGAAAGAACGAGCGACGACGGGTGGAAAGCTTGATTTGAGCGGTTTGATTGGAGGCGAAAGGGCTTTGACAGAGTTTCTTCTATCCATTTATCTTCTCTATAATTGTAATCCATAAATGTTGTCTTATTTGCGACTTGTATTTGGTTTATTAAATATGAACTGATTATTGGCTCTAAGGTTATAATGGATCTCTTTGTTATTTAAATTGACTGTCTTTTATCTCTTTGGTTGGCACCATATGATTTGGATTGATATATTTGTGCTTAATGATTCTTGCTAAGACATTAGTGATGATTTTGGTAATCTGCATGATATCGACAGAAGAATTGTAGATTTACACCTAAATATATTGGCATGTGATTGTGGGTTTCGACTGCATAAGTTGTGCGTAAAATAGACATATCTCTATGCGCCACGTGCGACCTAATTGAGAACTTATGCTTGAATCCTTGTTATGATTAATTCGCATAGACATATGTAGGATTGCATTTAGCTTGGACGTTCCTTTCTGTTTTGTTCCCTTTAGGGTGGATCTGGAGAGGATATGTTTGTGCATACCTCGATAGAGGTGCATTAGCACCTGTGCGTTCTCGGTCGACAAATCGTCGTGACCATTAAGACCAAAAAGAGATAGGGTAGCTAGTTTGATGAAACATAACACGCCAGGTGTTCGACAGAATGCTTGTGTGGGGGTGAAGTTGTGACCTTAGCTTGTATTTCCTTAGATTTCCATTCGTTATCCACTTACTTGCTTTGTTAATTAGCTAAATAGATTAATCACACTTCCATTCTTTGTTGTTGAATAAGACTTTAGCGATACATAGTCAATTATTTGGTAAATATTAGTCGTAGTTCTCGTGGAGTACGACACTGCTCCTTATCCTTTGTATTACTTGTTAGGCTGCGTATCTTACTTGGCGTGTTTAGTGATCATGAAATCGACCAACAAGTTTTTTGGGCGCCATTCTCGGGATTATTTAATGCTTTGATTATTATCGGCATGATTGTGGTTTTAGCCATCTTTTTGGGGCTTTTCTGATTATATGCTTTGTGTCATATGAATGGCATTTTACCTATTTTGAAATTGCTTATTTAGCAAGGGTTATAGCTATCATTGATTTTGATTGTGGGCGATGACAAGCATCATGTATATACGCTATCTCTTAGAGTCGTGTCAAGCGTGTATGAAATTTGGGGTTATTCGATTGATAAGTTTAGATCACATTATTGATCCGTCTTCCTCGTAAACACCCCACCAATTGTGTTAACTCGTTATTTTTTTGAATTGAGTTCGCTTGTTTATTGCTTTGAGAGTTTGTTCACTTTTATAAACTTTCATTTTTACAAGGTAATAAAAGACTTAGATGTTTATACAGTTTTGGATCTTGGTTTCTGGCATGTTGACATATATAAAAAAAATAAAAAATGAATGAAACGACAATAAAAATAGAAAAGAAGAGTTTATATCGAAAGTTTTGCGGTGGTTCGAGATGGAGCGTAAAACGCACTCAACCATAAACGCAGAACCGATATCGAGATGGAGCATAAAATGCACTCGCTAAATAATCTTCGCTTTTTGTTGTAAAATCTCAATGGCTTATGTTGATTCGTGGCCTTTCTTTGCTCGAGTTATTAGATTCATGGGGTGTTCTACACCTAGTGCCCTAAAGTAAATCGGCTTGGGAGTCACCGATCAAAAGCTCATTCGTGGGTAGATTCTCGAATAGCCTAAGGTAATTAAATCTTGTCCGAGTCGATTTACTATCGCCACGCTAGAGTCTTTTGATCTTTTCTTGCACTTGCGTCTTATTCTTAATGCTTGTTAATTGTTTAAGTTGCGAAGTTTGCTTATTGTTATTAGCAATCGACTGTGCGAGCTTATTTGAGTTATAATTAGTTAGGACGGTTGGTCTCCACACACACACATAGAATGAATCGAATACAGTCTTATGCTTGAAATTGAATGAACCCTTATTCATTTATGTGTTTGCCCTATTCTCTGGGAGTGGCTATGATCGAGTTTCGAAGCCATGATACTCCTATATTGTTATAGTTTTCTTTCGCGTGTATTTTCTTATTAGTGTTGTGTTAGTTAATTTGCTCGAGGACAAGCAAAGACTTAAGTTTGGGGGTATTTGATGAGTGAGATTTATATCCGCAAATCGGATACTTAATGACTTAAGTAATTGCCTGAATTCGTAGTCTTTATATAGTTTTATATGATTATAGTGTTATTGTGCTTAATTGACGCAATGCAGAGCTTATCAGGTGTTTTCCAAACTTTCGGTGACAAAGCGGTCATTTTCCATACATTGCTAGCGGCGCCAATGCCTGATGTTAATCTCAATCATGTGGCACCACCTCACGGTCATGCGACATCACATCGCATGCTGCGGCTACCTAAATCTCAGATTGGCTCGCATGGCAAGAATAAGAAGTCTGTTTTAAATGTTGATGTGGTAAGTAATACCACTCATAAGCTTAAATCAAGGCCGCATCACGCCACCTCCCGGTGCCAGGCGACGAGGCCTATTGACCTAGCTTGAAGAAAAAAAACGATATATAACAGAGACCCAACCTCTGCATTCTCTCTCTCTCTCACCATATATGATATAGCTTAGCTTAGTTTAGAGTTTTCTTTGTAATTTATCTCTCTTTCCCTTAGTTGATGTCTGTAAATATAGATTAGATAGATTAGGGAGAAGTTTGTATTTCTTTGGAGCCACCAAAGAACGACGGCGGCGACACTGAGTGGAAAGCTTGATTTGAAAGCGATTTGATTGGAGGCCGAAGGGCTTTGTGAGTTTCTTCTATCCATTTATCTTCTTCTATGATTGTAATCCATAAATGTTGTCTTTATTACTTTACTTGTATTTGGTTTATTAAATATGAACCGATTATTGGCTCTAAGGTTATAATGGATCCCTTTGTTATTTAAATTGAGTGTCTTTTATCTCTTTGGTTGGCACCATATGATTTGGATTGATATATTTGTGCTTAATGATTCTTGCTAAGACATTAGTGATGATTTTGGTAATCTGCATGATATCGAATGGAAGAATTGTAGATTTACACCTAAATATATTGGCATGTGATTGTGGGTTTTCATTGCATAACTTCATGCGCGTAAAATAGACATATCTCTATGCGTCATGCGACTAATTGAGAACTTATGCTTGAATCCTTGTTATGATTAATTAGCGTAGATGCGTATATGTAGGATTGCATCTAGCTTGGGCGTTCTTTTCTACATTACATTCCCTTTAGGGTGGATCTGGAGAGGATATGTTTGTGCATACCTCGATGAGAGGTGCATTAACACTGTCATGCGTTCTCGGTCAAACAAATCGTCGTGACCATTAAGACCAAAGAGAGATAAGGTAACTAGTTTGATGAAACATAACACGCCCGGTGTTCGAATGAGAATGCACGTGTGTGGGGTGAAGTTGTGACCTTAGCTTGTATTTCCTTAGATTTCCATTCGTTATCCACTTACTTGCTTTGTTAATTAGTTAAATAGATTAATCACACTTCCATTTCTTGTTGTTGAATAAGACTTTAGCGATCATAGTCGATTATTTGGTAAATATTAGTCGTAGTTCCTCGTGGGTGCGACACTGCTCCTTATCCTTTGTATTACTTGTTAGACTGCGTATACTTGCGCGTGTTTAGTGATCGCGAAATCGACCAACAAGTTTTTGCAATGCCAAGCTTATTGGTAGCAATCCTGCATAATATTTGACTCTATGTAGATTCAGCCCTTCTTGCCCGAAACTCAGTGTGTTTTCAAGCACTGCGTTGTGCATGGCATATGACACTGACGTAGGTTATTGTCTGTCTTGCAACAAGAAGACTCCGGTGCCAGCAGGCCAAATGCCTTTTGTCCTAGCTTGAAGGCAGAAAACATATATAACAGAGAACCAACCTCTGCATTAAAAATCTCTTACAACTCAGAACTTAGAATGGGTTAGCTTAGCTTAATTTAGTTTTCTTTTGTATTTTCTCTCTCTAGATCTTAGTTGATGTTTGTAAATATAGATTAGATAGATTAGGGAGAAGTTTGTATTTTCTTTGGAGCACAAGAGCAATGAGCGACATGGAGTGGAAAGCTTGATTTGAGCAGAATACGTGGAGATTGAAGGGCTTTGACAGAGTTTCCTCTTATCCATTTATCTTCTCTAGTTTTGTAATCTATAAATGTTGTCTTATTTGCTACTTATATTTGGTTTAATAGCTATGAACTGAATATTTGCTCTAAGGTTATAATGGAACCCTTTGTTATTTAAATTGACTGTCTTATCTCTTTGGTTGGCACCATATGATTTGGATTGATATATTTGTGCTTAATGATTCTTGCTAAGACATTAGTGATGATTTTGCATGATATCGACAGAAGAATTGTAGATTTACACCTAAATATATTGACATGTGATTGTGAGTTTCGACTGCATAAGTTGTGCGTAGAATAGACATATCTCTGTGCGCCACGTGAGACCTTTGAGAACCTATGCTTAAATCCTTGTTATGATAAATTCGCATAGACATGTGTAGGATTGCATCTAGCTTGGATGTTCTTTTCTGTTCTATTTCCTTTTGGGTGGATTTGGAAAGGATATGTTTGTGCATACCTCGACAGAGGTGCATAGGCACCTATGTGTTCTCGGTCGACAAATTGTCGTGACCATTAAGACCAAAGAGAGAAGGGTAGCTAGTTTGATGAAACATAACACGACAGGTGTTCGACAGAATGCATGTGTGGGGTGAAGTTGTGACCTTAGCTTGATTTCCCTAGATTACTATTCGTTATCCATTTACTTGCTTTGTTAATTAGTTTTAACTAGTTTAACCACACTTCCATTTACTGCTGTTCGAATAAGACTTTAACGATTCATAATCGGTACTTGGTAAATATTAGTCATAGTTCCTCGTGGGTACGATACTCTACTTATCACTGTATTACTTGTTAGACCGCGTATACTTGCGCGTGTTTAGTGATCGGTTTTCCGACCAACATCAAGTTCCACCTGACAAGACAAAAGTCGCTCTAGAAAAAAAATCATGCTGCTATGTCACCTCATCCACTTCATCCTTGAAGGAATAGCACTTTCTACACCAGAAGACTATGACAACCTCACAATAAATTTATATATTATGCCCATAAAAATAGAAGACACCAGACAAGGACAAACAAAAACAATGTTCAGAAACCATATTGGTGAAATTCCTGGATATTACCAAAAGTTCTATCAAAATTAAAGTCTTAAAGGACGTCAATATGTTAACAAGAGAAGGCTGAATTTCGTGTCACTTTCTCTTCATAGCCTGAGGTAATAAAGGCACTGCAGCTTTTGTTCCATTATGGACCAATCTCTAACAGTTCTCTAATTTACATGACTACAAATCCTTTCCAAGCTGTTCAAATCACGGAGTGAACCTAGAAAACTTCAATCCCGTCCCCGAGATTAAATGAAAGTAAATTGAAGATCTTGATACAACCTCCCCACGCACCCACCTACAGGGGGTTAGAAATACCAATTCACAGCCTAATCCTAAATCAAAATGTGTTGAGAAAATCACTCATCCTAAATATGAAGTGTCCAGATATTGAGGGCCAGCATCAATGCTCTCAGTCTCTCACTATGAATATTTGGTAGACAAATATATGACTTATACAAACTATCTGTCCCTTATATATTTCCCTAAACCACTTGTTAGTACCTAACCCTATGCATTATTGTTAACAGTGAATATGCTACTTCTTCATCCATAGCACTGAGAGGGGGCAACATGTGAATAAATGATCCAAAAGCTGATTGGTTTGTCAGTACAATGAGCACCTATATCATGTAAAATACGGGAATGGAAAAAATTGTTCACCTGAAATATTGGATTGATCATTCATGGCTAAATTAGAGAAATGTAGCCAAATAGAAAAGGAGTAGAAATAGGCGTCCATGATTTATTTTTTGCAGTTAGTCATAATGTTCCAAGTTAGATAGTAGAAGCCAGATTTTTAAGATATTACCCAATGATTTTACAAATTTGGAGATCAAAACTTCATTATGTAATCAAATTTTGCTTTGCAGTTTATATTAATGTCTTTAAAAACATGCCAAATATCAAAAATCTTCTAGGCAAAAGAAAAAGGATATAGTATGTTCCAATCAACTAGGAGATAATACATCCAAATTTAACTTTGCATAGTTGCCTACTAAAGTTTTTTCTTCTCTCCTTTTAATGGTAAAACAATAGGACTGGTAAAAATCTCAGCATAACTGTTTAGAGGTAGCTACTTTTCTTTTAATTTGTTGAGGGATAAGGTTATTTTTCTTGCATCCCTTTGAGCTTATGCTATGGGAGCATTTCGAGGTACCTCTGTGACTACTGACTACTTTGTATATATATCAGAGGGATTCATTTTTTAAACTGATCATTTTGTTGTCTCATCCACTCGGTCAGTGATTGGACTTCTTGTACCCCCACCCCCTGTTCAATTGTATCCTCGTATCTATTAATAAAACATATTTTTTTTATCAAAAAGGAAACAAAATGAGTATTGAAAATCCAAAATATACCTTGTTTTAACTAAAGAAGCAACAAAGAACCAATGCAAATATTATACTAGCAATTTAAAACAAGATTTGAATGACAGAATTTACCAACTTTCAAGCAAGTTAGTAGGTAGAGGGAAGCAGCAATACCCACAGCATTTGCTACCTCTCAACAGAGAATCAAAGCATGTACCAATAAGCATCTTAAATGCTATAGAAGCCAAATAAGGTACAAAAGATCATATATGTAACCCACAAAGATAATCCACCTTCATGACAAAGAGGAGAGGTTTTTTAACAAGCTTTTTTTTTTGCATGTCAATTTTAACATACTAATGACCTTTTCTTTATCAAAATATTAAGGCCATGTTTGTTTGTTTGTTTGCAAGGATTATAATCCCGGAATTATAATTCATGGGATTATAATCCCAAGACTATTAATCCTAGGAGTAAATAGTCCTAGTCACGCGTTTGTATTTTATGATATTATTCATGGGATAACTTAAAATAATCTCATGTTATGTTTGTTTTTCCAAGATTAATTAAAAGATTGGATTAAAAATATCGTTTGGACTATTATACCCTTACCAATAATAACATATTTTAAACTTATTTATATATCAAAAAATTATGAACAATTAATTAGAAACTTTTAAATAAGTGGTTATATTATTCAATTCCGGAAAAAACCTACCCCACCCACCCCCACCCCACCCCACCCCACCCCACCCAAAAAAAATAATATTTATGATTATGTATACCCCCACCCCCCACCCCATCCCCAAAAAAATAATATAACAATTGGACCTCGACTCGATGTCTCATGCCTTGATGTGTGAGACCTCCCATTGGATGTCCATCTGGTATTCTTCTTTCTAAATGCCTTACCCTCAGATTTTATGTCTATGATGGATGTAAAAAATATTATTGCTAATGTAAACTTAAAGCATGACAGATGATTGTGGAACTTGAGAAAATGAGTGCCTGATTTCATCAAAGCACCACCCCACCCCATGCCTCACCCACCCAAAAAAAATATTTACTAATTATGTATACACCCCACCCCTATCCCCCACCCTCCACCCCCCTCCCTCCCTCCCTCCCCCCAAAAAAAAATTAATAATATTTAGTCTTTGTACTTTTAAGTTGTCAGTAATAATAACATAAATTACAGGATATGATGGTCATTTTAGAAAAAGATTTGAGGTTAATTTTGTCTAGCAATTTTTAATCCCAAATGGTAGGGATTATAATACAAGATAGAACATGGTATTAAATAATCCATCAACTTAAGTTATTTTATAATCACAGGACTAATAGTCTCAAGTTCAAATTTAAAAACAAGACACTTGGAATTAATAGTCATATCCCAAGTGTAATCCTTGCAAACAAACATAGCCTAAATGTTTAAAGTGAGCCGATATGCTAAGAATATAGTTCAATACAAATCGAAACAAAAAAGATAATTAAAGAAACAAAAACAACAAACCATATTTAGCATTAATTTGGCTCAAGTATCCTATCTTTCCATTGTCAAACAAACAAACAAACAAACAAAATAATACATGACTGCAAATGAGCTTAATACTAAAAAATTGGCCCACTTTGAAGAAAAAGATATCTCATTTAATCACCAGGCTTGCCATAGAAATAATACATGTAAGAACGAGCAAATGAGGAAAGATCTTTGCACAGAAGAAAATCAATAGAAATAATCCATATGCTGATATCAGCAATCTGGAGGAATAGATACAGAATACATATTGAATATATATCTAAACACCAGGACAATATGTGACCCACCTCAACTGCAGTCATCAATTCTAGAGGCTTCTCCCAGCTAGATAGCCTCGTCTTTTTGTTGTAATAATATCTGAATAATCATGTTATACATTTTATAAAATACTAAAACATAATACGTAGAAATAGACTAAAAGGAATCGTAATATAATCAACAACCATCATTCATGTGCCCCGTAATAGATTGCCATATTATAACCAGAAGGTGAGGGATGATTATGGAGCCTCAAACAGTCGAGTTGAGGCCTACCCTATGCACTAAAAGCATGCATATCTTTTATGCATTAAAAGTGAGTCAGCTTAAGCTATTTACTATGAACACTTGGACATAAGCACCAAGCAACACAGAAGCATAAACATTTGATACGAGCTAGGTGTGGTGTTAGCAGAAACAAGAAAGGGGGAAAAACATGTTATTCCGTTTCTGGCATAAGCTGGCTGAAGCATGAAAGTATTGGAAATTTATGAAATTATCCCTCAGAAATGAAAATACTGTTTTTGGTCATGGTCTGCATGAGAATGCTTGTCAAACTCCAGTAGTCTACAAACAGACAGATTTTCTCTCACAAATCATACATGTATTAACCCTTGTCTGCATGTATCATTGAGATCTGATTTTAATTCTGGCAATCTAAGTTTCTAACATGCCGTAAAGTTATTCAGATTTATCAATTTCTAGGTTTATGCATTAGTTTTTTAGCTCCTTTTTTCACAGAGAAATACCCTCATTGTGTTTTTGCAACTTTCCGCATCTCCATAACTTATTTTGAACAAGTAAAACAAAAATTTAGCAACATTAATATTACATAATTCAAGCAGCTACTTTCAAGTACAAAACAGTTTTTCAACCGTGCAACTTACAAAACTAAATGACTACACTATCCTATATAATGCTACACATATAGAACTCCATACCTTCTTCCATCACGAGTATGCTCAATCCAATCTGATGGAGTTTTCTCAGGGGCGTTATGATGTGCGGCTGTTGCCTGAAATTTTAGAGTATAGACAGTAGAAAGGCATTGGTGAAAGATTACCGCAGATTCTCAGTACCATGAAAATAAATATTACAACTTAAAGCATAAGGTTCTCACTGGAACTGCCACAGCATGTGAAAGTTGTTCCCCAGACTGCAGCACGGGTGTTACAGATTTTATGCTCTGACTCCCTAACACCCAAGCTTGTCCCCCAGCAGGGAAACTGGGCACATTAGTCTGGGATATCGGCTGAAACTGGCTTGTGGTGTCCCCATTTATTTGTAGCTGGCCAGTGGATGGAGCAGATAACTGAACCAATGAATTCAATACAGTTGAGCACTGAAAATACTCAACAAGTTGAATTAGCGAAGTATATAGCACACTTGTAAAATCTTACAGTATACATCAAAGAAATAGGCATTCTTGGGCCCGTTAAGCCAGGCATGTAATTGTTTGGAGTCTGAGCAGTTTGTTGAGGTTGTGGTGAAACAGATACAACTGGCCTGTTTGGCTGAACATCAGGCATTGGAATTGGCGGTGGAAGTGGCATAATATGCCCTGCCTGACCAGGTCCGGATTGCTGCATCATTGGTTGAGGAAACTGGACTTGCTGAGTGATAGAAGGTACAATGTTTGTCCTCCCGACAGGCAGAAATTGTTGAGAAGCCACCGGAATATATTGTGGTGGCTGTTGGGGTGGAATTGCAGGTCCGAACTGCCACAACTATTGATTAATGAAGTTTCTGACTAGGAGTTTTATTTTAGAGAAAATATATATATGTATAAAATATCACTTATACAGAGAAAGAAAAACACACTTGCATTGTCATGGACGAGAGAGCACTTTGAGGAGGACCCATGGGAGCAGCAATATGAGGTCGAAAAGGCTTTCCCGGTAAAGGACAGTAACAAAAATTTAAAAAAAAAACATAAGTTCTTTGATAAAAAGCAGAAATATAAGTAAGATGACAATTGAGTCAATGATACTAAAGCTCGACTCTTTCAATATTTTAAAGTCCTCAGATAGCAACAGTAGCACGATTTTCTTCTACAATGAACATTAATTGTGAAAAGAAATTTCCAATCTAATAAGTCAAAACTTTCGCAAAGAAAGGAAAAAATTGATTTGATTTGGGAATCCAATCCAATTTTCATTTATGAATTATCCAATAATCAGACATAATGTGTAAAGAAAAATTTGGGAAATTATAACTTCTTTTTCATTTTACATGTCTATATTACAAAAAATGTTTACGGGGAGAGCATTAACAATAAGTTCCAGATTTTAAAAGATATATTTTGTATATATGTTTAGACTATAATTTCCTTATATAAGCCAAATATGATGTACAATCAGTCTCAGAAAACGCATCGCGTAATGACCAACTGGCCATGGCCATTCCAAAGGCCCCAAGGCCTATGAGAGTCACGTTTCCCTTTAAAGAGTGAACCCTGAAAATACTGGACCATCAATAAGCAGCTCTTTTTATGATCCAAATTCAAGGCACACCTCCACTGGAAAGTATCATAAATCTTTGAACAATTAAAGCATATAAATTACTACTATTCTGAAGCATTAAATCTTTTCATATTATAGAAAAATGTGAAATCAGTTTTTTGCAAGCTACCTGTATGCCAGTAAATTGCGAATTATTGGCCATTCAAGTAATGAGGCAACACTCTGAAACAGGTCAATAATAGGAAACATCAGTTGCACGTTAGAGAAAAACTGCTAAAACATACAGCAGTACCATGAAAAAGTAAGGATGTCAAATTTAACTTGAAATTTACATACTCCCCACACCACTTGATGCTAGACAATAAAAACAACAATTTGTACAGAAAAAAAAAAACATGTGTTTTCTCAATTATGATAACCCAATCAAGGGAAGAAAAGGGGTTCAAAAACAAAGCATGTAAATATAATTGCTGTTAAAAAATTAGTTAACTTTATTGAAAGGCTGTATGATATGTGTAGCACTACAAAAGCTGCAGGGAATTACCATAACTAAGCCCAAAACTTCCCCGTTTTACATTAGGTAAACTAAGATCCACATTCCCCTGGGAAAAACACATTCCCCTGGGAAAAAATCCTCAAACGCTAAAAAAGCATGTGCTACTTAATAACGTATACCAAGTGTTAAAAACTTCATGCTAAATTAAAATTACTGAAGGCTTTAAGATAATGATCGTTGACAATGCCAAAGTATAAGGCACCTCGTGTTAATCATCCAGTAAATATTGTTTCAAATTTATGTATTTCTAACGGATACCACATTTAATTTTAATGAACAAAAGGGCATAATTCTGTTCGCTGTCAGAAACCAGTAAATGCAATCAGCAAATTTAACATAACAGCTAAAGCTTCCGACTCAAAACCAAAATACTACCTGTGGTATACATCAGGTGAATGATGAATACAACATGCTATGTTAAGATAAAACCTTTTACCAAAAAATACTATCTTCAATACTTATGTCTTACTTAATCGTAACCCAATTTTTATGATTTGAGTATTTGATATATGCCACAAAAATGGTTATGAAGCAAATCATTCAAAACTCCAATTTAGAAAGGAGACCACAACTTTAATGCCCTAAAGTTCAAGTTCTGAACAGACAGTTGGTATATAGAATCCCTAACTAGAAAACCCTTTAGACCCAGTTGCACAATTCAACAATACTGAATCCAGTGTTTTGAGATTGAACCTACAGAGATGAAAAGGATTCCACTGTTACCGTTGTTAGTTGCTGAAACCTTTAAATTTAGGGACCAATTTCCACCTGTGGTACGGACCAGGTGAATGATAAACACCACAAACTATCTAAAGAAACAACCTTTCTAATAAGCAGTGGAAAAAAAACAACTAAATGCCCTAAAAATTCAACTTCTGAACAGATAATTGGTCTAAGGAAATCCCTAAAAATAAAATTCTATACCTAATTGTACACTTTAGCAACCATAAACTACAAAGTTCAAATGTTCTGTAACTGATAAGTCCAAGAAGAAACAGAAATGCATGTAAGCAAGTTATTGACATAGATTAAGGGAAGATCGAATCGAACCAGAAAGTAGTTTATTTTTCGAGAAATTGAACTGTTAGAGAAAGGCAAACAGGCGGAGCAAAGTTCGAAACTTCGAACCACGCGGCACCGGCTTCCGGGAATCTATTGGAGCAGGTCGACAAAAATTCAAAACTCCTTTTGAGATATTTCATGTAGTATTAATTTAAGGGGGCATTTGGGCAAATTTTAAGATAGCATTTGAATCTTGATAAATTTATTGCAAAATCTATGAATGTGATGTGATAATCATTCATTTGATTTTAAAAATGTTCATGTTTCACTTATCATATAATAAGCATATAATAAATCAATAAAAGATTTTATCCAAATTAATTAATTAATTAATTATATATATATAAAATAATACAAAATAATACCTGTATGCCAATAAAAAAAATCACATGTCATAGACATATAAAATACAAAAAAATATTAACCAATAAAAAAATCCACCCACAGACCAAAGTATCAATCCTTTTATAATTAAAATTAAATGGACATGAAGTTATTACATTAATATTTAACTTTGTATTATATTTTTTTAAATCCTTCTGCCCTAAATTTTTTTCCCAAAGAAACTTTAGACAATCTTTGTCTCTTGTGAAACAAAACCATTTAGCCCTCCTTTTGCTTTAGAAACCTTCACTCTAAAACCATTTAGTCAAACTAAAAAGAAGAAGAACAACACGATCCTATAAACAGATTATCACTATATCTTGGGAGGATTCTGGGTTTCGCTATGTTTTATTTGCTAGCCAAAAACAATTAAGAAGACCAACAACAGTACTAATTTAGTACAGATTAAAAGAAATGAATGCGCGAAAACTGCCCGCCCAAGATGGTGAATGCCAACCAGCCAGCCAGAAGTAGTTGGAAAATCCTTGGGTTTTTGTAGCCTTAATCCTAAAGAAGTGTCAGCTTCCATATCCCAAACATGGACATGTTATTTTAGCAATTCCTTCACCAATCTTTGCTATATAGCATCAGTAGCACTGAGATTAGATGTTTGGTTGATGTACCTGGTAAGAAGGTACCTTCCATTGGAAATGACGATATGGCTCATTACTAAAAGACTCCGGTGGCACCTCAGGTATATTCAATAGTTTTGGTTATGAAATCTAACAATTTATTTGCTATCATGTTAAAGCAAAGGTCTAATACTTTACCAATATTCAAAAAAATAGGATCAAGATGATTCCTAGATTTTCCTCCTATGTGTAAGTCTAACGTGCATATGTGAAAAATGCACCCTTTAGCTACTGATAATTTGTGCATGTTAGATCTCCTTTAAGCTGTATGATGCCTTCATCACAGCAATCGAAGAAGGCAATATGAAAACAATGGCAAATAGAAGCATGTCAGCCGATCCTTATCCCACCCCAGGTGCACTCTTACTTGGGGATGCATTCAACATGCGGCATCCTTTAACAGGAGGAGGATTGATTGTTGCTTTAACCGATATAGTTGTGCTTCGAGACCTTCTTAGATCTCTTGGTGATTTGAATGATGCACCTGCCCCTCTGCACCTCTGCAGATATCTCGAGTCCTTTTACACTTTGCGTAAGGTTAGTAGGATTTCTTTTAGCTATACCAATACTGGTTAGTTGGAGCTTTATTATTATTATTATTATTTTGTGTGTTTCTTATACTTTCCTCGAATTTAAATTAAAGATTGGGAAATGCATGTGACATTTGTTTTGATGCAGATTGTGTGAATGAGATTGATGCTCAACAAGGGTTTGGATATGCTCTTTTGAAGGATGAGAAAAGTAGTAGATTGTCTTACCCCTTGAAAGAGTTCCACTCAGATGTCACTGGAAAAAGTTTTCAATGCGTGAGAAGGCTGCAACATTTTCCAAGTATTCTTCCTTTTCCTTCTAGGCCTTGTTGCAATTTGAACCAATATGATTGGAAATTTTGCATTGTCCAAATTCTAATTGCCAAGATTCAAATATTACTCTTAACTGATAAAGCACTTTGTTTACATTATATTTGTCCCTTGGCTATCAAATAACTTCAGTTCCAACTCAATCCAGAGTTTGATAACTTGATGCAAAGCCACTTTCAAAGTCTTGTTGAGCCCCTATTAACTTTTCTGATTTTTGTCATTTTATATGGTCCTCAGGGTAAAATTAGAGCAAGGAAGGGTGACATTTTTTGTTGAGTGAAAGGGGACTGTAAACATTGGATCAAACAAAGATGAGTTATTATCTACCCAAAGTGGAAACATATTTTTTGTTTGGCTTAACATGATGCAGCAAGTATAATATTTCCCATCGTAAAAGTTTCTTAACTGAAGTTTTAGTTGCGACTCAGTTAAGGGAGGGGAATTGTTATTTATAAAATTTGAAATATCATTAACTATTCATCTGGTAAAGAAAGTTTCGAATAAATATTATTTACTATTTACACATGAGTGAGTGACATGACCATTAACCTTCCACCTCTCCCTCTTAAAGAAAAAGTAAATCTTTTATTTGCTGTAATAATGATCAAATAACAGCATAAACACTTAAGAATATAACAACGCTGGTGAAAAAAACATCGGAAAGTAATTGATCGACATCCTACATTATTATATATACCATCTAAATATTTTTAAGCTTCTATTCTGTTGGACAATCAAATTCAAATGTCAAACAATCTAGTAAAAACTACATTCCAACAACAAAACATGAAAGGTTTTAATTTTGAAAGGGAATAATAACAATCACATGCCTCGTAAAATGTTGGGATAGCACAAGCAACACAGAATATTACCATAAGCCACACGTCCTGAAACAACAATTACATTGAAGATGATTTTTTATAAGGATCAAACCAACAATTCAAATCCACTTCAGTACTCTTCATTGTCATCGCCTTCATCCTCGGCGCCCTCAGCACCAACTTCCTCGTAATCCTTCTCGAGTGCAGCAAGATCCTCACGAGCTTCAGAAAACTCTCCTTCCTCCATTCCCTCACCCACATACCAATGCACAAAGGCTCGCTTGGAATACATGAGATCAAATTTGTGGTCAATGCGGGAGAACACCTCTGCCACACTCGTCGAGTTCGAAATCATGCAGACTGCCCTCTGGACCTTGGCAAGGTCACCACCAGGAACAACAGTAGGGGGCTGGTAGTTGATACCACACTTGAATCCGGTTGGGCACCAGTCTACAAACTGAATGGTGCGCTTGGTCTTGATAGTTGCAACAGCGGCATTCACGTCCTTGGGAACAACATCACCACGGTACATCAGGCAGCAAGCCATATACTTTCCGTGTCGAGGATCACACTTCGCCATCATGGAAGAGGGCTCGAATGCACTGTTGGTGATTTCAGCCACAGAGAGCTGCTCATGGTATGCTTTCTCAGCTGAGATGACAGGTGCATAGGAGGAAAGCATGAAATGAATCCTTGGATAGGGGACCAAGTTGGTCTGGAATTCAGTCACATCCACATTCAGGGCACCATCAAACCTCAGAGATGCAGTCAGGGAGGAAATCACCTAAACCAATATCAAAGATACAAAGTTAGCAAATTTAATTGCTCTATCGAAGTACAAACTTTTCTAATGCAAATGCATTACACTTTTCAAAAGAATATGAACCCCATTTCCCCCCTTAACATATGCCCCCCTCCCCAAAAAAAAAAAAAAAAAAAAAAAGACAGAGTCAAAAACAGATAATTCTAGTAAATATACAATATCATGTCACCTTTTAACATATACATAGTTTAAAATTTAATATTCATAAAAGTATTAGTTCCATAGTTGATGGCATAACATGAATCTGGTGGTTAAGCAGCATGCCCATTAATACCTGAGAAACAAGTCGGTTAAGATTGGTGTAGGTGGGTCGCTCAATGTCAAGTGAGCGCCTGCAGATGTCATAAATGGCCTCGTTGTCAAGAAGGATAGCAACGTCAGTGTGTTCAAGGAGTGAATGGGTTGAAAGCACACTGTTGTAGGGCTCAACAACAGAAGTTGAGACCTGAGGTGAGGGGTAGACAGTAAAACCTAGCTTGGATTTCTTTCCATAGTCAACTGACAGTCGCTCCAATAGCAGGGAGCCAAGACCAGATCCAGTTCCGCCTCCAACAGCATTAAATACAAGGAACCCTTGCAAGCCAGTGCAGTTGTCAGCAAGTTTTCTGATGCGGTCCAAGCATAGATCAACAATTTCTTTTCCAACTGAAACAATAAACAAACAGATTTTAATAACAACAATAAACAGGTGGTATATAAGCATTAAGAATCAATAATCAAATTAAGATTAATACTTGTGTAGTGACCACGGGCAAAGTTGTTAGCAGCGTCTTCTTTGCCACTGATCAATTGTTCAGGGTGGAAGAGTTGACGGTAGGTTCCAGTTCTCACTTCATCAATGACAGTCGGTTCTAGATCAACAAAGACAGCGCGGGGTACATGCTTTCCTGCACCAGTTTCACTGAAAAAGGTGTTGAAAGCATCATCACCTCCACCAACAGTCTTGTCTCCTGGCATCTGGCCATCAGGCTGGACAAAGAGAAGGGCACAAAAGTTTATAAAATATTTGAAAAATGGTCCATCACATCAAGTTTAATCAGAAGAGCAGCTATATGTATGTAAATGAATACAATGTGAATCAAAGAATTTTGAAAAATTATGGTCATCTAAAAAGAAAAATACATTAAAAATAAAAACAGATTAACTATGCTTAGCTGATAATTAGAAAAAAAACTGGTGGTGCTCAATAGTCCCATTTTTTTAATTTTGTAATTGACAAACATCATTTTATTATATTTTTTGTGCAAACAATGAATGCTTCCATACGAATCACCTTCATTCGTGACAAAATTCCAAACCAATACTACACCATTAATCCTAGATCTGAAACTTCATTTTAAATTCCTCTCTCAATAGAGTTGAAATAAATAAGTTCCAAACAAACAAACTTTACATTTCAAATATTCAAACAAATGCTAGTTCTAAGTTACAAGCAATCAATTACGTAAGTACATACAAAATTAGATATTCACATTTCATTAACAGATATATCCAAATTAAGAAGAAGAAACACGGAAAACCGGAGAACTGCTAATAGAATGTCATAAAGAGTAATAGAACGATTCATCTAAACACATCTACATTCTTCTTCAGCAAAGTTAACAGATCTAAATGTTTATCAGACAAATCAACAGATCGGACAAACACTAACAACATTAAAACTATAAAATCACACTTAATATATATACATATATATATATAGAGAGAGAGAGAAGTGTTTACCTGAATGCCATGTTCGAGGCAGTAAAGTTCCCAGCAGGCATTTCCGACCTGAATACCGGCCTGACCAATGTGGATTGAAATGCACTCTCTCATTTTTGTATGTAGTTTCAATTTGGAGAATAAGAAGATGAAACAAACAAACAAAAATGGCGTTTATAAAGACGCCTTTCTGATCAAATTGTGAATCAAACCCAAGCCTTCGTCTTGTATTTATAATTGGATTTTGGAAATTTAAAAAGAAAACATGAATATTAACCAGGGTTAGGTTAGGTTAGTTAACGGACGGCAATAATTTGGAATTGGAGCAGTTTGAATTACTTAACCATGGTTAAAATTTTAAATTAAAAATTAAAAAATTGCCGCTCAACTGTCAGATGGAAGGTGGGGTGTGTTTGGATTTAGATCCTTATTTATGACCAACCAAGATACATGCGAGTTTGAGACGCAGAGAGACGGACGAGATTACTTCATTTGTACAAACACGCCAAACAGGCCCTACAATACTTCTTGATAATGAGTTGGGAGTAACAATTTCTATATAGAAAATTTATATTTTCACAATTAAAAATATTAATTTTACAATAATAAATGGGGTCTATTTTTACGTGAGGAAAGATCTTATGGAACTAATATTTTTTAATTTCCTTTTATATAACACCTTGTTCAAAAATGATTCCCATTGAATTTTGTTTTTGGCATTTTTTAGGCTTAAGATTTGTTCAAAAATGTTCTAATTGTTTTCCACTTGATATTGTGTGGGCTTGGATAAGAGGTGTTTTGGTGGGTAGGGATTTGTGGATTAAGGTTCTTAATTATATTTGGTCTTTGAAAAAAATGAGTTATAAACCAACTTCCTTAATTTTAGGAGATTTAGTGCAATTCTATTAAGAGACTACTAGTTTGGTGGGAACCTAAGTCCGGTCCGGAAAAAGATTTCATGCCGGTGGTGAGAAAGTTACATGCAAATCTATATAATAAAACAGAGCGATTCAAATCCCAAGACTTCAACATCCAACGACCTGAAATCAATCCCAAGGCTTCAACATCAAACGGTCTCAAATCATTTGGGGCTTGACATCAAACGACCGATAATTTATCTTTCAAAAATTCAAACAAACATCCTCTCTCTCTCACTCTTTCACTTCCCAAAAAAACATCATTATTTGAAGACACACATTTATAATATAAATTGGTGCTTTATTATACTGCCTATTCGTAAACATGTCATTGCACTTTGATAAAATATAATATTGTTGTTATTTTTTAAATTAATTAATAAATAACTCACGAAACGAAAAGGCTTATTCCCTAACTAATTAATTAGTGGGTCCAATTTATTCTCATTAGTAAAATTCACATGATTTATATATAATGAAATGATTATCCATTTTATTGGATTTTCAGACTCTTTGTCATTAACAAGATCTTTTATTATTTGTCGTTATGGAAGAAATTTGATTAGTTTGAACAATCAATTAATTGCTTAAATAAGCCAAGTGATTTTGATACTATACATTAACTATGTTTTATGAAGAAATTTTAAAAATCTTATTTTTAAATAAGTATTTTTCTCATACAAAAAAAAAAAAAGGAAAATGATTGTAATTCTCTCGTGGTAACATCATAGATACATTTTTTTATAGTTAGTCTAAAATTAAAGATATAATTATGTCTCTCTCCTTTGTTAATAAAAAGAATTTTATTTATTAACCTTTCTGTCACATAACTAATTAACCTTTGTTATCTTAATTTCATTATCATTTTATCGTACCAATCAAATAACTAATTAATTATTGTTTATAGGGTAAAGATAGAATAAAACTATATCCTTAGGCTATGTTTGATTGTAAGTATTATACTTGACATGTGACTATTAATCCGGGATAATAAAATGACTGAAATGAGGAAGTATTTAGTACCATGTCCACTACTATATATCTAAAGCGGCTCAAATCCCAAGGCTTTGACATCCAAATGACCTCAAATCAATTTAAACTTGACATCCAAGCGATCTAAAATCATTTGGGGCTTGACATCAAATGACAAAAAATTTATCTCTCAAAAAATTCAAACTCACATCCATCATCTTACTCTCTCTCTCTCACTTCTTCCATAAAACACCATTATTTGAACACACACACTTAAAATGAATGGGTTTATAAAAAAATTAATTAACATTGAGAAAAGTGATACTTTAAAGTTAAAAGTAAATTTTGTGAAACTTTGAAAGGAGAGTTTTAACCCTTAATAGAAAATTTAAAGTAAACAAGACAAGAGTGTATAATAAACTCTAAAATGACTGAAAATAAATTCACGAAAGTAGCGTAAATTTTTTTATTATTCTTAAAAATAGGCAATTATATTTAAATATAAGGAATTATGAAATTAGTGCAAAGTAACAATTTTCATAACTTAACTTACTATAATGTATGATGTATTCCAATGACGTACGTCTATCACGATGAATCCAATCTTCCATTATTTCATATTTCGTATTCCATATTCCATATTCTATAGCCTTCCTAAGTTAGACGGACGGATAGATAGAACAAGTCACTCGAATTTTAAATTTGATTATAATTTTTTATTTTAATATTACAACGTAGGGTAAAATTCTTAACCTTTTTAGTGTATCACATTATCATTATTAAATTTTTAATTAAAAAATATTATTTAAATTTTATCTTTAATTTTAAAATTAAAATTAAAAATGAAGAGAAAATTTTGCCAAACTACAACCAACTTTACACTACCCAATTTATTAAATTTCAATGTTAATATAAAACATTTGTGTGTTTATTATCTACACTAATTTATTTCTACCAAGTAATAATTAATTATTATTATAATAATAATTCAAATATCTTTGATATAATTATCATAAATTAATAAATATAACATGTTGCCTGATTGCACTTTATTATATGTATTTAATCAGAAATACCAATTGAAACTTTGGATATGTTTGGTAACTAAGAAAGTAGAATAAACTAGCAAAAATTTGATTGAAAAGTTTTGAGTCCTTTCTTTTCCCCTTTTTAGTGGTTATTGTTTTTTGTTCAGTTTTCTTATTTTGATAAATGGATTTATGGGTGTTCTTTATTTTTAAAACAATAAATAGAACTATATTGATTGTTGGGTGTAGTCATTATGTTGATTCTGACTTCCCAAGAAAGAATGAAAGAAACAAAATCATAGTTTAGAGTCAAAAGGCTATGTTATGCCTCCTTGGGTGAATGTTTGTCTTCTACGGTGTCTCGAGGCATGAAAAAAATTTAAGCTTTTCTATATTGTTATTACTTTTATTGCTAATATTCTTAAGCTAACAAAATTTATGTTTGATTGATGTTTCTTATTTTCTGCTACTTGATTATATCAAGTAATTGAGCAATTTGAATTTACCCATTTTTAAAATTTGTTTGAATACATGTGATTTGAAATTGTAAATTCTTGTTGTTTTTCATCTTACGTATTTTTGATCTGGGTTGGAGGAGAACAATTGTTTTTAAAAAAATTTGGCTTGAGATTATATATTTTTTATTGACATGTCCTGTTGGAGCCCTTGTCATTTTTGCCTAGATGGTCAAAGTAAGACTATATATAAGTTTATGTTCCCTCATCCTATTTCCTATTTCCTATTTCCCATTTCCCTTATTTGGAAAAGTTTTTTTGTGGGTGACCTCATCTATTGACCTCACTGTGTGCTCTTGTGCCTTCCTTTTGGCATGGATGGATGTGTTTTTTCTTTGGTTGTTTTAAAAAGTTTTGTTTTTGCATGTCCTTTTATAGTTGTTTACCATTATTTGATTGATCTAATGAAGGAAGCTACATGGGTCATCCATATATCTATGGATAAAAATTCATAAAGATTTGATCCTGCAAGCAAGTTGTAAAATTGACCATATAACTTAACCATTAGTCATTCGTCACCTTATTTGTTTGACCTCTCCCTCTCTCTTATTTGTCTTGGTTCTTCATTTTTAAACTTCGTTACTGAGATAATTCTAAATTTATATAATGACCTGCAATCAGTTTTTGTATCAAGTTACGGCTCTGCAAAACTGTATACCCATCTACGTGCGACAAAAAAAAATGTTGTTATAACAAGCAAACAATAATTTTTAATTATCAAGTTACTATTTAAAAAGTTACAATCAATCAAAAAGGCTTATAAATAATAAAAAATAAATCTTGAAATATAGTTAAACTTAGTTTAAATTTATGAGAATTTGACTATTAAAGTTGGATATTATTTATTTATTGTCTTTGAAATTTAAATCTTCATATGTAAAATTTTCATTTAAATACTTTGTAGTCCATAGTATGTATGTGTTCAATTTTTTTTTTTTTGGGTGTGTTAAAGCGCGAGTTAATTAATTTATTTTTTAATTTATGGTGTGTGTCCATATTCAATGCAAATTTTATTTTTGAATGTACAAACAAATACATATAACATTTTTTTTTTTATTTTCTCTATATATATACATATATACATATATACCTATATATATATATATAATAAAATACAAATTATTTTGAATTTTCCGCTCATCCTAATAAATCATCTGGGCCGTCCAAAGTTTGGGATAAATCCCACCGTTCATAGTGCCGGAGGCACGGGACTGTTGCTAGTATATATATATTTCCCATCAGCTTAAGGAGTCTGCCATCCATTCTTCCTCAGAGCTTTTAGATTAACAAAGGTATACATTATTCTTGCTAGATATAATATATATATATATATATATATATGTATGTATATATATATATATATGTATGTATATAGTGCCTGATTCATATATAGCCATTGTATAAGACAATTAATTTTTGTCGACTTGTTCAATATTAATATATATTGGCTACCAAGTAGATCATTCATGTTTATCTTTCTTCTATGTTTTAAGCCTAATTAATTAGTTTTATATAATTTTTTCCAGGGTTGTCTTTTATACAATATGGATTCAGAGGATGAAACATATGATATCATGTCCTTTGATGACGGCTCCGATGACCAGCTACCCGAACCCAAAAAGGAAAGCTACAAAATCTTGAAGGGGAAAGAGATACAACAGAGTCAAGAGAATGATATTGCCTTGCTTTCCAATGCTCTTTCCCTATCAAGAGTTGCTGCATGCATGCTGCTCCACAGGTACAAGTGGAACCTCGAAAACGCGCAAGAGGCTTGGTTTTCTGATGAAGATGCTGCTTGTAAAGCTGTTGGTTTCGTAAAAAAAGCCAATTGTCGAAAAAACACAACTTGTTTGTGGCATATGTTTTGAGACTTATGTGTGTGATACTAGGTTAAAAAGTACTATTGGTTTTTGTGGTCATTCTTTTTCTAGTGTATGTTTGGCTGCTTATATTAGCACGGCTATCAATGACGATTTGTTTTTGAGGTGTCCTCATCCGTCTTGTGCAGCTGCAATAGGCCAAGACATGGTTGATTTGTTGGTATCGGATGAAGATAAGAACAAGTATCGCGGTTATCTTGTTAGGTCATATATCGAAGAGAATCAAAAGGCCAAAATGGTGTTCTGCCATTGAGTTTGAGTTGGGGAGTGATAGCTACGACGTTTTGTGTTTTGTGCAATTGTTGTTCGAGTGGATTTTGTTGGAATTGTATCGAGGATGCTCATAGTCCGGTGGAATGTGATACTGTGGCCAAGTGGAAATGGAAAAACTGCTCGGAATCTGAGAATGTGACTTGGCTGCTTGTGAATTCCAAGCCTTGTCCCAAATGTAAGGTACCAATTCAGAAAAACCATGGCTGTATGCACATGACTTGTAGGAAGCCCTGCGGATACGAGTTTTGCTGGCTGTGCCTTGGCTCCTGGACCCGACATAATTATAGAGCATGCAATGGCTATAGAAATACTACTAGACTAGAGGATAGGGTCAGAGTTAGAGGTGGCTAAGCACGATCTGATGAAATACAATCATTATTATGAAAGGTGGGCCGTTAATCACAAGTCCCTGGAAAAAGCGCGAGCAGATTTACATAAAACGAAAATTGAGACCCTCCCAGAACTCGAGAAAATACTATCGCAAACCAAGGAGAAAATGGAGTTTATCACTTAAGCCTGGCAACAGATAGTTGAATGTAGGCGAGTTTTGAAATGGACTTATGCGTATGGGTATTACTTGCCAGAGCATGAATTTGTCAGGATAAAGTTATTTGAATTCTTGCAAGGTCAGGCTGAGTCTGCATTGGAGAGGCTTCATAAGTGCGCTGAGGAGGAGCTAGGAGTATACCTCCAGAGTGGCAATACGTACGAGTTTAATAAAGAATTTCGTAAGAAGCTAGTTACTCTGACAATTGTTACTCGGAATTACTTTGAAAACTTGGTTAGAGCACTAGAAGTTTATGGTTTGATGCCCAAACACAGGTGAAGGATCGCCAGGGGATCCAAGAGAGGCGGATTTTTTTTGGGATGCTGTCTCAAACACAAGTGAAGGGTCGCCAGGGGCGGATCCAGGAGAGGCGATTTCTTTTTGGGATGAAGACTAAAGTAAAGAGTTGCTTAGCGAGAATTTGAATACATTTAGTTAGTTCTTTTTAGAATGGTAGTAGTTTAAGTTTTTTTTCCCTCAAAAGTTTAACTTTTTTATAAATCTATCTCCTTAAGACAACTGTCAATGCTGACCCTATGAATAGATCCGCTCATGAGGATCGCGTTGGCAATGCGAGCTGTGTACTTATATAAATGAATGGAATGTGGCCAGATGCAAAATGTGTGCAGAAAGAGGCACAGGAACAAGGGCAGAAAGTAAGTCATTGAGTTATGTCCAAAACTTAGTTTTTTGCAATTGGTTAAAACAGTTGGTCTATATGTTAGGTTCTAGATTTCATGTTCATCAAATTTGTATATGGATATTCATCATTCAGCTTATCATTTTATTGTTAATGTTGGAATTTTAGAAGAAGGCATTTAAGCATAAATAATCAAGCACCATTATTTTTTTTGATCTGGCATCAAACTGTATCCACCATCTATAATGAAAGGATGAGAGAGTGAGAGTTCAGTCACCCTATTTGTCCATAATAAGGGAATCCAGAGAGAGTTTTAAAATTTACATTTGTTAATAATAAGATTTCCATCAGTTGAGAAAAAATAACTTGCTCATAAGTTCATATAAAATACTATCAGAGATATCAAAAACAAGGAGATTATTAAAAAATAACTTGCACTCACAGTGTCATAAAGCAAAAATCATCTGCAGTCTGTTTTCACCACACAAAAACTAAAGACTTGCAGAACTAACTAGTAACCACAATGAAATAGAAAACACAATTAAACTGAAGTCTCAAAAGTTCAACAAGGGGCTCTCTCTTTCTCTTCTCTTGGTTTTGTTATATATGTAAGTATTACAAGGCCATATAATTGCAGGAGATTCTTAATACAAAGAGATATTCTAAATTTCAATTGGTTCAGTGCTCTTTCTGCTGGCACAGCTGAAGAAAAAATGTCTGCAACCCTTTTTAACCAAAAACAGAAGGTAGCACAATGATCTGAGTCAGAATTAAGTTAACAATTAAGGAAATCCATGCTTCCTTAGAACGAATTTGCTTCATGAACAAAACTTTGTGAAAACGGACTCCATGAAGTAACGACTAGTGGCATTATGAAGACAAACCAGTAAATGCAACTACCCCTTTCCCACACAAAAGAATTAAAGAAGCCAAAGTATATCTCACAAGAAACTTCATCACATAGCATAAAATGGAAGCTCAAAAGAAATTCAATAGAGTACTTCAATTACAAGGTTACTTGATTACAATCGATCAATCAATCCCAATTAAGTCAGAAACTAACTTGCAAATGATCCACATTAGAGATGTGCATATGTGCCCACAACAGTGAGTGATCAACTAAAGAGTAAAAACCTACATTTTTCAGCTGTCATCACGGCGAAATGACTTGGCTTCTGATCCTGCTAGATCGCCTAACTGGAGTCGCTATTTCTTCATCTCCAGACGCCTACAAAACAAAAAACAAAAGGGTCACAATATAAGGAACATATGTGTTAATTTTTAAATAGAAGCGGAAAAAAGGCATTCCAAAAAAACTTACATGTTTTATGGGAATCCTTTCGTACGTGGTGAAGCTTCCATAAGAAGGCGAACCCATTGAGTACTCTGATGAAGCCAAGGACTCTCGTTTAGAGTTCTTCCTCAGCTTCCTCTCTTGACTCTGAGCTTTATTTATTTCCTTAAAAGCTCCCTTGCTTGAGCTCTTCTGAAAGCTGCTCATTTCAGATGGATATGATGACTCTCCAACCACATCAAACTCTGTCGGCCAATTTTGAGAAAAGGGCCTGTCCTGGTATATATGCTCGGCTGAAATAGGGCTGGAGATAATCTTTTTAGACAGCACTGGATCAACCTGAACCACATTGTTTGGGGTAGCGGTATTTTTTCCTTGCTTCAGCTTCATATAGGCGACAGTGGTAGCTGCTGTAACTATAGCAAGAACAAGTGAAGATATCTCCAATATAACACGGACAGAGACTTTATCTTCTACCACATAAACTGGAGAACCTACGATTTCTGTGGAGAATGCATCTGCAACACTGGACTCAATTTCAGCAGAACTGACATCATTATCAACCTGGAATTCCATAGTCGTCGTGACCACTTCTTGATTGATTTCAAAGGGATCTATTTCTGGTCTACTTTCAGGAGCCTGAGAAGTTAAAACCAATTGATCTTCAAGCTCTATGTTACTTTGCGGTTCAGCATCAACGTGAGCAGAAGTAACACTTTGTTCATGGTCCACAATAACTTCTGAATTCTCAGAATCATTCATTTCAACTTGTAGCACTTCTTCAACTTCAGAGTCACCATGACCTGATTCCCCCTCATTGTGCTCAATAACCACCTCTGAATCAGCCTTTTCTTCTAATGACCCCATTTCAGCTTCTCCTTCCTCCACAGACTCAAACTCATCCTCCTCATATATTTCTTCTATTTTTTCAGGGTTAAGATTAACCCCCAAGAACCCATCAACCAAGGAATGTTCTTCTAAAACAGTGAGATTACTAAATTGTAAAATACCCAAATGATCTTCTTCACCAAGATGGGGTATTAGCTTAGAGAGGTAAGAAATGGTTTGGGAGGACCACAGCATTAAACTTCTAGCAAACCCATCAAAATTTTCTTTTGCAAACATAGCAACTTCAGATGAGTCACAAAGCTTGTAAAAGCTTGAATCTTTGAATGCAGGCGAATTAAGGACCGGAATATCAGTAACAGAAAACAATACACAAGCAATCAAGAGTACCAAAACCAGAGAAATACACTTTGATCTTGTAAAGAACCGTGGCTTGGATGCTTTCTTGACTTCAGAAGTTTGTTCTGGAAAGTGGCTGGTGATGGGATAACTAACTAGAACTAGGGGCTCTTCTTGTTCTTCATCTGATGGTGTCATATCAGATGAAGAACCATCCTCAGATTCCTTCTGTGAGTCTCGGGAATGAGTTTCTTCAGTAGTAACATCAGTGTCCGAAGAATTATCAGAGATAACAAAGCTTTCCTCAAGCCCCTTACCTAATTCAAAATCATGCCCTTTTTCTTTGTTTAAGAAAACTTCAATTCGCGGGTTAGGTTTATACCGGAGAAATTTTGGCCTTGGAGAAAGGTAATTAGTTTTAGGATCATATGGAGAAGAAGACGGGTCAGCATCAAGTGGGGCTATCACAGGCGAAGAATAGGTCATGTTTTTGAAACTTGACTCAACATTAACAAAATCAGAATCCATTATTCCTGATACAGTTTCTGATTTGTTGTGAGAATTCAAGGGTACCTGAGAAAATGTATTTCCATTTAAACCTTCAGGAATTAAAGGAACTTCAGGAGTGGCTAATATAGGAGAAATGGAGGGCAAGTAAAACATATTATTGGAAATCGACTCAGCATCGACACAATCAGAGTTCATAGTCATCACTGAAAAAGATTCTGAATCATTGTGGAAATTTAAGGGAACCGGAGAAAATGTATCTCCTTTCGAAGTTTTATGAACTAAAGGAACTCCAAGAATTTCACAATCAGAATTAGAAGTTATCTCTGATAAAGATTCAGAATCCTTGTGGAAATTTAAGGTTACCTCAGAAAATGTAACTCGTTTTGAAGCTTTTGAAACTGAAGGAACTTCAAGAACCACCTCCTTTTTATCAAAATCAGCAAGGATAGGGTCATTTGAACCTTCAGTCTTCTTTTGATCGACATCCATTTCTGACTTTGAATAAAACTCTTCTACAGAAGCCTCTTTACCATCAACGAATGGAATCGAAGTCCGAATGGATTCGTTCCTCTCACCCAATATTTTCTTTCTTGGTGATGGAGTGAACTTAGAAGCAGCAGATATTGTTGGAGACATAAAATTCTTGCTGCCCTTTGATGGTGATTTAAATTTCACCCCTTTTGAATTAGAATCTTTCTCATTCTCTTTCTCTTCAAAACCCCGTGAAGCACCTTCTTTTACCCCAGTCTGTTTTATTCCAAAATCTGAAGATTATACACACAAAAACAAAGAACAAATCAAAACCAACTAACAAAATCTAAAGAAAACCCATTTAAGAGATAAAATTTGTAATTTAGATATTATGTATGATACCTGCAGGGCTGTTGGCTGGGGTATTGGGGATGAAACTTCTAGGGTTCGTAAGAACGGAGGGTCTGGCAAAAGGGTTGCCACTGAAACTCCTTCTAATGGTGGAATTGCTTTCTGAACTTCTTAGATTAGGGTTTGCTGCCCTTGTTGATAATGGAGAAGGAGATCTGTTTGAAGACGTTGCCATTTGATGAAACTAGAGAAGGAGATCTTTTCTTCTATAGAGAGAGAGGGTATGAAGGTTAGTGAAGTGAGAATTGAAAGGAAATAAATCTCCAGAAAAAAATAAGAAATCAAAAAAGGGGTTTTGAAATTGAAATTTTTAGGGCTTCGCTTGATTTTGCATATAGTAACGGCTAGTTCACAAGTAAAAATGAGGATAAATTTATAGAGGTGTTAATTGTAATGTGACCGTTACGGTAAAGTGAAAAAATACTAATAAAAAAAAATTACGAAAGAGTTAAAGGGCTTAATAGCCGTTGGATTGTCTTTTTTCTTCCTTCTAAGCTAGACTGATTTTTTGAGGTGGTCTTTTTCAATTAAAACGTCAATTATTAATTGAAAATTGATGTTTAAAATTATATTTTCACGACGTAGAAATAAAATTCATTCAGTATTCATATAAAAAAATTATATGAAAATATTAATTTTTATATAAAAATATCAATTTTTATTAATTTTGTTCCACCATCTAAAGTAAATTAATTTTAGCCAACCCACTAATTAAGACTCGCCTACTCTAAGTTGAAACTTTTTCCACTCATCATTGCATACCAAATTGATATTAGGATAAAAATATGTCAATTTTACAATGAGTAAATATATCAATTAACTCTCATGTTTATAATATTTAAGAATAATATAAAAAATTAAATCATTTAGTATTTATTAAAATTTATAAACAACAAAGGACCAAAATTTTCATTTCAAACAACAACAAAAGAAAAAACTACCGGAAGGAGTTAGGGTTGGCAATAGTGTATTGAGGTTTTTCAATAATTTAGAATGGTATTTGTTTTAAATATCTAACTCATAGAATTTAATCAATTTTTCTATCGTTAAGGTGGAGACTATTATTTATAAATTATATTAATGTAAAACCAAATTTAGTTTTATGTCAATTTTAAGTTTATAAAAAACCAAAATAAGTAATTTATAAATATAAATTTCATGATTAAAATCAAGAATAAGATTAATCACAAATTATTTTATATAACTAATACTTACTTCAAATAATAATGCACAATATACCAAAAAAATTTAAATAAAGAAAATTGTATTGGACATACTTGCACTCCACCCCCATGCTGACTTAATTTTTATTACGTTTAGTTCAATATTTTTTACATTATATAAAATAATAACATTCATTAAAATAGTTCTACAAATAATACAAGTGATTTGAGAATATATGTTCAATTAAAATTAAAATAATATTGTTATAATTTTAATATTATTATAGTTTATATATATTAATTATATATTTTTTTTTAAAAAGAACACGTGACAATGCGGAGCACTGATGGTTTATAGACAAATACTAAAATCACACTGCTTTGATTCTAGTTTAAAAATTTTTACACCAAAATTATATTGGCAAGGTCAAGGATAAAACCTAACCGGTTTAATATGTGACCCTCGTTTCTAGTTGCTACCGCAAGACCAACCGACTGGTTAAAACCATTTGACACCACCTAATTTCCCGCCATCAAATTATCACCCTCGACTTTCCAACGAACCAGTAATTTCTCCCCAAACTATCTCTTAAACCCATATTATCAATATCTCGCCATGTCGGTATACCTCCGAGCTCTACCGGCAATAGCTCTCCGGTTTAAACCTCTTTCTTCTCTTAAACCTCTCCCTCTATTTTACTTGAAACAAAATCCAAAAGCTCGTTAAACCCAATACACTTCTAAAGAGAAGCATCTCCTCTGCTACTGCCACTCCATCTCCATCTCCAGATTCCCTATTCACCCTCGAATGGGTCAGCACAACTGCTCTCTGTGGCCAATTGTCGGAAAATGACGTGGATAAATGGGTTGCCCTTCACCGGATTCATGGTGGTCTCAGCTTCCTCAATCTCAGAGTTCATATATACTGGAATTATTCAGGTTCGCAATTATGTTAAAAAGGCTATTTTTTTTACATCATTTCTTCAATAAATTTAATCTTTTTCAATGGGTTATACTTTCAAGTTGATTGCCTTTTGTTATATTTGCTGTCCATCTCACGAGAAACTTGAACAGGTTCGTAAATTTTTTTGCCTGCAAATTGGGCTACTTGCATACATACACACGCTGATTTTGCTACTACCTTTCCGAAAGGTTTTTAAAGAAGTGTACAGCTTAATGCAATACGTCTTGGAAATTTTATATGGGTGATATTAAAAATTTGCTTATAAGCTAGAAATGGAATTGGCAATTTAGTTTCAAATTAAAAGAAAGGAAGGGGTGGTCAGATGTCACTTGAAGTAGACTCTTAATGCATTATCGGTATTGTTTGTTAATGAAACATCTTTGCCTTATTTTGAAGTATAAGATTCGAATTATATTTGATAGAAATCTGGCTTTATCTTTTATGTTTGTTTATAGCAGATGAGCTTCCTGATTCTCACTCGATTGTAAATGACTTAAGGCTTGAGTATGTTATTACTGTGGAAGGGGTTGTCCGGTCTCGGCCGACTGAGTCAGTAAATAAGAAAATGAAGACTGGCATGATCGAGGTGGGTTGTCTTTTTTTCATTGATTTGATGTTGCATGGATCAAAGAAAATGAAAACTTGCTTGTTTCTCGATTTGGGCTCAAGATACCTTACCCTTTCCTTCTTTCTTTTTTTGACAAGTCCTTTGTTTTTCCCATTTTTTCTTAGTTTCAAACTGGACAATGATGTAATTTTTTAATTAGAGAGATCCAAGTGCATGGCAATTCTTTGGCTTTAATTCTTACTATTTTTGTTCAGATTGCAATTGCATTTTTTTGGGTACTAAATACTGGTCTATCCCAACTTGGACTGGAAAGGATAATAGAAGGCCGCCTTCATAAGCCAAATTTTTTGGATGGTTTTTTAGATGTTCAGAAACACATTTATAAATCATTAATTTTGGCCTACTTGCTCGTAGTTACGAACACTAGTTTTCAGTTTTGACATTTCCTCGTGTTGGAAACCTTTCGTCTATGAAGAAGAAGAGAGCTGAGTACTTTAGTTTCTTCTAATCACGTGGATACTGTCTTATTTTATCTGCAGGCTGAAGCAAAGTTTGGATATCTTTTGGAGGCTTTGGACATGAGTTAGTATGTCTTAATCTATATATTTAGCTTTTGTTGTTGCAGTGCAGGGGGGCATGTCATTGATTTTGGGTTGGATATATTATATATAGATTAGTACGTAATGCTTTTAGCTGGTGCAAGTTCAATCAGGGATGTTGTAGCTTTCCCAGAGACGACAACTGCCCAGTCATGTGCCCTCACTCGTGCACCTTCTGAGGTTTATTTTTAAAAATAATGAATGAGATTCACTATATATTATGTAAGCATCTTTCAAAATCCTAAAAATTTTAAATTAATGAATGTAATTCAAGTAAAATTGTAATTTTTTATATAATTTATAATAATTAAAATTAAATCAGTTCATATCTTTGGATTATAGAAATTGAAAATTACTAGTTTCTTGACTTCAAGTTATATCATTGTATGTATGCCCTGACAATTGGCGGAAGGACACAAGCTCAATTTGCATATATGACAGCACTAGAATAATTTCGATCTCAATTTGCATGACACCACTAAAATAATTTCAAATTAAATCACACAATATTGACATAGACAGAAGCAAACAGATCCGGACAGGCCGAAAACGCCCACTCCATAAACTATTTCTTCAACCATTCAAATTCTTCAACAAACAAACCTATTTAAAGATTATTAGTCGAGGACCGAACCAGACTGTTTTTCACGCCAGGAATTATGAACATATATATTAAAATCTGAGTTGTCGAATTATATATTATTAAAAAATGATATTCCGATGCCTCAAATCAAATGAAATTTTAATCTCATATTTTTGCATGCTCATTAAATCCGTACGGTTAGATTTTTAAATTAACGATCAAATTATGTTGTATTAGAAGTGAACTAAGATAACTTATTTTAGGTCGATCTAAAATGCTTTTTACTCTAATATATTTATATATTGTGTTTTACGTTAAGTTAATTGCTTATCCATTTAATATCTCTTGCCTTGGTTTTCAGCTGGGTTCCATTCCTGCTAGATTCCTTGGACTGCCTCTTATTACCACAAAACTTTTGTGTTTGATAAACTTGGGAATTAAGATCTGAATGATTATGATGTCTTAATAAATTAGATCATCTGAATGGTTATGAGGTCTGAATCTAAAAAATTGTTTGATAACTAAAAAGTAAGTTGTCACTTAATGACACTATTTTACCATTTTAAAGGGTAAAATTTTATTAATAATTTTAAATATTCAATTTAATAAAAATGAGTGCATAATATTGTTGAATATATTTATATAAAAAAAAATTATCAAAAAAATTTCATTAAGATGTACCTCTTAATTATTAAGATTTCATTTTCTGTCTTACCGATTAAGAGGCATTCAGAGGTTAAAAAAAATAAAACAAACAGCATCATACCTCTTAGCGAATAAGAGGCTGTCCATTAAGAGGCAATCAGATGTAAACAAACAGCACATTAGTCTTGCTTATTGTCAACCTCTGTTAGAGAGGACTAGAAATCGGATTCTTTCATGGACTAACAAGTTCTTATTTTATGTTGGTAGACTTCAACTCACTTCATTTTGCCTGCTGCTGTTCTAAAGGATATTAAAAGCACTTTTTTGTAGGTTTCTTTGGAAGGGTCCTTCCTTGCTCAAACATGGTGTTAAAGTTGTTTGGAGTAAAATCTCTCTTCCTTTCTGTGAGGGTGGTCTTGGCATTAAGCATTTGGAGGACTGGAATCTTACTTCTATTCTCAATTCTCATGAAACTTTGGCAAGTAGTCAATCCTTCTTATACTTCTCTGTGGTCATTATGGGTTAATTAAAACTTTCAGTCTCAAGGATAAATTTTTCTGGTGTATCCTAATTAATTTCTAATGACTGCTCTTGGATATGAAGAAAAGTTGTACAATCTAGAACTTATGCATTACAGCACACCAGATATCAAATTGGAAATGGTTCCTCTACTAGCCTATGGTTTGCTACCATTTGGCTACCTCTTGTCAAGCATCTTTAATTTCTAATTCTGGCTTGGGTCATAATGCAAAAGTTAATTTGCAGTATTATTCAGGATTCCTCTTGGAATCTTCTAGCTTCTGACTATTGTGATGTTATTGATTTTCGAATGGTAGTGCAATTCTGCTGAGATTTTTTAGGATAGTACAAAAGCAAATGAGGTTAAAGTTGCCACTATCTGGGATTCAATTCGACAAAGGGGTCAAACTGTGCTGTGGCATTCTCTGGTTTGGCTCCTAGGATGTCTTTTTAATTTATGGCTTGCCTTCCAAATTTTGGCATTGATCTGGATTCTACATGTGTTTTGTGTAACGTTCACATGGAAAATTTTGATCATCTGTATTTCAATTGCTCTTTCTCATTTCAAGTGTTGGTCCAAGTGCTTAGGCATTAATTGTGGCTACTGAAGGTTGGTTTTGCTGATGTGGCAGGAAAAGAATGCTAGATTACATAATGATCATGTTTTACCTATTGTGGTAGACATTTTGCATATATATTTTAAAGTTGAAGTTTCAGAAAGTCAAGTGTAGATCTTATTTTAGGCACATGGCATTGTAGTTTTATTTATAACTGTCTGGGTTTGCAGCCATGTTAGGATATTGTGGCTCCGTTTTATGGATAGATAATAGATTGTTGTTGGTTTGCTGATGTTGGATAATGTTGTTGCGACCTCTCTTGACTCTTGTTGTTGCCATTCTGCTGGGCTGCTCCTTTTGTGCCTCTTCTAATCATTCTATGGAGCCAAACTGTGTAATGTAATATATAGCTATGTTATGTCTGTTAACTGTAATGCTCTGTTGGCCTATGATATGCTATATCCTGATTTGGGTATCTCATGAAGTTGTAATTCTCAATTTTATTTTAATTCAGTTTAAATTTAGCAAAAAAAAAAAATGGAGCAAGATTTGTTAGGAACCTGTCATAAGATTTTAATAACTAAACACTTGTGCTCTATTTCTGAGTTTGGAGAGATGAAATGAGAAATAAAAATATAGAAGAGGAATCAATGGGAAGAATTGAAAATGAATTATAATTTTCAGTTGTCATGTTTGTGAGTTTTAGAAACTAAGAGAATGAATAAAATTTTAATTATATTTTTTCTTGTTTGTGAGTTTAGAAGAAGTGAAGTGAAGGGAAAATATTTTTATTTTTAAACTATATTATTACTATATTACCCTTATATATTAATTAATATAATAAATGACATGATTTATTTTAAAGGGTTATTTTAATTAATATAAAATATCTAACTTAATTTCTCATCCTTTTCTATCCCTCCAAATCCTCTCATTTTTAGGGAAAATTTTTTGAGCTAAAAATAAAATCATTTTTACCTCCAAATCCCTTCTCTTCATTCTTAAAAAACAATCTTTAGTTAATTTCCCTTATATTCTTGTTGTGATATTTCACATGAATCTCACATTAGATAAATTCAAGAGTGTAAATTAGTTAATAAGTATGATAGAGCCTCAACCTAATAGGTTAACCTTTTAGGTAAAAAAGTGGTCTAACATATTTATTGAGTCAATCTACACGTCTTTTGACAAAGAAATTTTACTACAGTAGATGGGACCCACATCATATGAACAAAGATCTTATAAATATCAACTTTTTTTTTTTTACTATTAAACATTAAACATCTGCTTGAACCACGAATTTTGGTCAAGAATCCCGACATAAAATTTCCAAAACAATTAATAGCTCAAACATTAATTCCACTCACAAATCATATCTAAAAAAATGTTTTAGTGCGACCCAAAAAGTTATTTTTATTAATAGTACTTTGTGATTGATTAAATTGGATATAAAATATAAATATTATCCTTCTAAAATTTATTGAAAAAATGAAAAAAAAAAGAAACAAATTAGTATTTAATGTAGGGATGTATATATATGAAAAATTAAGTCATTAATATTCCTTGAAATCTACAAAAAATGACACATAAAAAAAACAAAATTTTCTCAATAAAAAGACAAATAAAAATTAATGGAGGGAGTAATTAAATAAGTTTTCTCCTCCATTAAAATTTTAACTTTGTATTAAAAGAAAAAAAGAGAGTAATAGTTGGGGTTCAATATTGTACAACGTACAAAGGAACAAATTATGGTCTAAATGCTAATTAGTTAAACACGTACGCCAAATAAAATTTAGTAGCTAGCCGGTCAATGCATTTGTTTTCCTTAAAAATTAGATTTCCTTAGTTGTTAATCTTATGCATCGAACTGTTCCAATTGGAGAATAAGGCAAGGAATCTAACAATAAATTATTATCTGACACTACAACAAAAAGGCTTATTTTCGACGGAATATTTGATCGGAATTAATATTATTCCGTCGAGGGTGTTATTAATTCCGACAGAATATTCAATAGACAAGTCGGTCGTATATAAGCACGTCGAAAATAAGCCCGTCGATTCTTCGATCGGGAATACTTAGCGTCGACGGATCTATTATAAATCAAGCTATTCGATCCCGGAGTTAATATATCTAGAATGAAATATATCTGTCGAGGATATTTGGTCGATGATAATCATGACACGTGGCAACTGACAAAAATGGAAAATCACTTTAAGGGCGGCGGAATTAGTCGATGTTATAATTAGTCCGTCGATGATATTGATCGAGGATATTGATTCGAACTATCGTGCCGCGTGACAATATGCAGAAAATGGGAAGAAACTTAACCTCGGCGGTTGTCGTCCGTCGATAATACCAATATTAAGTTGAGGTTCTTGTGTTTTTTTTTAAATATTTTTTTGTTTTTGCAATATCCAGGGATTTAACCCACATCTTGTACCTGTACCTGTACCTGTTTTCCCAACATACATAAACTAAATTAAGCTAAATGTCAAAAACATCCCATTACTACTAGCATAACCGCAACAAACCAAAGTAATGAAATGTAAAACCGCATTAATTAATGTAAATTAAACTAATGTAAATTACAAAAGATCCCATTAATCTAAACTAACTATATCAAACATCCCATTAAGCTAAGTGTCAAACCGCAACAAAACCAGAGTAATTAATGATAAGGTACTTTAAACTACAATATGTACGTCAAAAGTTATGTAAAATTAATACAAAAGAATTTAAACTACAAAAGAATGTAAACTAAGTCAAGTAGTAGAGCCCCCGGTGTGAGAAGGATCATCGTCGGTAGAGCGTCGTATTGCTCGGGGAATATGAAAATCGTCATCCATTTCGTCACCCTATTATTTACAATATAATGTAACTCATTAGTCCATATATATGATTGATTAAAGATAACTAAATGAAAATTAAATAACATCCAGAATATATATTTGTATTTAAAGCGAAGTATACTGAAGCGAAATGAATGACTCAACATCGGCCCAAATCGTCCTCGACTAAGGTAACCACCATCAAGAAATCTCTCGCGCAGTATCGTTGCCTTTACTTTCCGGAGGAATACCAGTACTCTCGGCGGTGGCACCAATTATAACGTCTGCCTTGAAATTTAAATGGAAGGCGAAGCGGTTGGTGGGTCTTGACGATGGAGCAATGGATCGGTCTCAAACCTCTCTAAAGACATGACCCATAACATTTGGAACAAAGCATCATCTAAGCGGTAGCCAGTATGATGATGGTCCCACGGGGCTCTTGACGCCTTGACATTTGGCTAGAGCCTACAAAAATAAATATAACATGAATAATATTACAAGTTTACTTTATTCATAAACACGAAATAAACACAAATATTATACCTCCACGGTAGTGTATAATTTGGTATCCTTGGTAACCCAAAGACTCGATACCGTAGGTGAATACTTAGTGGGAGTATCACGAGACGCGACCAAAGAAGCCGTCTCCTCGTCTCACGAGATAAACTAATCTCGAGACTGAAGGGATGATGGAATCTAACGTCTCAAACATCGCCCCTAGCGACACTGCAAATTTCTTTATCTATATCGTCATGAGCTTCTCAAACCGCTTCATGTAATTTGATATACAAGTGAGTTATCTTGGTATCATCATATAACGTAATATTATCCTAAATAATATCTATTTTAGTAAATGTATTACCAGTATAGCTAATCTTTCTTTGGAGATATAAATCGACGACCAGAAGTAGAGCCCTTTATGTATGGACTCTCATCCGAGAACTTCGATCATAGTAGGAGGTCGGCCCAAGCTACTCCTCATGGCCTTAGATCATATACATAAATAAGATCACCTAAATTTACTATAGTTTTTGATATAAGATTAAACTAAACTAAAGAGAAATACATACTGAGCTTAACCTCCTCAAACGAAGCATTGCGAGCGGAAGTATATGTACAACTCATGACTTCTTGCCATGATTCTTCTTCATCTCGCTCCGACTTGGTCTTGAACGCAACATCATCCCAGTCTTTCATCGCATGACCCATCTTTTGCATCTCGATCTTCGTGGTGATGATCTCATGAAAGTAGTCGAGGCGTTTTTATCGCTTGGGACGCCTGTCTCATCTCGTCATAACCAACGGTAAGCATAATTCTTGAGATGTGGGCAATGATAACGGCGTCACCATCCTCCTCAGTGATGTCGGCCTCATATCTGTAGTATCTCTATCAAACAGACATAACATACGTATAATTTATTATTTTAACAATGTGTAAATAACATGCATTGACCTTGATATAATATATGTAAGTCGACTTACATTGAAACTCATGCAACCTTTGTCACCATGAAGGTGGCATCGTGGCGCGTGTATGACTAAATCGCACGCACCCGGTGGGGAGATCGTGAGCGAGATGGCGTGTCTTGTCGCCTTAAGCGACAGGATCCATATCTTAGAATACAAAATTTATTAAGAACATTTTAATTTAACATGATAATATCATTCTAATTGAACATAAGTGATATATTAGAGTTGAAACCTCACGCAGACGACGACGACATTAATCGAATCGTCGCATCAGCGCTGGGTAGGCGACCTAATCGTAGAGGTTAGGCCTCATGAAGCAGACGATGCCTAAGCAGTCGTATGTTGATATATTGTCCAAAATAGTAAATGAATGTATAATATAGTTATGAAAATAATGTTCTTGAGCGAAAAAAGAATGAAACTCACTTTAGCATCTAAAGGCGACCCTCCTCGTGAGTAGTCACCGTCCGATCCAGAAGGCCATAGCCACCACGACCACCTCCACCTCCGCTATGTCGAGGCATATATAGTTGTATTACTGATGTAAGACCCCAACTTATTATTAATGAAATTTAATTTTCTCTATTTATTATTTTGAAATAGTAAGGGTTGATTTGATTAATGTGGATAGTTATGGGTAAAATACGCAAATATTTCAAAATAAGCAAGTGATTATAAAATATTCATTGTTGTCAGGGAATATTCGTTTAGTCGTAGAATATTCTTCTGCCGTCGGGAAATATTTGTGCTATGGTATAGGAGTCTTTTGTGGGCCCCATAGCGGAAAGCGATTGGATGAAGAAAGCACGAATATAAGTTGTTTAAAAATAGCAGGGGTGTAGTTATTCTGCAATAATCTTTGTTAAAATACTAAATTGGTTAAAACACAAGTATATTACCGGTATTGCACCAATTATTGATTCTTACGTGAAGGCCTTTACTCAATAATGGTTCACAGTAATTAATGTTCGATATTTTATTGATTTAATAATTCTTTGCGTTGATATTTTATATTATTGTTGTTTTGATAATTGTCATTTACGGTATTTTTCATTATCGAAGCAATAATTCATATTCTCTCGAATAATATTATTAGATAACATTATTGGCAATGTCTAGAAAGTTACATCTAAGGAGAGGTTTGGTTACCTAATTGCTTGGCTTGAGAAGGAGAAATTCTTATTGGAAAGCCCTCTTTCTTGGGAAGCTATGCAGTTGTCAATATTGTGATTACGTAATATTATTTGTGAATTAATTATTGATTCATATGATGAGAAAAATATTGATTTTATGTAGATATAGATGGAGAAAATTTTTAATGTGACAATTGTTGAAAATTAAAATTTTATCTTTTTACGATAAAATAATTCATTTAAATATATTATTATATTTTAGTAATATAATAATGATGATATTTTTACGATGAATGTGGGATATATGAGTATATGTGGAGGAGGAGTATTTTTGTTACCAAAAATATTTAAAGCATGTTTTATGTGTCGGTGGACCCCATTTCTTGACTGAAATTTGATTATAGCCTGTAAAATCGCCCGTTTATGGATTTCGGTTAATGTTTGTTTGGAATTTGGGAAAACTTCCTTCTGCAAAGTTGTAGATAATGGAATTTCCTATAAAAACTCGCGAAATTCGAATTTTCTGACAAAATGACTATTTATTATGAATTATTGAAGTTCCGAAATAATTGATTTTTGGAAGTTTAAAATATTTTTAATTACAAAAACGTATTTTTCATTTTGTGGCCCTTATGTAACATGTGATAGAGGCTGAAATCAGTTGGAAGAAGTGTGTGTATGAGATTTTGGAAAAATATAATAATATTTAATAAATTTTCTACTTTGGTATTTTAAGTATTTTCCTATAAATAGGGTGCTTAGGTTAGAATTGAAAATCACACCAAAAACTGAAGTTTTCTCTCTATATATTATCGAGCGTATTCTTGTGAGTATTTTGAGTATATTTTGAGTATTGCTATATCGGTGTGCAAGCTCAAATCATAGCTTTATATCAGGTGTTTAATTTAGAAGTCTTGATCTTTCGAGGTAAGGGATATTATTTTTTCGTAATAATATTATTTCTTCAATATCATTTCTTTGAAATATTGATCTGAAGTTTTTATCAAATTTGGAACTTTTGGTGTCTGAGATTCTTATTCACGCATTATCTGGTCTTATTCACGATATCGACTTTATTCACGAATCTGACTTTATTCATCGAAAAAATAAAAATTTTCCCTTTTCGTCTAAAATATCTATTGTGGATACTAGCTTTGATTGTATCCATGTTTTGATCATTCTTTAATTTTACACCACTATGATTATTTTTGAGGTATTTTTGGATATGGATAAAACAAAGTACGAATCCTTAATCCTTAATCCTTGTCATTTTGTTTCACTTGATTCATTTCTTTAAAAATATTTTTCATCATCCTCAGTCTTAAATGATGATATTATTGAATATCTTTGGCCTGTAGTGCAAAGATGAATGATTTCTGATGAATATCTTTGGCCCGTAGTGCAAAGATGAACAAGTGTTTAGATGAACATGACCAACTGATGAATATCTTTGGCCTGTAGTGCAAAGATGAATATTTGATTCAGATATATATTGATTGATGTTCTGAGGATAAAAGATGAGCGATGAACTTTAAAATTCATACATAGAAGATAGTAGTTTGCATTCTCTACTTAACTCTTCTAATGAATTATTATTTCCGTTGCGAATATTGATTTAAAACTTGTTGTCTATTGTATTCTATTAGATTTTTCCCTGTTGAAGACTAACGATAATTTGTTGTATATTATCTTAGTCATAATATTCTTTACTGGGCTAGTTGAGCTCACCCTTTTCCTTTTTGTTCCATTTTTCTTCTCAGGAGGCGAGAATATAGCGAGTACGAGTCGGGGTATGGAATGAAGGTTCTAGAGAGAGTTGTTTAGTAGTCCTCACCATTTTTGTAAAATAATGTATCAATAAATGTGATGAGGATTTATTTGAGTATAGATATTGTCTAGAAGATAATATTTGTATTCAAACTCACAGTTTTACTGTTGTAATAATAAAGTTGTAGTTGTTTCTGTACCATGTATTGACAACTCAGAATGGGTGATGTATACCTATTTTGGGGGCGTCACAGTTGGTATCAGAGCTTAGGGATATGATCTCTGGCGGAGATCGGGGAATAGAAACAGGGGAGAGAGCAGTAAATCCTTCCCTAGTGTGTCCTACTAAACTTATTTGTTAGTTGGTCAATTATATAGGGATATTATGTGATATATTGATTTCCTTAATTAACCCTTGTTTTATGACAAGATTTGAGAATGTCGACCGAGAATATTAATGATGGAAATGAGACCAGTGGAGACGCTTTTGACTCACCAACGAGGAGAGCGTGCAACAGTCGACAATGTTCTCTCTTGTGAACAACACCACCGAGCGAGATGATGAATGAGGGATGTTTAGAAGCTTTTTGCGTTCATGCAAAAATCGGGACGATGGAGACTCGTGTTCAAAATATGGGAGAAATGATAGCAATTCACTGATTGTCACAACCAAGTAGTTCAAAAGAGTTGGGACCACGAATTTAAGGGAAAGCCAGATCCGATCATTACGGAAACATGGGTCAAGAAAATTACCAAGATATTCGATGTGACGCCCCCAAAATAAGTATACATCACCCATTCTGAGTTGTCAATACATGGTACAGAAACAACTACAAGTTTATTATTACAACAGTAAAACTGTGAGTTTGAATACAAATATTATCTTCTAGACAATATCTATACTCAAATAAATCCTCGTCACATTTATTGATACATTATTTTACAAAATGGTGAGGACTACTAAACAACTCTCTCTAGAACCTTTATTCCATACCCGACTTGTATTCGCTTATATTCTCGCCTCCCAAGAAGAAAAATGGAACAAAAAGAAAAAGGGTGAGCTCAACTAGCCCAAGAAGAATATTATGACTAAGATAATATACAACAAATTATCGTTAGTCTTCAACAGGAAAAATCTAATAGAATACAATAGAAAACAAGTTTTAAATCAATATTCGCATGATGAAATAATAATTCATTAGAAGAGTTAAGTAGAGAGAGTGCAAACTACTATCTTCTATGTATGAATTTTAAAGTTCATCGCTCATCTTTTATCCTGTAACATCAATCAATATATATCTAGAATCAAATATTCATCTTTTGCACTACAAAGCCAAAGATATTCATCATTGGTCATGTTCATTTAAACACTGCTCATCTTTGCACTACGGGCCAAAGTTATTCATCGAAATCATTCATCTTTGCACTACGGTGCCAAAGATATTCAATAATATCATCATTTAAGACCGAGGATGATGAAAATATTTTAAAGAAACGAATCCAATGAAACAAAATGACAAGGATTAAGGATTCATACTTTGTTTTATCCATGTCCAAAAATACCTAAAAATAATCATAGTGGTGTAAAATTCAAGAATGATCAAAACATGGATACAATCAAAGCTAGTATCCACAATAGATATTTTAGACGTAAAAAGGAATATTTTCAATTTTCGATGAATAAGGTCGTATTCGTGAATAAAGGTCGATACGTGAATAAGATCAGATATCGTGAATAAGAACTCAGACACCAAAAGTTCCAAATTTGATAAAACTTCAGATCAATATTTAAAGATAATGATATTGAAGAAATAATATCATTATGAAAAAAAATATCTCTTACCTCGGAAAGACAAAGATTTAAGCTGGAATCATGGATATAAAGCTATAACTTGAACTTGCAGATAGTATAACAATACTCAAAGTACACTCAAAATACTCACAAGAATACGATCGATAATATATAGAGAGAAAACTTCAATTTTCGATGTGATTTTCAATTTAACCTAAGCACCCTATTTATAGGAAAATGCTTAGAACACCAAAGTAGAAAATTTAATAAATTAATAATATATATATATATATATATATATATTTTTCCAACGCACACTTAATTTGCCCAACATCAGCCACCAACCAGCCCACTACACAAGAATAACAAAAAAAATGTTTTTCTAATTTAAAATAATTTAAACTTTCAAAAATTAATTATTTCGGAACTTCGGAACTTCAATAATTCATAATAAATAGCCCTTTTGTCAGAAAATTCGAATCTCGCGTATTTTTATAGGAAATTCAATTTCTACAACTTTGCGAGTAAGAAAGTTTTACCAAATTCCAAATAAAATTGGACCGAAATCCATAAACGCATGCGATTTTACAAGCTATAATCAAATTTTTACCAAGAAATGGGGTCCCATTGACATGTTTAACATGTAACATTTATTGCAATAAAAATACTCTTTCTCCTCAGATACTCATATATCACACATTCATTGTAAAAATATCACCATTATTATATTATTAAAAATATAATAATATATTTAAATAAATTATTTTATCGTAAAAGATAAAATTTTAATTTTCAACAATTATCACATTAAAAATTTTCTCCATCTATATCTACATAAAATCAATATTTTCCTCATCATATAAATCAATAATTAATTATTCACGAATAATATTACATGTAATCACAATCATCGACAACCAGCAGGTTTCCGGAAAGAGGGCTTTTCAATAAGAATTTCTCCTTCTTGGTACAAGCAATTAGGTGACCAAACCTCTCCTTAGACGTAACTTTCTAGACATTGCCAATAATGTTATCCAATAATATTATTCAGATAATATGAATTATTGCTTCGATAATGAAAAATAATGTGTGAAGTGACAATTATTGAAACAATAGTAATATAAAATATCAACACAACAATTATTGAATCAATAAAATAAAATATCGAATAAGAATTATCGTAACAATTATTGAGTAGTGCCTTTCACGTAAGAATCAATAATTGGTGCAATCTGCAGTAATACATGTGTTTTAACCAACCGAGTATTTTAACGAAGATTAATCTAGAATAACTACACCGTTATTTTTAAACAACTTATTTTGTCGTTTTCTTCCTCCAATCGCTCGTTATGGGGCCCACACATGGTCGCGTCGTCATGCGAATATTCCCGACAAGATGCAATATTCCACGACCAAACGAATATTCTCTGATAATAATGAATATTTTATAACCACTTACTTATTTTGAAATATTTGGCGTATTTTACCCATAACTATCCACATTAATCAAATCAACCCTTACTATTTCAAACTAATAAATAGAAAATTAAATTTCATTAATAATAAGTTGGGGTCTTACAACCTCCACTCCTTATGAAATTTCATCCTCGAAATTGACGTCGTGCACGGTGTGTTTGAAAAGGTGAGGATACCTCGCTTTCATTTCCGTTTCAATTCCCGTGTCATTTCTCTATAGCATGGTTCCTCCACAAAACTTTAACTTGTGGTATGACCTTCGTATGTATGACATACGCTCCTTCTATCCAAGATCTTTGACAGGTACCTCCTCATACGTTAAGTCTTCGGCTATCTCGTTCGGTTCTAACTCAATAACGTGGTTCGGGTCTTTCACATATTTACGAAGTACAAATATGTGAAACACATTATGAACACGGGACACACTCGGAGGTAACGCGAGTCTATATGCTACATTTCCTACTCGGTCAAGAATTTGAAATGGACCAATAAATCGTGGATTGAGCTTTCCTCTCTTCCCAAATCTTGTAACTCCCTTCCATGGAGCAACACGCAACAATACATGATCCCCTATACTAAATTCCACGTCCTTTCGATGAAGATCCGCATAACACAAATCACGATAACTTGGTGAAAAGATTTTTCTATTTGCTTTGTTTGGTCACAGGTTTCATATTCTTCTCAATCAAATCAATTCAAAAGAGCTGGACTAAAATCCAATTTGTTTCCTAAACTTTTTTATCAAAAATAGATTTTCACCTTAAATTATTTTTTTGATTAAATGCATCTTAAATTTAATAATGCACAATTAAATGTACCATCCGCTCATTTTTCCGATTAAATCTTTACCAAAAAGCTTAATAAGAGAGTATTTAGGTAAAATACTACCCTCCCCGCCATTAAAACATATATGCAACTTATATGAAACCCTAAAAATTAATATGCCCTCAAATTGAAGGGTTTGATTCGATTTTTTTACCAAGTTGAAGGGTTGTAATCGATCTTCAAACAAATTGAAGGGCTATAATCGAAAGGAAAACCCACAATACAGGGAGATGATTTTTTTGTTGCATTGATCGGAGAGTATTCTTCTAAAATTTTGTCTTTAATAGTAAAAATGTTTTGCCGGAAGAAATGGGTATTAGGAGTTGATGCAACTTATTTGAATGGACCGATTTCTGATTGTGTGACCATGCAAGAGCGAAAGATGAAGAATTGTGCATAAAAGAGGACACATATTGAAAATGAAAAGCTCAAAGTTGAGTCGAAGGAAACCAAGTCAAGAGAGAGAATATATAACATGACTGATTTGCTCAATGTTATTGTTAGGCATTTTTCTGATCAAATGATTAGGCATGGTTCACTTGCAAAATTTCTTGTACTAGCAATGTTTGAACATACATTTCAGTTGATTCGAATTTTCTGACAAAAGGACTATTTATTGTGAATTATTGAAGTTCCGAAGCTCCGAAATAATTGATTTTTGGAAGTTTAAAATATTTTTAATTACAAAAACGTGTTTTTCATTTTGTGGTACCTTATGTAACATGTGATAGAAAGGTGAAATCGGTTGGAAGAAGTGTGTATGAGATTTTTGAAAAATATAATAATATTTAATAAATTTTATACTTTGGTGTTCTAAGCATTTTCCTATAAATAGGGTCTTAAGTTAGAATTGAAAATCACACTAAAGCTGAAGTTTTCTTTTCTATATTATCGGCGTATTCTTGTGAGTATTTTGAGTATATTTTGAGTATTGCTATATTGCAAGTTCAAGTCATAGCTTATATCCAAGTGTTTCAAATTGTAAATCTTTGATCTTTCGAGGTAAGGGATATTATTTTTTTGTAATGATATTATTTCTTCAATATCATTATCTTTGAAATATTGATCTGAAGTTTTTATCAAATTTGGAACTTTTGGTGTTTAGATTCTTATTCACGTATATACGGCCTTTATTCACGTGATACGACCTTATTCACGAATCTGAGACTATTCATCGAAAAATAAAAATTTTCCTTTTCGTCTAAAATATCTATTGTGGATACTAGCTTTGATTGTATCCATGTTTTGATCATTCTTTAATTTTACACCACTATGATTATTTTTGAGATATTTTGGATATTGATAAAACAAAGTACTGAATCCTTAATCCTTAATCCTTGTCATTTTGTTTCCTTTGGATTCATTTCTTTAAAAATATTTTTCATCATCCTCGGTCTTAAATGATGATATTATTGAATATCTTTTTTGTAGTGCAAAGATGAATGATTTCGATGAATATCTTTGGCGTAGTGCAAAGATGAACAAGTGTTTAGATGAACATGACCAAGTGATGAATATCTTTGGCACGTAGTGCAAAGATGAATATTTGATTCGAGATATATATTGATTGATGTTACAAGGATAAAAGATGAGCGATGAACTTTAAAATTCATACATAGAAGATAGTAGTTTGCATTCTCTACTTAACTCTTTAATGAATTATTATTTCATTCATGAATATTGATTTAAAACTTGTTGTCTATTGTATTCTATTAGATTTTTCCTGTTGAAGACTAACGATAATTTGTTGTATATTATCTTAGTCATAATATTCTTTCTTGGGCTAGTTGAGCTCACCCTTTTCCTTTTTGTTCCATTTTTTCTTAGGAGGCGAGAATATAAGCGATGCAGTTAGGGGTATGGAATGAAGGTTCTAGAGAGAGTTGTTTAGTAGTCCTCACCATTTTTGTAAAATAATGTATCAATATTAATGTGATGAGGATTTATTTGAGTATAGATATTGTCTAGAAGATAATATTTATATTCAAACTCACAGTTTTACTGTTGTAATAATAAACTTGTAGTTGTTTCTGTACCATGTATTGACAACTCAGAATGGGTGATGTATACCTATTTTGGGGGCGTCACAACTGAAATAACAAACATAGATACGATGAACGATCAAATGGCCATCCTATTTGTGGGAAATATATATATAATGATTGATTTTAGTTGTATAGTATCTACAAAACTCCAATTAGTGAAGAAGTAGTACGTCGTCAAACCCGTCAGAGTCAAAATCATTTTTATCCTCTAATTCTGTCTCTTCCTCTTCTGTATCAATTTCTTCCTCAATATCATCTTCTACCATCACATACGGACCAACAACCACATCTTCCTCCACTTCGTCAACATCGAGTAGGTCAACGACATCATCACCCAACACATCGTCATCATATACCACAACGTGGCTCGGATTCTTAACTTGTTCTTTGCAACGGGTCATCCGTTCGCATAAATTAGTACCACCAAATGGCCGAGAGTCTTCGTTGTCACAATCAGTATACTGTGGGGTTCTCTCGTGAACGACATTAGGGCCATAAGACACTTGAGTTGCTTCAATACAACACAAATACATCATCGACCGAGTTGTCAATACACTGCATGTAAACAACTACAACTTTATTATTACAATAAGAAAGCGTGAGTTTAAATACGAGATATTGCCATCTAAACAATATCCACATACAAATAAATCCTCATCATAATTATTGATACATTATTTTACAAAATGGTGAGGACTACTAAACAACTCTCTAAAACCATCATTCCATACCCCGACTGCGTCTTTCATTACATTCTCGCCTCCCGAGAAGAAAAATGGAACAAAAGGAAAAGGGTGAGCTCAACTAGCCCAAAGAAGAATATTATGACTAAGATAATATACAACAAATTATCGTTAGTCTTCAACAAGAGGAAAAATTTAATAGAATACAATAGACAACAAGTTTTAAATCAATACTCATGACGGAAAATATTAATTCATAGAAGAGTTACGTAGAGGATGAAATCTACTAATATCTATGAATTTAATAAATCCATCATCAATATTTTATCCCGTAATATCAATCAATATATATCCGGAATCATATATTCATCCTTGCACTACGTGCCAAGGACATTCACCAAATTGGTCATGTTCATCTAAACACTGCTCATCTTCAGACCTACGGGCCAAAGATATTCATCGAAATCATTCATCTTTGCACTACAGGCTAAAGATATTCATCAGAAATCATTCATCTTTGCACTACAGGCCAAAGATATTCAATAATATCATCATTTAAGACTGAGGATGATGAATTTTTTTTTTTTTAAAGAAACGAATCCAGTGAAACAAAATGACAAGGATTAAGGATTAAGGATTCGTACTTTGTTTTATCCACATCCAAAAATACCTCAAAAATAATCATAGTGGTGTAAAATTCAAGAATGATCAAAACATGGATACAATCAAAACTAGTATCCACAATAGATATTTTGGACGAAAAGGAAAATTTTCATTTTTCGATGAATAGTGCCGTATTCGTGAATAAGATCAGATATCGTGAATAAAGGCCAGATACGTAAATAGTAACTCGACACCAAAAATTCCAAATTTGATAAAATTTCAGATCAATATTTCAAAGATAATGATATTAAAGAAATAATATCATTACTTTAAAAAAATAATATCCCTTACCTCCGGAAAGACAAGATTTAACCGGAATAATGGATATAAAGCTATAACTTGAACTTTCACCGATAGCAATACTCAAAGTATACTCAAAATACTTACAAGAATACGCCGATAATATAGAGAGAAAACTTCGATTTTTGGTGTGATTTTCAATTCTAACCCAAGACCTATTTATAGGAAATTGCTTAGAACACCAAAGCAGAAAATTTAATATAATAATATATTTATAAAAAAATTTCTACGCCATCCTTTGGGTATATGAAATCAACCACCTAGCATGTGATTAATGAGGCTCACAACATATAAAAAACGTTTTTGTTATTTTAAACAATTAAAACTTCCAAAAATTAATTATTTCGGAACTCCGGAACTTCAATAATTCACAATAAATAGCCCTTTTGTCAAAAAATTTGAATCTCGCGTGTTTTTATAGGAAATTCAATTCTCTACAACGTTGCAGAAGAAAGTTTTTTCAAATTCCAAACAAAAATTGACCGAAATCCATAAACGGACAATTTTACAGGCTATAATCAAATTTCAGTCAATAAATGGGGTCCACCGACATGTTTAACATGTTTTAAACATTTATTGCAACAAAAATATTCTTCCTCCTCGTATACTCATATATCCCACATTCGTTGTAAAAATATCACCATTATTGTATTATTAAAATATAATAATATATATATATATATATATTTAAATGAATTATTTTATCGAGAAAAAATAAAATTTCAATTTTCAACAATTGTCACATTAAAATTTTCTCCATCTATATCCACATAAAATCAATATTTTTCTCATCATATGAATCAATAATTAATTATTCACAAATAATATTACGTAATCACAATATTGACAACCAGCAAGCTTCCGTGAAAGAGGGCTTTCCAATAAGAATTTCTCTTCTTGGCGCACAATTAGGTGACCAAACCTCTCCTTAGATGTAACTTTCTAGACATTGCCAATAATGTTATCTAATAATATTATTCAGATAATATGAATTATTGCTCGATAATGAAAAAAATCGTGTAATGACAATTATCAAACAACAAAGAATATAAAATATCAACACAACAATTATTGAACCAATAAAATATCGAATAATAATTACAGTAACCATTATCGAGTAGTGCTTCTTCACGTAAGAGTCAATAATTGGTGCAATACCGCGCCATCACAAGAACAACGCTTATTATCGTGTGTTTTAACCACGGGTATTCCAACAAATGTAAATCGGTAACAATTACGTAGTTATTTTTAAACAACTTATATTTGTCGTTTTCTTCCTCCAATCGCTTTCCAGTTATGGGGCCCACATGGGTTTACTACATTGTCGCATTTAATATTCCCCGACGCATTTAATATTCCACGACCAAACGAATATTTCGTCAAAAATGAATATTTTATAACCACTTGCTTATTTTGAAATATTTATGTATTTTACCCATAACTATCCACATTAATCACATCAACCTTACTATTTCAAAATAATAATTAGAGGAAATTAAATTTCATTTATTAATTATTTGGGGTCTTACAACCTCCTCCTTATGAAATTTCGTCTCTAAATTGACATACGCATACTGGTGTTTCAAAAGATGAGGATACCTCGCTTTCATTTCCGCTTTCTAATTCCTGTGTCATTTCTTCTATAGGATGGTTCCTCCACAAGACTTTAACTTGTGGTATGACCTTCGTGCGTAGGACATCCTCCTTCCTATCCAAGATCTTGACAGGTACCTCCTCATACGTTAAGTCTTCAGCTATCTCATCCCGGTTCTAACTCAATAACGTGGTTCGGGTCTTTCACATATTTACGAAGTACGATATGTGAAACACATTATGAACACGAGACATACTTGGAGGTAAAAGCGAAGTCTATAGGCTACATTTCTACTGGTCAAGAATTTGAAATGGACCAATAAACCGGATTGAGCTTTTCCTCTCTTCCCAAATCTTATAACTCCTTCCATGGGGAAACACAACAATACATGATCTCCTATACTAAACTCCACGCCCTTTCGATGAAGATCCACATAACTCTTTTGTCGATCCCGTGTGTCTTGCTTTGTATCGTTGTCTAATCATTTGGATCTTTTCGTGGTCATACGTACCAACTCTCGGTCCCAACAATGTTGCTTCACCCACCTTGTCCCAACATACTGAGAAGCGACATTTTCGCCCATATAATGCTTGAATGGGGCCACACCTATACTTGCTCGATAACTGTTATTGTAAGAGAATTCCACCAATGGTAAATACTTATCCTAACCGCCTTGAAGTCTAGGACACGGAGTCTTAATAAATCTTCAAGAGTTTGAATAGTCCTCTCGATTATCCGTCCGTTTGAGGATGGTATGCGAATCAATCGTAAATAAATCCGTACCCATAGCTTTTTTGCAAGCTAACCCAAAATCTTGAAGTGAATCTTGGGTCACGATCCGAAACTATAGATATTGGCATGCCATGCAACCTCACAATATCATTTACATACATACTATAGAAGACGCTCAAGAGAATAAGTCTCCGTGATCGGCAAGAAATGTGTAGACTTGGTTAATCTATCAACAATAACCCAAATAGCATTTATGCCTTGAGAAACCGTAGGAAGACCCGTAACAAAATCCATGGTAATGTGTTCCCACTTCTATTTCGGAATCTCAAGTGGTTGCAATGGTCCTTAGGCACTTGATGTTCGCCTTTACACGTTGACAAGTTAAACATGTTGAGATAAACTTTGCAATCTCTCTCTTCATATTGTTCCACCAAAATGTATGTCAAGATCACGATACATTTTAGTACTTCCAGGATGGATTGCAAATGGTGTATTGTGTGCCTCCATCATAATCTTGTACTTCAAATCGTGAGTCGTTAGAACACAAAGTCTAGAAAGTGGACTCAAGTATTCCTTCTTCATCGATTCTCGCTTAGGAATAGCACCTTCTTGTACTTTCTTCTTCATATGCATCACCTGCCCGGGTCGGTGGCTTGAGCAACCTTAACTTTTTCTATTAAAGTTGGCTCTATGCGATACTTGACATCATCGCACTCGCTCCTCGTGATAACGATCTTCTACTCAACGCGTAACCTACCACGTTCATTTTCCAGGGATGGTATTGAATAGTGTGGTCGTAGTCTTCAATAGCTCGAGCCAACGTCATTTGCCAGCATGTTAAGTTCTTTTTGAGTGAAGAAATATTTAAGGCTTTTATGGTGAATATATCTCCACTTTCTCCCCATAAAGATAGTGCCTCCAGATCTTTAAATGAACGATCGGGCACGCTAACTCTAGATTATGAGTAGGATAATTCCTCTCATATTCTTTAAGTTGTCGCGAGGCATAGGCTATGACTTTCCCATGTTGCATGAGAACACATCCTAACCCTTTGCTCAAGCATCATTTGTGAGATAACAAATCCATTCGAACCGGATGGTATTGTTGAACAAAGCGAAATAAGTCTCCTCTTAAGCTCTTGAAAACTCTTCTCGATTCTTCATTCCAAACGAATTTTGTATCCTTCCGAGTCAACTCGAAAGATCTGAGTAGCGATTCGAGAAAACCTTCCACGAATCTCCGATAATAACCAACTAGACCCGTAAAGCTACGACTTTAGTCATCGTCTTGATTTGTTCCCAACTTTGTATTGCTTCAATCTTCTTCGGTCAACAGATACTCCATGTTTTGACACTCACGTGCCCAAGAAATGCTACTTCCTCGCCAGTAACTCGCATTTCTTTAACTTGGCATATAACTTATTTTCACGAAGCCTTTGTAGTACGAATTTTCAAATGGTGCTCATGATCTTCACGACTTTTGGAATATATGAGGATGTTATCAATAAAGACAACAACGAATCGATCCAAATATTCCTTGAATACTTCGGTTCATCATATCCATGAAAGCCATAGGGCATTAGTCAATCCAAAAGACATGACTAGGAATTCATAATGCCCGCATCGAGTTCTAAAAGCGGTCTTTGAATATCCTCGGTTAATCTTCACCGATGATATCCGAACGAAGATCGATTTTGAAAAGAATTGTGCTCCTTGCAGAATATTTGGTCAAACAAGTCATCAATACGAGGTAGAGGATACCTATTCTTGATAGTGACATGGTTCAATTCCGATAGTCAATATTAAAGTCGCATACTCCCGCCTTTCTTCTTTACTTAATAAAACAGAGCACCCCAAGGAGATGTCTTAGGATGAATGAAACCGATGTCCAACAACTCTCGTAGTTGGACCTTTAACTCTGAAGTTCAATAGAACCATTCGATATGGGGTTTTAGAAATGGGCTTTGTACCAGTTCAAGGTCAATAAAGAATTCAACTTCACGCTCGGGGTAGACGGGAAGTTCTTCAGAAATATCAGAAAGTCAATAACAACGGGAATATTATTCAAATTTGACGTGTCTTTATTCAAATCCATAACATGGGCTAAGAAAGCTTGACATCCGTTTTTTAATAAACGAATAGCTTTATGATTAGATATGATGTTGATTGATTTTAATGGTTTAGTTTCTTGAATTGCATAACAAAGTTATTTAGGAATATGAAAGCTAACAACCTTACTTAAAACAATCAATTTTGGCATGATGAGTAGTTAACCAATCAATCCCTAAAATCACATCAAAAGCAAAGTATCTTTAAAGAGATAAAGTCAACATGTGTAAGGTGATGGTGCCAACTTGAATCAAACAAGATTTATAAAGCGATTGGATGTGATGAAAGTTTCTCCTAATGGAGTTTCCACAGATAAGTTAAAGTCTAATTTCTCCTGAGTCAAGTTTAAACGTTGAGCATAAGTTAGGAGAGATAAATGAATGGGTAAAGACCCAGATTCAGTAAAGTATAAACTTCACAAGAATTTATAAATAGCCACCCGTGATCACCTTGTTTGGGTTCTCGATTTTGACTGACCACAACAAACGCTTCTTCCAGAACCGCTGACTTTTGACTTTTCGGGATGATCTTTTTTTGAGTCACCGAATCCTCATTGAACTAGGTTTCGCCACTGCGTGCAATCTCGAGCGATATGTCCTTCCTTTCCACAATTATAGCATACAGGAACTGTTATGGGCGCTTGGATCGATATGTCCTCTTTCCCATTTATAAAGATATGATCGGTGGTCGTTCTCCTCCTCGAACCATTGTCACTTGCATCGCTGCCTTCAGCATGGTCGTTGTTGAATCTCTTATTTTAAAATCTCTCTCCGACTCGCTTCTTCTATTTTCATGGCCATGATTACCACCGTAGTGGTTACCATTTTGTCCGCTCTTTTCTTTCTCCTTTGGTTATTGTTGTTTTGTTGATCGCTATCTCCTAGATGATCCCGATCAGGGTACCTCGGTTGACCAGTACTCGTTATCTCGCCTAACAATTGAGCCTGTTAACAACATCCTGAATAGAGAAAATTTATGAGAGATGAGATATCGACGACGGTTTTAAACCTCTCGTAAACATCCGCATCATCACGTTCCTCATTCTCCACCAAATGAGTGCGAAACTCGGATAACTCTCGCAAACTTTGCCTCGCATCGAGACACCGCCATGTTGTCTCGCTCCATCTAATAAACTCCACTTCCTTCATATGACGTAACACTTTCGTGAAAGTATTTGTCATTAAATAGTTTCTGAAATGTCTCCCCAAGACACGCTGAGTCAGGCATGGATGGGTACGCTTCACGACTCCCACCAAGATCGCCTCGCCACGAACATAAAGGTGGCGAATGGAACCTTTGTTCTTCCTCGTACATCCCAAGACATCGAATATCTTGGTAATTTGCTTGACCCATGTTTCGCCATGATCGGATCCGGCTTTCCTTAAATTCGTGGTCCCAACTCTTTGAATCGCTTGACCTGTGATAAACCCGTGAATTGCTATCATTTCTCCTATGTTTTGAACACGAGTCTCCTCGTCTCGATTTTGCATGAAACGCAAAAAGCTTCTAAACATTCAAGGCTGCTCATCGTCTGATCAATTGGTGTTGTTCACGGGAGAGAACATTGTCACTGTTGCACGCTCTCCTCGTTGCTTGAGTATAAAAGCGTCTCCACTGGCCTCATTTTCATTGTTAATATTCTCAACGACATTCTCAAACACCGCCATAAAACAAGGGTTAATTAAGGAAATCAATATATCACATAATATCCCTATATATCGACCAACTATCAAATAAGCTTAGTAGTAGACACACTAGCGAATGATTTACTCTCTCTCCTCCTAGTTCTATTCCCCGATCTCCGCCAAAGATCATATCCCTAAGCTCGATACCAACTGTGACACCCCCAAAATAGGTATACATCACCCATTCCGAGTCACAATACACCTGCATGTAAATAACTACAACTTTATTATTACAACAAGAAATCGTGAGTTTAAATACTGAGATATATCCATCTAAACAATATCCACATACAAATAAATCCTCATCATAATCATTGATACATTATTTTACAAAAATAGAGGGACTACTAAACAACTCTCTAAAACCATCATTCCATACCCCACTGCATTTCGCTACATTCTCGCCTCCCGAGAGAGAAAAATGGAACAAAAGGAAAAGGGTGAGCTCAACTAGCCCAAGAAGAATATTATGACTAAGATAATATACAACAAATTATCGTTAGTCTTCAATAGGAAAAATTTAATAGAATACAATAGATAAACAAGTTTTAAATCAATACTCATAATGGAAAATATTAATTCATGTAAGAGTTACGTAGAGGATGAAATCTACTAATATCTATGAATTTAATATCCATCATCAATATTTTTATCCTCGTAACATCAATCAATATATATCCTGAATCATATATTCATCCTTGCACTATCTGTGCCGAGGACATTCACCCATTGGTCATGTTCATCTAAACACTGCTCATCATCTTGCAGACTACGGCCAAAGATATTCATCAAATCATTCATCTTGCACTACAAAGCTAAAGATATTCATCGAAATCAATCATCTTTGCACTTCAGGCCAAAGATATTCAATAATATCATCATTTAAGACTGAGGATGATGAATTTTTTTTTTTTAAAGAAACGAATCCAGTGAAACAAAATGACAAGGATTAAGGATTAAGGATTCGTACTTTGTTTTATCCACATCCAAAAATACCTCAAAAATAATCATAGTGGTGTAAAATTCAAGAATGATCAAAACATGGATACAATCAAAACTAGTATCCACAATAGATATTTTGGACGAAAAGGAAAATTTTCATTTTTCGATGAATAGTGCTTAGTATTCGTGAATAGTATCAGATACGTGAATAAGGTCGATACGTAAATAGTAACTCTTACACCAAAATAGGGTGCTTAGGTTAGAATTGAAAATCACACTAGAATCAAGTTTTTCTCTCTATATTATCGGAGTATATTCTTGTGAGTATTTTGAGTGTACTTTGAGTATTGTTATACTATGCAAGTTCAAGTTATAGCCTATATCCAGATTCCAGGTTAAATACTTGTCTTCCGAGGTAAGAGATATTTTTTTCATAATGATATTATTTCTTCAATATCATTATCTTCAAATATCGATCCAAGTTTTTATCAAATTTGGAACTTTTGGTGTTGGAGTTACTATTCACGATATATCGAGACTATTCACGATATCTACACTAATTATTCACTTATCACTAAGACTATTCATCTAAAAAATGAAAATTTTCCTTTCGCCTAAAATATCTATTATGGATACTAGCTTTGATTGTATACATGTTTTGATCATTCTTGAATTTTACACCACTATGATTATTTTTGAGGTATTTTGGACATGGATAAAACAAAGTACAAATCCTTAATCCTTAATCCTTATCATTTTGTTTCAATCGATTCGCTTTTTTAAAATATTTTTCATCATCCTCGCCTTAACTCGATGATATTATTGAATATCTTTGGCCCAGTAGCAAAGATGAATGATTTCTTATGAATATCTCTTGGCCCAGTAGGCAAAAGATGAACAGTGTTTTAGATGAACATGATTAATCGATGAATATCTTTGGTTCGTAAAGGTAAAAGATGAATATTTGATTCCAGAGATATATATTGATTGATGTTACAGGATAAAAGATAGACGATGAACTTTTAAATTCATACATAGAAGATAGTAGTTTGCATTCTCTACTTAACTCTTCTAATGAATTATTATTTCACGCTTAATATTGATTTAAAACTTGTTGCTCATTGTATTCTATTAGATTTTTCCTCGTGAAGACTAACGATAATTTGTTGTATATTATCTTAGTCATAATATTCTTTATCGGGCTAGTTGAGCTCACCCTTTCCTTTTGTTCCATTTTTCTTCAGAGGCGGTAATATAATGAAAGATTTAGCTCTGGTATGGAACGAAGGTTCTGTAGAGAGTTGTTTAGTAGTCCTCACCATTTTGTAAAATAATGTATCAATATTAATGTGATGAGGATTTATTTGAGTATAGATATTGTCAGAAGATAATATTTATATTCAAACTCATGCTTTTATTGTTGTAATAATAAACTTGTAGTTGTTTCGCACTCATGTATCGACAACTCGTAAATGGGTGATGTATACCTATTTTGGGGCGCCACAACCGAAAATAACAAACATAGATACGATGAACGCATCAAATGGCCATCCTATTTGTGGGAAATATATATATAATGATTGATTTTAGTCAGATAAGATCTACAAAACTCCAATTAGTGAAGAAGTAAGACGTCGTCAAACCCGCCGTAGTCAAAATCATTTTTATCCTCTAATTTCGCTCTCTTCCTCTTCTCGTATCAATTTCTTCCTCAATATCATCTTCTACCATCACATACGGACCAACAACCACATCTTCCTCCACTTCGTCAACATCGGTAGAGTCAACGACATCATCACCCAACACATCGTCATCATATACCACAACGTATCGGGATTGTTAACTTGTTCTTGCAACGGGTCATCCGCTCCGCATAAATTAGTACCATCAAATGGCCGAAGTCTTCGTTGTCCTGTTTCAGATACCGGGGTTCTACCGCGAACGATATTAGGGCATAAGACACTCGAAAGTTGCTTTCATCAATTTAACACAAATACATCATCGATCAGAAAATAGATTTTATATCTATCATTACGATTCTATTACGATCAACTTTAACACCCTTTGCAAGAGATCAAACCAAGAATACTTAAATGTAACGACCTTTTTAGCCCTCGGATAATCGAAAGACAACCACTTCCTTTAATCTTCCATAGTAATTGGATTCGTAATCTCCATAACAACTTCCCAACACGACAATGCCTTGAGTCGATCGATGTCAATGCATTCAAGTCATCAACCCTGAATCTATACCCATTCATGATACAACCTCGGAAATGAACTAACAAGTTTATACAGCCTAAAATGACATCTCTAAAACGATCATACACGTTTCTCTTCTTCGAATTCTTCTCTTAAACCATCGATGAAAATTTGCATTAGTGAATGCTTCCATCTCGTAATTCGTTAACTCAAGTTAGAAGCACGCGCTTCCAATTCGAATGAATCGCGTATAATAATATAAAGAATTAATTAAATTTTGATTAAGGATAGATAAATCATTTTCAACTTGTAATAATACATACTTGATGTAATGCGATTTATACTTGCATATTTAGAAAGACGATGTAGAGACAATCTTTAAATCTTTATCTGTTAGTAAGTCTTTGTCTCATGTCCAAATGGTTTAAATTTGGATAAGTGAATACAACCAACTCATCATCAAGACGACCGACGCACGGATCCCGAATTTCATTCCGAAAGTTAGATTTGCTATGCTTCGCATACTACATCATCAAAGTACAACGAGCGAAGTTGACAAGTTTCTTCCTCAAAGATAGCTGCTCGTTAATGTAACCCTCTACACGCGCTTTATTTTTAACTTTCTGCTTTAATCGACGCATATACCTGTCACATGAAAGTATGTCAATCCATGCCATAGAAAGCTTCTCACCACTCCAAATACCCATCTGAGGAATTTGCAGTGGTGAGAAGCTGTCTATGTCTTGGATTGGACCCATATCAGGCAATGCTTCATTCCTAGTAGAGAAGTGATTGTTCACTCATTTAGAGGGTTGATTAACCTATAACTTTGTTCAACAACTTAATGGAACCCCTTCCGTATGTTGGCATCTGTTATGATGGAACAGTGAGAAATGTCTTCAATAATTCAATTAACTTTATTATTCGAGTATAAGACACAAACAGAAACTACGACCCTTTTTTTTTAATTGTTGTCGAGGAACCGGTTGGAGTACTATTGTGACACCCCCAAAATAGGTATATATCACCCATTCGAGTTGTCAATACACTGCATGCATAAACAACTACAACTTTATTATTACAATAAGAAATCTGTGAGTTTAAATACGAGATATTGCCATCTAAACAATATCCACATACAAATAAATTCTCATCATAATTATTGATACATTATTTTACAAAATGGTGAGGACTACTAAACAACTCTAAAACCATCATTCCATACCCCGACTGCATTTTCGCTACATTCTCGCCTCCCCGAGAAGAAAAAATGGAACAAAAAGGAAAAGGTGAGCTCAACTAGCCCAAAGAAGAATATTATGACTAAGATAATATACAACAAATTATCGTTAGTCTTCAACAGGAAAAATTTAATAGAATACAATATACAACAAGTTTTAAATCAATACTGCAATGAAAATATTAATTCATATGTAAGAGTTACGTAGAGGATGAAATCTACTAATATCTATGAATTTAATAGCCCATCATCAATATTTTTATCCCTCGTAACATCAATCAATATATATCCGAATCATATATTCATCCTCGCAGACTATGTGCCAAGGACATTCACCAGATTGGTCATGTTCATCTAAACACTGCTCATCTTCGCACTACGGGCCAAAAATATTCATCGAAATCATTCATCTTTGCACTACAAAGCCAAAGATATTCATCGAATCAATCATCTTTGCACCTATGTGCCAAAGATATTCAATAATATCATCATTTAAGACCGAGGATGATGAAAATATTTTTTTTTAAAGAAACGAATCCAAAGTGAAACAAAATGACAAGGATTAAGGATTAAGGATTCGTACTTTGTTTTATCCACGCCCAAAAATACCTCAAAAATAATCATAGTGGTGTAAAATTCAAGAATGATCAAAACATGGATACAATCAAAACTAGTATCCACAATAGATATTTTGGACTTAAAAGGAAAATTTTCATTTTTCGATGAATAAAGGTCAGATTCGTGAATAAGATCAGATACGTGAATAAAGGCCAGATACGTAAATAAGTAATCGACACCAAAAGTTCCAAATTTGATAAAACTTCAGATCAATATTTCAAAGATAATGATATTGAAGAAATAATATCATTACGGAAAAAAATAATATCCCTTACCCTGGAAAGACAAGATTTAACCTGGAATAATCGGATATAAAGCTATAACTTGAACTTTCACCGATATAGCAATACTCAAAGTATACTCAAAATACTTACAAGAATACGCCGATAATATAGAGAGAGAAAATTTCAGCTTTTTGTGTGATTTTCAATTCTAACCCAAGACCTATTTATAGAAATCGCTAGAACACCAAAGCAGTAAAATTTAATATAATAATATATTTATAAAAAAATTTCTACGCCATCCTTTGGGAATATGAAATCAGCCACCTAGCATGTGATTAATGAGGCTCACAACATATAAAAAACGTTTTTGTTATTTTAAACAATTAAAACTTCCAAAAATCAATTATTTCGCAACTCGGAAACTTCAATAATTCACAATAAATAGCCCTTTTGTCAGAAAATTTGAATCTCGCGTGTTTTTATAGGAAATTCAATTCTCTACAACTTTGCAGAAGAAAGTTTTTTCAAATTCCAAACAGAAATTGACCAAATCCATAAACGGACAAATTTTACAGGCTATAATCAAATTTCAGTCAATAAATGGGGTCCACCGACATGTTTAACATGTTTTAAACATTTATTGCAACAAAAATACTCTTCCTCCTCGTATACTCATATATCCCACATTCGTTGTAAAAATATCACCATTATTATATTATTAAAATATAATAATATATATATATATTTAAATGAATTATTTTATCGTAAAAATAAAATTTCAATTTTCAACAATTGTCACATTAAAATTTTCTCCATCTATATCCACATAAAATCAATATTTTTCTCATCATATGAATCAATAATTAATTATTCACAAATAATATTACGTAATCACAATATCGACAACCGTGCAGGCTTCCCAGAAAGAGGGGCTTTCAATAAGAATTTCTCCATCCTGGCATACAATTAGGTGACCAAACTCTCCTTAGATGTAACTTTCTAGACATTGCCAATAATGTTATCTAATAATATTATTCAGATAATATGAATTATTGATTCGATAATGAAAAATAATTGTGTAATGACAATTATCGAAACAACAAAGAATATAAAATATCAACATAACAATTATTGAACCAATAAAATACTCGAATAAAGAATTACTGAAACCATTATTGAGTAGTGCCTTTCACGTAAGAGTCAATAATTGGTGCAATACCACGTGTCATCTTGCAACAATAACCAGACATCGTGTTTTAACCAACGGATATTCCAACAACAGTAAAGCGGTGAATAATTACGCCGTTATTTTTAAACAACTTATATTTGTCGCTTTTTTCCTCCAATCGCTTTCGTTATGGGTCCCCATACGCTATACCACGCATTTAATATTCCCCGACAAGACGAATATTTCACGACCAAACGAATAATCCGTCGTCAAAATGAATATTTTATAACCACTTGCTTATTTTGAAATATTTATGTATTTTACCCATAACTATCCACATTAATCACATCAACCCTTACTATTTCAAAATAATAATTAGAGGAAATTAAATTTTATTTATTAATTATTTGGGGTCTTACAACTATTAGCTGCAACTGCTACGTCGAATCCTGCATACAAGGAAGTGCTTTATTTAATTTATATGTTATTATATTTAAAAATTGTGGCAAACTAAGCAATTATGGTATTTGGTTTATTTTACCAATGAAAAACTAGGTAAATGCTACCCAGTCAACATGTATTTTATTTTATTTATTGAATATGTAGACAACTTATTATTAGGATTATTTTTAATTATAGAAAACTAAGCAAATTCTACTTAGTTTATTATTTTATTCGCCATTTTTGCTTTTTTTATGTAATGGAAAACTAAGCAAATGCTACTTAGTTTAAGATAATTATTGTATTTTATTTTATTTTACTATATTTATTTTATATGTTATTTATTTTTTATTATAATATATTATTTAAATTAATTAATTTTAATATATTCTAGTTTATTATTAAATTTATTTTAAAATTAATTTATTATTATACTTTTATTTATTTATGTATTTTAATTTAATTTATTTTGTATTATTTTATTTTATTTTATTTTACTATATATGTTTTTACTTTAATTTAATTTAGTTAAATTAAATTAAAGTTATTTATTTATTTAGATTTATTTATTTATTATATTATATTATATTTTATTTTATTTTATTTTTATAATATTATATTAAATAATAAAGTAAATTTATTTTATTTTAAAGTTTATTATATTATATTATATAATTTATTAAAGTTATTTAAAGCTCCTAGTTTTTTTTGTATTAATTTATTAATTTATATAAATATTTATTTATTATATTATAATATATTGTCTTTTATATAGTTAATTAAATATTTATCTATTACCATCTATAACTTCCATGAGTAAATTAGGTTGAAAATTCATTTTAATTAATACTTAACACTGTGGAAGTCTTCAATTGATTCACAAATTAAAATTCACAATGCTAGAAAAGGCATAAATCGTAATAATCGCAAATTAAAGACAAATTAATTAATAACTCCTCAATATCACAATCGCATTATAACTCCTCAATATCGATAACAATTTAAACACACTCATCGACATGGACATTCAATCCATGCCAAATTAAAGACAAATTTGAAGGTACGAAGAAACCAATATCAAGAACACCGCAAGAACATCTCAGGCCTCAAAAAAGTTTTATACCAAACCAAATTAAACCCTAAATTAAATATAAACTCAAATGAACATTCAAATTTCAATCGGTTTCATATATAACAAGACAAATTAAAACCTAAATTAAGCCCCAAAATCAATTGCATATATAGCCTATATAATATTCAAACCTTAATGGTATTAACTGAAGATAGAAATTGTGTACCTCAATTGATTTGAATGCTAGAAATAGGAGAGACGATATACCGGAAAGCCACCGCCGACACCCACGACGTCGTCGGAAAGCCGACTAACCATGACAGAGAGATAGAGGAGTTGAAGTGTGAGGACGACAAGGGTTTCCCCTTTACGATCAATATATACTATGTGTGAGAGAGAATACCGGCGAGAGAGGAGGAGATGTTGGTGGGACAGAGAGTCTCGGAGATCAGCCGTCAATGGCAGAGAGAAGAGAAACCGACGCGTTAGAGAGAGAAAGAGATATCGTAAATAAAATAAAGAAAGCATGAGTGAACGGTTTTTAATCGATTATTCTCGATTTTAATATCTGTCAAATTGGTTCCTCGATATTACTTTATTTTCGACGGATATTCCACGACTATAAATTTGATTCCGTCGACCTTATAATTCGTGTGGCACGAAAGGTTGGCGCCCTTGGGACTGGTGTTATCCCGACTGAATGCCGTCGAAGATAACATATTTCTGAGGGAATTACTATCGACTGAATATTCGGTCGACATTATAACAATAAGGTCGATTGAATAAACTCCGTCGATAATAATTCCGTCGGTCTTAAGGCTTTTTCTTGTAGTGTGAATTAATGAGTAAATATAATTAACAATATTAATTTGTAGTATAAGAAAATTAATTATCCATGCATGAGGTAATGAACTAATTACTTTACTTAATTAGTTAGTGACTAATTGACTATGTAAAAGTGATCATATATGCAATTCTATGTATTTGTAAATTGTAATTACTTAAAAAACACTGGAAAAGAAAGAAAAAAAACCTTAATTAATTGGGCTTTATAACATTATTATCTAGATTAATCGAGAGAAAGGGAATTATAGATTTTCTTTAATTTCCGATCCGACAAATTAAAAGTTTTTCTTGGGCGACAGGGAATTAGGGACCGGTCCAAATTTTTATTTTTTTTCTTTTGAGTCTCAAAAAATTTATAATATTTATTTTAACTCAAATTTTTACATAATCAAGTGATTTAGTTGAAATTTGGATACATATACCCTAAACCCAACAAATTTATAATATTTTTTTGACTCAAATTTTTACAAAACCCAATAATTTAGGTGTAATTTGGATACCTAATTCCCGGTCCCCTTAGAATTTTTGACAAATTAAACATCGGCAATAGTGATATGAAATTATATTAACTTAAGTTAAATTGCTTATTTATTTTTGTTAATCAAGATTACTGGCTTGCTGCAAAAGCAAATTATTAATAAATGCAAGAAATGCCGAAGGACAAAAATAAGGAAACCAGTCCTAAAAGGTATTGAACTTTTAATCGACAGCTATGAAAAATTAATTCAAAATAAAAAATGCCAACATGTATATTAATTTTAAATGTGAAAGTTATAACACGTGACCCTCACGTGCCAATACCTCAAGCACCCCCCCTCCCCCCTTTTAAAATCTCCTCGCATTTGTCCCCATTAGACCACGAACTTGCGGCAGTATTGCCATGGTTTGTAATCGCAACAACACAAACCATGGCAAGAAAAAGCAAGGGCCGCCAAAAGATTGAAATGACAAAAATGTCCAAGGAAAGTAACCTACTCGTCACCTTCTCCAAACGTCGGTCCGGCCTGTTCAAGAAAGCCAGCGAGCTTTGCACCCTTTGTGGTGTCGAAATCGCAATAATCGTCTTCTCCCCGGGCAAAAAGGTGTTTTCCTTCGGACACCCGTGTGTGGAATCCATCCTTGATCGGTTCCTGGGTAGCAATATTATCAATAATATTACAGCACAAAATTCCAGCACACTTCAGCTCGTTGAAGCTCATCGAAACGCCACCGTTCGTGAGCTAAACATTCACCTAACCGAATTAATTAATCAGCTGCAGGTTGAGAAGAATCGAAGCGAGGAATTTACCAAAATGAGTAATGTTCGCAAAGAGATGTGCTGGTGGGAAGCTCCCATAAACGAGCTTGGGATTGAAGAGCTGGAGCAGTTGAAAATGGCAATGGAGGGACTTAAAAGAAATGTTGACAAGCAAGCTGAGAAGATTACGATGGAGGCGGCGGCGTTTTTCCCAGCAGGTTCATCGAGTTCTAGAGGATTAGGGCATGGTGGGGGATCGGTTGATACTTCTGGAATGGGACTGTCCATGACACCTTATGGATATGCCCTAGGGTATGGACGTGGGTTTTTCTGATCGATCGATCCATCCATCCATCCATCTTTTTATTAAGTACTCTGGTAATGTTTTAGATGGCTATTGAATATTGATGATGCAAATTGCACGCTATGTATCTGTCAGGTACGAATAAAATAAAAAGGGTTTTCCTATTATTTTATTTTCTTCTTTTACCCTTTAATTCCTTATCCCCACCCTCACGTACGTTTGATCTTATGTGTTTGTTTTCAAATTTCATATCTATTATCTTGGAATTAATTCCATGTTTTCAGATTAATTAATTTACTGGAAAATTTGATAATTGAATCTTAAGATCGATCGTAAAAGTAACAAATTAACACATTGTTATATATAATTCTGGCTTAATTAATTTGCATGCCATGCACTAAACAATTAAGGAAACTTAATATGAAGATGAGACACTGTCCACCAATATTTATTGATGTTATTAATTAATTCAATGACGTTTAAAATGGCTTGGCGATGTAATATTTAAGTTTTAGATTTTTCACCTTTCTATAAATTTATTTATTTTTATGCAAAATTTTATTCTCGGTCCCTTAAGCCAGAATATTTTCTCACTTATTAGTAAAAAATATTAATATTTATATATATTATAATTGTACGTATATTTAATTATGAGAAATCATTTCATTAAGGTGATCGAGGTGGTCTAGTAGTTCCAGTAGTACTGTCTCCAACTCTTTATCTTAATTAACCATCAAGCTTTTAAGATCGATTAACTCACTGGTATTGTTGAATGATTTAAAAAAAAAAAAAAATACTCCATTGAAAAGATAAAAAACATAAACGTTTAAGTGCGTATGCTAAAAAAAATCAGAAAATAATTATTTTAAAACTTTTATTTTTAGGTGGTAGGAGTACTTGAAACCAAATATTTATTTAATATTTTGTGATTGATGAATTTTAACTCGTAAGTGGACAAGAAGAAAATAAATAAATAAAATAATCAATGTACTTATATTGTTTGACTATTTTGACAATTACGAAATGAATTGAAAACTTACAAATTACAACCATGAAATGAAATTGCTAAAAAATAACATTACTATCGTTAACCACAGAGATAAGACCGAGACTATGTCTATTAATTATTTATATCGGATCTTAACTCATTGGAGTATATTATTTTCTAAATTCTGTTTTTACTAATAAAGCACGTGAATATTTCCCGACATGCATGCCACATTTTCCATTCAATAATCAAAATTTTATTTACAATATAACACATTATATTATTTTCTATTTCCAACTTTATTTTCAATAGTTTTTTCGGTATCGAGTTAAACAAATTCCCAGTTTGGCTTTGGAAATTTAAATATTCTTATACCCAACATAATACTTTTTATCTTCCTTATTTGATGCTAGCTTTTGTAATTATATATATTCATGATAGATATATATATATATATATATATATAATAAATTGACAAATTTTAAATAGAAGAAGGGGGTGATTAAATTCCACGAATGGTGGAAACTATGATCTCTTCCTGCAGGTTAGATCATTTTTTTCAAGTTACTGATAATGGTTATATATTGGGCGTGTGTGTGTGTATATATATTAACACAGGGTTAAGAATTCGCCTTAAATATGGCTTAATTTATATTATGCTATATAGTATAATTAATTTATCCCCGTGCTCCTAAAGACCTGTATTTAACAGTGAAATTTATCTCAAACTTCGAACTTCATTCAGGATGATTTATTGAGTGAACAAAAAATTTAAAATTATTTATATTTTATTAGATAGATGATGTTCTTAATTAAGATAAGAGCTCATGCGCATGTATCAACGAAAGTGGTGCTACCAGATGATTAATATTATCATCACTAATTTAAAGAAAGAAATTAAGGACTCTTTAATTGACATGCAAATGTCAAACAGCATAATTATAATTAATGCCAGCTAATTAAGACACAATTGATCACATGATTTTCATGCATTAACAATAAGATTTTCTAACTCCCGAACGAATCAGTGAGAATTGTTCACAAAAAGAAAGGGTTAACTAAAAGCTAGCCAAGAGGATAATTATGTTAATTAGTAATTAATTCCAAACCCCTTTAAACAGCCTTGTACGTTCATCCTCCCCATACCACAGCTGAAAAATACACAGCAATATTATTATTCATATAGTTATATTATATATATAGCTCTAGCCTCCGATCCCTCCGGCCAGCCATGGTAAAGAAACCAAGCATGGGTCGCCAAAAGATCAAGATTGCGAAAATAGAGATTAAAAATATTAAACCACTTGCAAGTTACCTTCTCAAAGCGGCGTTCTGGCCTATTCAAGAAATCAAGTGATGAGCTTTGTACGTGCACTTTGTGGGGTTGAGAGTCTTCTCCCCGGCTGGAAAAGTACTGTTCTCTTTCGGCCACCCTAACGTTGAATCCATCATCGATAGGTATATATAATTTCCTCAGTCGAAACCCTAATAATCCAAACTCGAACGCCGCCCTCCATCTTGCTGAAGCTCATCCCAATGCTAGCGTTCGTGAGCTCAATTTGCAGCTCATTAAAGTTGTCAATGAATTAGAATCCGAGAACAAAAGAGGGGAGACATGACTTGATCATATGAGAAAAGTTAGCCAGAGCCAGAATAAGAGCCAGTTCTGGTGTGGGAAGCACCAATTGAGAAATTAGCGTTGCATGAGCTCGACCAATTGAGGGATTCGATGGATGAACTTAAGAAGAATATGAGCAATCAAGCTAACAAGATTTTGGTTGAGAATGCGATTTTGGTTGTGTTGTAATAATAATAATAATGGATTAAGTGTTATGTTATACTACTTCCGTTTCTAAAAAATTGTTGTTTAAAGTTTTTGCACATGAATTAAGAAAATATCATTTACCAAGTAAAATTTGTTTAAAATTACATCACTACCCCTTTATGGGAAGTTGAAAACTATTAATACAAAGCAAGAAAATTTTTATTAAATGAGTAGAAAGGTAAAGAGAATATAGGAAAGTAAATAATTTATTCTCCTCGAAAGTTGTAAACGAAAAACTTTTTGGAATAAATTTTTTCTTCTAAAACGATAATCTTTTAAGAATGGAGGGAGTATATGTCTTATCATTTAATTTACTACAACTTTTATTCAAAGCTGTTAATTTACATCATTATATATATGATTTAAAATAAATTATTTTTAAACAAAATTTTAACCTTATTAAAACTTCTTTTTTTGAAACAATCACAAAACCCACACCTATAAAGCCATTGTTTATTAATTAATTTTACAAACGCCCAAAGGAGGCCTCTTCCAATTTTTGACTAGCGGAGAAACAGATACAATCCTAGTATTTTTCAACCTTAAATTTTCCGATTCGGACATTTACCAATTTCCGAAATATGAATTAATCCTATTTACAAATTTAATATTTAAAATATATATATATATTTTATTAACTCCAAATTAACATAAATTCTATGAACATCAATTCTAAGCCTCAAATTCCACACGCCAATGAAAAATTAACAGATAATTAATGCAAATAAAATAGGAGTCCTGTTATATATATTGTAAAAAATTTCAGTCAAATTATAATTTTAAAATACTATGCATGAGATAAGTAAAAATTAAAAAAAAAATCCACTTTAATTTATTATATCTTATCACATATATATTTATATTGATCCTAATTTAATTTCATCGCAATTCAACTTTATTAAATATTTTTTGAAATATATATTATTTTAAAATAATAATAAATATCAATCATTAATATGATTTACAACTGTAACACATTTCTATTAATATTGATAACAAATGATGAATATACAACTGTCACCAAAAGTCGGTCCAAAATTTCCATCAATAATTATAGTTTTGCCAGATCAACCTCTTGAATTTGAAGATTGCCCAAATAGAAGTACAATAAACCATGATGTATATAACATTAAATTATTATTTTTATTTATTTAGATTTTTTGGCAGGCACAAAGACAACTGATTTCATTGGATGAAAACAGAAAAATAATGTTACTATCACATAATATTCAATGGGTCCATGGACGATGTAGATGTATACGAAAGATTATGTGATCATTTTTATGCCAGTAGTATTCATTGTTGAAACAGAAATTGCCAACCCTTGTGACTTGTGAACTTGTGGTCAAAATTTCCTTCAAAAAAAATGTTGGATATTTTTAAAATTTGTTATTATATAATAAATATATTATATTATTTTAATCATTAATAGGTGCATTGGTTTAATGATAAATGTGTGGTTGTTAGTTTAAACAAGTATAACGTTGAACCAGTGTAATAATTCAACTTGGGTCAATAATTTGAATCGATATAATTGCTAGTTTGAACGGGTGTATTATTGAATCGGTTTAATGGTTAACTTCTCATTTGAATATGGAATTCATTCACAAGAAATATATTTTCTTCTATCCCTCAAAATATATTTTTGAATAAAATACTATAATGCACAAAGTATTTAATACAAATTAATTTTTGGGTCTATCTTATCTTGAAAGACCGTTTCGTTGTAATCTTATGCAATTTATATATGTGACGAATATTGCCTTAAAAAGAGAGTGAACTTCTATTTGATTTAAACGACACAATTATTATTTTTCAAAATTTTGTAATGTCTTAGGACGACGAAAGTTCCAACAATAACACCCCAAGAACCAACACATGATAAAATTAAAAAGCAAAAGAGAAATGTGCAAAAAAAAAACACCATGATCACTATTAAGAAATTAGTGTTTCATATGTTTTTTAACTTCCTTTGTATATAATATTTTCATTATTTTTAAATCAAGTAAAATGAAGTCTCTTATCATAAATTAAACCTTTAATTGGGGTGTACACATTTTGATACATATATGTTTATCGTTAACAAAATTTAGATTGTTTGTAGTAAATTGAAAGTAAATGAGATTTTCTCAAAAAAATAATAATTTATTTTTCTCTTCTTTGGATCTATTCTTAACACGACATTCAATCACAACATTAACATAAATTTTTTAATAATAACTAAATAATAATAAAAATAAAATAATTATTTTATTATTAATATTATTATTTTGTATTCTGTTTTGTATTCAATAAATATTTAGACAAAATAGATACATAACTTTGGCACCAAAAACAGAAAAAAAAAACATAATACAAAATAATAATAATAATAATAATAATAATAAAATAATTATTAAAAAAACAATGAGGGACATAACAAAGTGCTTATAGATATTAAATTAATGGCTAAAGTTAGGTTAGTGACTTTTAAATGAGAGATGACTAGAGTTCGGTTAATGACTTTTAAATGAAGTGATTATAGTTAGGTTAGTGACTTTTAAATGAAGTGACAACTTCTAGGCTTTAGATCTAATATTTTTAAATCTGAACCTTTAAATAGAGACTCTCCATTTCAGTTGAAACGGAGAGGATCCGGATCCGGTTGGTTTTGCTTGTAATTTCATTAATATATAGAAGTTTGATTTTTGTTTTTGTTTTTCCTTCTAATATGTATGTATGATTACTATTTTGCCCTTTTGAAAGTTTAAAATAATAAAAATTTAGTGAAAATGATTTATTTTTGACACATCAGCATTTGGATGCTATGTGTTCAAGCTACATCATGAATTTGTGACATGACACTTTAATTGAATTAAAATAAAAAAATTAAAAATTCAATGTATTGATTACAAAAATTAAAAAGACGATCTCTGAAATAGAAAAAGGTAAAAACTTTAAGGTAATAATTTAGGATAAATTACATATAGTAGTACATTTTTAAAAATAATTATAAAAATCATACACCTATAAAATAATTATAAAAATATTACACTTTTCCATATTTATTTACAATATTAGTGCAATTAGGATTCCTTAATTTAAGAGATTAGTATTAATGGGCTGATATGGCAAAATCGGGTGGTTTTTTTTGAAACGCGTGTTCCTATGTTATTAAACCTTCTTTTTCTCCCAACTTCCATAATTTTCGTACTGTCTCTTTCTAAAATCTTCTTCTTCTTCTTCTTCATCTTCTTCTTCTTCATCTTCATAGTTGTTAGACTAATTAACTAGATCTGCATACAAGGTTAATGAATATTTTTCTTCTTCTTCTTCTTCATCATAGTTGTTCGTACTGGGTGGCGTAATTTGGTTAATGAATATTGATCTCCTTCCATGATCTCTTTCCTTTATTTTTTGATTGTTTTTAATTTATTTTTTGTTGACTTTGTTGATTCACTGTGTTGTTGAGTTAGTGAAAAGAAGGTTTTGGATCGTAAAAGATACATGTTCTATTATCGAGATAATAGAAATTTTGCTTCAAACTTGCCTCTTGATGTTATTCGGAAAGAGATCATGGCGGCAAATGTCATGGGAAGAAGCTCAAGTTCATAGCCAGAAGATATTTCCAAACCAAAATTTTTTAAAGGTGTGTCAATTTAAATTTTGTTATTGTTACTATCATATAATTGTTTGGTTACTTCTGTATTATGTTTTGGTTACTGTTAACTTGGGATTCGGATACCATTTTTGTTACCTTGATTTGGTATTTTGGTTATTTTTTTATGTTGTTATGTTTACCATATATTTGCTTAGTATACATGGTTGACTAAACTGGTTTTGGTGTACATGTTTATGTTTTGGTTACCATTAATATATGTTTTGGTTACTAACATATAACTGTTTGGTTACTTCATTAGTATATTTTTTATTATTGTTAGCTTATAATTTGGATACCATTCTTTTTCCTCAATTGGGATTTTGGTTACTTTTTATATGTTGTTTTGGTTACAATGTATTTGCTTAGTATACATTGGTCGACTAAACCGAAGTTTGGTCTACATGTTGTTTAGTAGATACTAGACCGATTTTCGGGGGCTTGATGTAATGCTTCCATCAGTAGCTTACGCCAAGCAATAAAAATAGATACTATCATATAACCGTTTGTTACTTTCGCATTATGTTTTGGTTCATGTTAGCTTGGGATTCGGATACCATGTTTGTTACCTTGATTTAGTATTTTGGTTACTTTTTTATGTTGTTATGGTTACCATGTATTTGCTTAGTATACATAGTTGACTAAACTGGTTTTGGTGTACATATTGTTTATGTATTGGTTACCATTAAAACATGTTTTGGTTACTATCATATAAATATTTGGTTATGTGACGCCCCCAAAATAGGTATACAACACCCATTCTGAGTCGCCAAAATACATGGTATAGAAAACAAATTACAACTTTGATAACATGGATGTCGTGTAGAATAATACAATACAACCTGAAGTTTTAATACAAATATTGTCTTCAGACAATATACACACCCAAATAAGTCCTCATTAATTATTCATACACTATTTTACGTAAATAGTGAGGATAAATTAAAACATCTTCCTAGAACCATCACTCCATACCCCGACTCGATCCTGCTATGTTCTCACCTTCTGAGAAGAAAAATGGAACAAAATGGAAAAGGGTGAGCTCAACTAGCCCAAGAAGAATATTATGACTAAGATAATATACAACAAATTATCGTTAGTCTTCAACAGGAAAATCTAATAGAATACAATAGGCAACAAGTTTTAGATCAACAAATGCAATGAAACAATAATCCATTGTAAGAGTCACGTAGAGAAAGAATTCTACCGCCTTCTAAAGTTTAAAAGTCCATCATCAATAGTTTATCCCCGTAATAACAATCAATATACATCTTTAATCATCTTTGCACTATGTGCCAAAGATATTCATTCAGATCACCAATGGGTCATGTTCATCTCAACACTGCTCATCTTCACTACTGAGCCAAAGATATTCATCGCTTAATCGCTCATCTTTTGCACTACAGCCAAAGATATTCATTTATATCACCATTTAGGACCGAGGATGATGAAAAACATTTTTAAAGAAACGAATCCAGTGAAACAAAATGACAAGGATTAAGGATTAAGGATTCGTACTTTGTTTTACCCATGTCCAAAAAAATACCTCGAAAATAATCATAGTGGTGTAAAATTCAAGAATGATCAAAACATGGATACAATCAAAGCTAGTATCCGAATAGATATTTTGGACTTAAAAGAAAAATTTTCATTTTCGATGAATAGGTCAGATTCGTGAATAAAGGTCAGATACGTGAATAAAGGCCAGATAACGTGAATAGTAACCCCCACACACAACAAGTTCCAAATTTGATAAAAAGTTCACCAATACTTCCAGATAATGATATTGAAGAAAAAAAATATCATTTAGAAGAAAATAATACCCCTTACCTCGAAAAATAATCGTATTTTCGATTTGAATTTTAGTATAGTCTTGTAAACCCAAGACCAGATAAAGAACACTCAAAGTATACTCACAAGAATACGCTCGATAATTTAGAGAGAGAAAGAGAAAACTTAGTTTCGGTGTGATTTTCAATTCTAACTTAAGCTTCTATTTATAGGAAAATGCTTTAGAACGCAAAAGGAGACTAAATTAATAAAATAATATATTAATTTTCCTTTCTTCTTATGCACCAAACCAAGTTGCCAAACTAGACCAAACCAATTCTGAAATTCTTTGGTAAATTTTACATGTGTATTAACACCAACCAAAAGTGGGTCCCACTATATAATTTAATAAAAATTATTTTATTTTCTAAAACTTCAATAATTTATAGAAAATAGCCCGCTTATCGAAAAAATTAAAACTCATGACCTTCCATGGGAAATTCCATTCTCTACAACTTTGCGTAAGAAAATTTTTCCAAATTCCAAATGTAAATTGACCGAAATCAACAAACGAAAGCGATTTTACGATACTATAATCAATTTTCGGTTAAGAATTATGTCCACCGACACCCAAAACATATGTTAAATATTTAATGCCATAAAAATACTCTACCTCCTCATATACTCATATATCCCACATTCATTATAAAAATATCACCAATTAATATATTATTAAAATAATATATTTAAATGAATTATTTTATCAAAAAAAGATAAAATATTAATTTTCAACAATTGTCACATTAAAAATTTTCTCCATCTATATCACATGAAATAAATAAATTTTTTTTATCATAATAATCAATAATTAATTATTTAAAAATAATATTACGTAATCACAAAGATCGACAACCGTGTAGTTTCAGAAAGAGGGCTTTCAATAAGGATTTCTCCTTACCTACAAGCAATTAGGTGACCAAACCTTTCCTTAGATGTAACTTTCTAGACATTGCCAATAATGTTATCTCGATAATATTATTCAAATAATATGAATTATTGATTTGATAATGGAAAATATTGTAATGACAATTATCGAAACAACAAAGAATACAAAATATCAACGCAAAGAAATATTGAATCAATAAAATATAATATTGAATAAAGAACTCACCGTGAATAATTATGAGAAAGTGCCTTCTTACGTAAGGATCAATAATTAATATCTGCGTAATACCGTGTGCCATCTTTGTGCAACCACGCAGACATCTTGTATTTTAACCACCGTGTAACCCAATGATTGTTAATCAGTAACAATTTACGTCGTTATTTATAAAACTCAATCTTTGTCGTTTTCCTTCATCCAACCGTTTTTTCCGTTATGGGGCCCACCAATGACTCGCTACAGTATCGCACGGAGATTCTCGACAAAAAGAATATTCCACGACCAAACGAATATTCCCCGACTTAATGAATATTTTATAACCACTTGCTTATTTTGTAAACTTTGCACATTTCACCCATAACCAAAGAATTATATCAAATTAACCCTTATTAATTTAGAATAATGAATAAAGGAAAATTCAATTTTATTTATAATAAGTTGGGGTCTTACAGGTTACTTCTTTAGTATATTTTTGGTTACTGTTAGTTTTTGATTTGGATTCCATTTTTGTTTCCTTGAGTTGGGATTTTGCTTACTATTTTTTGTTGTTCTGGTTACCATATATTTGCTTAATATATGAGTTGATTAAACTTTGTTTGGTCTATATATTGTTTATGTATTGGTTATCATTAATATATGTTTTGGTTACTAACATATAACTGTTTGGTTACTTCATTAGTATATTTTTTGTTACTGTTAGCTTATGATTTGGATACCGTTCTTTTTCCCTCAATTGAGATTTTGGTTACTTTTATATGTTGTTTTGGTTACAATGTATTTGTTTGGTAAACTGTTTATGAAATAAATATTGTTTATATCTGGTTACTAATGACTATGTAAATCTGATTTTTTTATTTGCAGTTATGGAATCTTTACTATGAGGAATGCAATAGAAAATTCATTGAAAAAGTTATATATTGGTGTGACATGGAAGTCCCCGACATTATTTCCAAGAAATTGAACCCAAGACAGTTGAAAAAGTTTAAGGCATCATTAGTTTGTGGATTATTTTTGTAAATAATAAACCCAAGTCATAATAAACCATGTATTTGCTTAGTATACATTGATGTATTATTTTTGTAAATTCCTTCAAATATATTCTACAAGGTTTATGTTATTCTATTTCTACTTTCATTTCCAAAAACACATCTTACATGTTCTGGTTACTTTCATATAACTATTTGGTTACTTCTTTATTATGTTTTTGTTATCGTTCAATTTTATGGTTTGGCTACTATTATTGTGTCCTCAATGTGGGATTTCGATACTTTTATTTTTTTATTCTGGTTAATATGTAATTGTTTAGTATACATGGATTGCCTAAATTGGGTTTCATTACATGATGTTTCTGTTTTGGTTACCATTAAAACCTGTTATGATTATTATCATATAATTATATGGTTACTGTTTTATTATGTTATATTATGGTTACTGTTATTAGTAACTGCAGAGACATACTAAGCTCAGATCGTGACAAACATCAATTGTTAAATGTACACGTGTGAGTGTCCTATTTATCTACAAACTTGTTAAGAATCAGATAATTATCATAGATAATTTACAAGCTTGTTAAGAACTGAGATAATTATAAGTTTGTATCAAGATCGTTATAAGCTTCAGATCAAGATATTATAAAGTTTGTATATATTTACTTTATATTGATAACTCATGATGGAATCAAAATTAAAATATTAATCAATATCAATTTTGTTATCAGACACCATCAAAAATATTACCAACTATGTGGTTAATGGTTACTAACAAAGAAACAATTATATATTCCTCGTAAACAATTAAATTTGTTGTATTGATATCGCTACCTCCATTGTCTAACAATTGAATAAACATTGTAAAGTAATCAAATCAATATTAGACAAAGAACTAAATTACATAATCTTAGTAAACGTAAAATAAATCAAATTTTTACATGTAATTTTGAAGGCATAAATGATGGAATTTGATCTAAAAACCTGTAGTTCACCAAAGAAAGCTTGTGATTTTTGATCGTCAATTCGCTTCCAATGAAATTAGGCTCCGAAAACACCAAAATTCGACACTCCAAACTTGATAAAAATTACCAAATTCTCACTGGATCAAATCTTTACATAAAATGACACGCCTGCTCTTCAACCGCATCAGTTTGTACCACCTAAAGACTAACAGTTGTACAAAGTTAAGCTATGTAGTAAATAATTAATCATCAATATAAAATAAACCATTATAAAACACACTAATATTATACAGTAATCATAACAACATTATACAAAGAACTCAAATTTAACAAGAATCAAGTCAAAGATTAATTAGTAATATTATGCAAAGAATAAAGACAACATTAGTCAATAACTAAGATAAAGATTAGACAAGATATAATGTTACACAACAAGATAATCACGACTTTGTTAATCAACATCAATTTTGGTTATCAGACACCATCAAAATGTTACCAACCATGTGGTTAATGGTTACTAACATTAAACAATTATATATTCCTCGTAAATAATTAAATTTGTCAGATTTACATCGTTAGTCTCCATTGTTCGACATTTGAATAAAAATTATAAAGTAATCAAATCAATATTGATAAAGAACCAAACCGCATAATCTTAAGAACTGTAAAATAAACCAAATTTTTACATGCAGCTTTTAAGGCCTAAATGATGGAATTTGACCAAAAAACTGATATAGTTCACCAAAGAAAAGTTGGTGATTTTTGATCGTTGATTTGTTTCTAATGAAATTAGGCTTCAAAAATGCCAAAATTCGACACTCCAAACTTGACAACATTATACAAAGAACCAACATATATCTATTTAGTAACTGTAATATAAAAAACATCAATATTATGCAAAGAACTCAAGTCAAGATTAACAAGAACCAAGTCAAGATTAATTAGTAATATTACGCAAAGAACTCAAGACAAAGATTAGTTAAGAATTAAGACAACATTAGACAAAGATAATGTAAATACAAGAATTCAAGCCAACATTAGACAAAGAACCAATTTATATAACCTTAGTAACTATAATATAAAACATATTTTCAAATATATTTTGCAAGCACAACATCTAATATTCAAACTTTGTGACAATTTTAAGTTCGAAAAACTTAAGAAAGCGTAATCAATTTAGTAATTGTAAGAACTATACGTGCATATATGCTTATAAATTTTAAACTCACATACCACAAGATTTGTATATCAAGTCGATGTTGATTTTGTATTCAAAAATCCCGCAAAGAATGTTTTTGTTCTCGAACTTGGGCGCGTAATTTTGTATGCTATTTTCGATCTTACATATTCATCGCGACAACATATTTCTTCTTCTCCGATTATGAGTTTATGTCATGACAGGATGCTTAAATCTTCTCCGATATCGAGTTGTGTCATGATGTAAGATTTTTCTTCTCCGATTGATTTGGCGTTGATCTGTTATTAATTTAAGCGTTGATCGCTTATCTCCATAATCGAGGTGTAGGAGTTAATGGCGTGATTTTAGCAACGTGATGTATTTTGTTTTGTTATTTTTGTAATTATTTTGTGTGTTTTTTATTTTTATAATTATTTTTTAATTGTTGTATATTAGTGTTAAGGACCCAATAATTTATATTTAAGTAATTAGATTAAAATCAAAATTAAATTGAAGTGGACTAATGGGACCCCAATATAGCTGGTGGTGACTAGTGCAAAATGAAACAAGAAGGCCCAACAGCTGTCACTTTACTATAGACAGCTAACTAGTCCATCCAGCCCAATCAAAACATTCTGCAAATCTTTAGAGAGAGAAAGTGGGGGGAATTCGGTGGGGGCACGTACGCAAGCTAAGATTGCCAGCGAATGGCATCTCTGTCAAGCAGTTAATATTCGTAATCTTGTAATGGAGTAGTAGTCTCTCTCTCTCTCTCTCCTCACTTTCTTTTTCTATATCTATGTACTCCTATTCTACTCGCCATTATCAGTTCTGCTATGCTCTATAAATATTAATTATCCCATCTGAATTGTTACTCATTTGTTTTTGGATTAAGAAGAAAGTCACTGGAAAATCAATTTGATTGATTTGTGCGAATGGATCCGTGTCCTTTCGTGCGAATTGTGATCAGAAATTTAGCTTTAAAGTTTTCGGTACCCAAACTAGATACTTCATGTTACTGCAAAATGAAGCTGAAGAATTTTCCAACTCAATTCTCGAATATCCCTTTACTTTTGCAAGAAACCCAGCAAATTGAAGATCAAATTCACGCTTCTATTAGCCTAAACAAGTCCGAATTTGAGAAATTACAGGAGAAATCGAAACCCTACTGTTTGAAGATTGAGGTTTATGCTGGGAAAAAGGAGCAAACATGTGGGTTTGGAAGTGGGAAGCTATTGGGGACTGTTTCGGTGGATTTGAAAGGGGTGGAGAATAATAGGGTTTGTGTGATTCAGAATGGATGGGTTGAAGTTGATAAAAGGGCCAAGTTGAAATTGAATGTGCAGGTTGAACCCGACCCGAGGTTTGTGTTTCGGTTTGATGGTGAGCCTGAGTGTAGCCCTCAGGTGTTTCAAGTGAATGGGAATGTTAAACAAGCTGTGTTTACTTGCAAGTTTAGTTTCAAAAACTCTGGTTGTGAACGGAATTTGAGATCAAGGTTAGTCCTTTTTTGCCCATTAATTAATGTGGTCAACTTCTTGTGATCTTCTTTATGCTGCATTCTCATCATATCTGCATCATATCTGCAATAGTTTATGAACATTATGAACTCATTATGCAATGTCGGATATTCATTACTGAAAAGGGCAACTGAAATAGTTGAAAGTTTATTTCTTTATTTTATAAGTAAAGCAATCTTATACTAAAATTGTCACTGCCTCTTTATAAATATTGAGTTTTTCTTTAGATGGGATGTTTGAAAGTGCTTGTAAACTAGTATATTAATCAGTATATATATATATATATATATATATAAAACGGACCCAAGCTTTTTTTTAAAAATAACTATATTATTGAAATTTTTTCATGTTTTTTGACGTTTTGAATACCTATACCAAAAATATATGGATAAGCAATATAATATCGGATCAACCATTATGAAAAAATTTATTCTATAATGTGTTTTAAAAAAAAGCAAAAAAAAAAAAAAAACAGACCAGTTTTTAAACCTGTCGAAATCCGGATAGGATCCGGTTCCTATATTCGTGATTAATGAAATGCATCTTGAATTGGTACGGTATGTAATCTGATCAATATTTGCATTATTGTTGAACAGTTTATCTTCATCAGAATCCTCCGGCAAATCAAGAAGTTGGCTAAGTTCACTTAGAAGTGATAAAGAACAATCCCCGAAAGAGAGAAAAGGATGGTCAATTACAATTCATGACCTTTCAGGGTCACCTGTGGCTGCTGCATCAATGGTAACGCCATTTGTCCCATCAACCGGAACCAACAGGGTCAGCCGTTCCAATCCAGGGGCCTGGCTCATTCTTCAGCCTGGTCATGCCACCTGGAAGCCATGGGGCCGCCTTGAGGCCTGGCTCGAACACGGTGACCAGATTGGCTACCGCTTTGAGCACTTCCCCGATGGCGGTGTAGACACCATCACTCTGACCAGTTCCACACTTAGCACAAAAAACGGCGGAAAATTCACCATTGACAACAGTACTGGCCCCTCTCCAATGAGCACTCCCAGCAGCAGCTTTGATTCGGGGTCGGGTTCTATCTCGGACATCGGATCCGGGTCATGGGCACACCTATTATATCGAGGGTTTGTGATGTCATCCACAGTGATGGGTGGTGGGAAGTGTAGCAAGCCCGAGGTGGAGGTCAGTCTCCAGCACGTGACGTGCACGGAGGATGCAGCTGCTTTTGTCGCCTTGGCTGCAGCTATGGATCTGAGTATGGATGCGTGTAGGTTGTTCTCAACGAAGCTCCGGAAGGAGTTGAGGCAGCCGGGTCAAGATTGATTCGTTTTTTTTTTCCATTTTGGTAGTAGTTAGGTATTTAGTTAATTGTTTTTGGATTTCTTGATTAACTAACAATAATTTTTTATTTTTGGCTGGGTGATTTTCTAAATGTGTACAGTAATTGACAATATATATATATATATATATATATATATATATATATATATATATATATATTTGTTTTCAAGTGATGTATTTATATTTAATTCATTTGATTTTGGTGGGTTTTTTATAAGAAGAATTATCTGTGTTGGAATCCTATGTAGGTCCTAGTGATAGAATTATGGATTGCAGGTGGCAAACATTTGGATACTAGGGGTGAGCATGGACTGCTTAAGTGCAATTTGATAAATTTAAAATAGTACATAAAATTGTTTATAATTGTCATTGATTTTGGTGTCATGGTTTATGATTTTGGTTTTAAAATCAATTAAAATAACAAAATTTTATACAATTTAAATTAACAATTTAGCATCACACAATATTAAATATCATTTTGATAACACATACAACCTTACTTATAATGTTTTGTCTAAAGAAAAGTTAAATATAATAGAGTAATATGATGTAAATTATTAGAGTAGAATATAATAGAATAAACAAAAGCTAAATACAATATTTGCTACTCTACTCTCAGTAATATTCCTAGTAACAATATGTTGGAATAATTTACATGTTACTCTATCATATTACAACATATTGTTACTAAGAGTAACTCAATCATATTACATCATATTGTTAATAAAGATCATATTACAGTAATATAAAGATTCAGAAATATTATAGATTACTCTACTAATAGTGGTGTTTTGGCTAAGAACCAAATCGGAACTGTAAATTTGGTTTTTCAACCCATCTAAAACCGCTTAGCCACGCTTGAAAAAGCGTTAGTGCGATTTTATGTGATATTTGGATCGATTTCGGTTTTAATTTAATTATTTGCTCAATCGTATTAAATACCACATGCAATGAGAGAGATCCAACGATTATAATATAAAAATAATAATTTGGACATAAAACTAGTACGATGGTCGTTAATGTTAGTATGTTTACTTTCTCTCCGGTCCTCGATCTCTCATACAAAAAAACTCACATTGACATGTATTGAGATTCAATTTGTGGGTTTTATGTGCCGATTGGTGCTTTAAAAAATTGTAATTTATTTTAAATGAAATGAAGAGTCTCCATTATTTGTATATTTTTCATTATACCTTTTTTTCCTCCATCATCCTAATATCACATTTCAACATATTTTAAATCTGGACCATAAAATGGAGAGGATCCTTATTCGAACCGAGGTTGGGAGGGAACAGAAGAAAAGGGCTTTAATTGAGCTCCATATTATTCTGCTGAATCAAGGATCGATCTTGACACACATGAATTGGGTTTTACACAATTTTTTGTTAAAACAGTTTTCTTGCAAGGCATAGATTTACACATTAAGAAGGTTGTTGCTTCAATGCACCTTTACACATTCATGTGTAACGACTAATTAACTGTTGGTAACCTCGCTTGTGCTTTTCCTTCTATACATGCAGTGACTGATCATGAAGTGCATGGGAGAACATTAATTTGGGATCTGGACTCATCTTACTTGCTGCACTCTATGTTTTCTCTGCGCCGGAAAACAACCCACCTTTAATTCTGTCATTAATTGGTCATTTCTTGACAGAGTATCTGATATATCAGACAATGAGGTATCCATTGACAACATGAACATCTTAACAGCACTTAAATTTATTTTCCAAGTTTTTGTTATCTCAGTTTACAAACGCGTATCGAACTGAATTTTTTACGATCCAACTCATTGAACTAAAAAAGTTTTATAAAAATTTTAAAACCATCGAAAGATATTAAAAGCTAACGCATGTCTGTCTACATGGCACTATGTTGGTAGATTATTTAATTAAATTAAAATATGATGTGTCGATGACTGTATTAGGAATTTAAAAAAAAATATTTTTAATTAATTTGTACATTTAAAAATTACACTTAAATAAGTTTAAAAACTTACACAAATAAATTAAAAATTATACTTAAATTTCACAAAACCCATAAACTTCCTCTCTCTCTTCATTCATCTGATCTATCTTCAATCAATGGAATTTTCGGCAGAAAGTAAACCATGCTCCATGAAATTGATGCTAATTGCCATGGATTTGATCTTCGTCCCGAGTATGCGGACCAACTTCGCCCAACAAAAAACTCTGTGTGCATGAAACCATCATCAGATCTGGGCTGTTGGAAAATGAATAGAACCAGAAACCACAACTCTTTGTTTGCCGTTGATGACAATAGCCAGATGATTGTAGGTGACTTGGCTCCAAACGCCGTCCTTACCAAATCTGTGAGCAAAAACAACACCAAAATAATGAAAAGCGTTGTTCCTCTCATTGTAAGTACTAACCAGTTTCTTTCTCTAAATTTTCAAATCCAAAATTAATTACAAAAAATTCAATTTCTCAAAATTAATTCCAATCCAAATCTAAATCCAAAATAATTCGAAATCAAAACTTAAACTCCAACAACCCAGATCCAAAGAAGCCTAAATTCAGATATGAAAAAAAGGCAATCGAAGAAGAGAGCGAAAACCGAGCTCGATTGGAGAAGGGAGAAAAGAGAGAGAAAGCTCGATGGAAGGGACAATGATTACAAGAAATAACTCCTGATGCTCTTATTTGGCTCCATTTTTTTCGTCAATGGGCAGTATTTTTAGGGAGAGTCAGAGAGTGTACCTTGGGTAATAAAGTAACAGAGGGTGTACCTTCAAATTGTGCAAGAACTTCGACGAACAGAGGGTGTTAATGGTTGTTTGGGACCTTGGTTGATTAAATTTTTTGGATTGAAGTTTAATAATCCATATATATATATATATGAATGTGTTTTTAGGTTTTTGATATTGTTTCAAAATGTTTTAATTTTCTTTTAATTAATTGTATTTGTTATTTTTTTTATTTTTGTTCTTTATATTTAATTAAAAATTATGTTTGATTTTAAATTTATTTTTATTACAAAATTTATTACCACGTCATATTTCTCTCTTTTATTTCTAATCTTATGTGATTTGTAATCTTATATGACAAGTGCTTCTATTTAAAGTGGAATTTTTTTTTTTTTTTGTTATGAAAAAATGTATAAGATTTATTAACATTGAATTTTCTGAAATATAGTGTTTTGTTACGTTTTGAAAAAAATCAATTCAATAAAACACTATAGTTTGATTGCTTAATAAATAAAAAATTCAATCCAATCTTATTGTTTGAAAAAATAAATTTGATTGCAAAAAAAACCAAACCAAGATCAACTAGAGTGAGAAAAAATATATTTAACCATTTTCTTTGAGTATATTGCATGATTTACTCATTGTATGTATTGGGCACACAATTACATGTGCTATTTCACACTCCTCCGTCTAACAAAAAGAATCTCATTAGCCAACATTTTTTCTAACAAAAACAAAAAATCTCATTTTTACGGATAATAATATAAAATGATACAACTTTCTCAAATTTGTTTCATTACCATGTTACAACTTCTAAATTTACAAATCATTTCTTTAAAGGGCAAAGCATAACAAACAAACAAAAAAACTAAATCTTTATTATTTGCAAATAGAATTCTTTATACTGCCTTCATTTGCACAACAAAATGAAGAGAAGAATATGACATCAAGAGAATTCAAAATTGATTCTACCAATTGAAACCTTTCTAATATATTGCCTTGGCAGCAAAGTCTAAATATTTTATCTAGACAATGACCAATATTCAAACTACAATTTGGCAGCAAAGTCTAAATACTTTATCTAGACAATGACCAATATTCAAACAATGAGCAGGAGGGAACCACTCTCAAACTGAGATTTTGTGAAGCAAACAGGGAGAAAAATAAATATTACTCCGTACAACTTAAGAGCACCGAAAAAACCCTCTGACCTATAATCTCATTCTTCTGCAGCCTCTTCACTGTTGCTTCCCTCGGTTCTAATATCGGGCAAAGTATCAATATCTAGGTGAACCCCTTTGTCGTCCAGAGGTACAGATGAATCAGAGGAATCAATGGTGTCATGTTGAACTTCGTCTGTATTCTCAGTATTATTGGAGTCTGAGCTTTCGTAAGTTCCATTTGTTCCACCACTGATGTCTGACTTCTTATTAAGAATTGCATTCGTGTTTACCTCTGTTATGGTAGACTCGGAGCCATCTTTTGTTTCAGCCAAAAAATTAGATTGCGTAGAATTGTCTGATACAACAAAGTAAGAACTCGTGGAGGAATTTGATGACTCTACTGTATTTTCTTGCACATCAGAAGTTGTCAAGTTTGAATCAAATTGACTATTATCCAAAGCTACACTAGAGTTATCGTTCTGTTCCAGGACAAGGGTCTGAAAGTTGGAGCCTTCTGCAGAAATTGTACTTCCTGTTACATTCTGAGCATTACTCGGATCCAAGATGATGCTATCTGTTCCATTCTTCAGAGATAAGCCATGAAATTCTGTATTCCCTCCCCCTGTAAGCTCATTGCTTGATTCTGGTTTATCATTGGACTCTGATGTTATTGTAGAATTAAGAGAGGAGCTACCCTGGGATGTGGAATCGAATACTTCAGAACCCTTTTCCTGATCAACTGTTGAACTTCCATTTTCAGCTGTTTCCACCTCTTGCACCTTAAAATCTGTAGTGTTTTGACTGATATTGCTTTCCTCGGTATTATTGCCTTTATTTTCATGTTCTACTATATTCACTTGGTTCTCCACGCTGCTATTTTCATTTTCAGTATTGATAGTTTGACCGTCATGGGTCACAGCGCTGGAAGCGTCATCTGCCTTATACTGTTCTTCGCGTGCTTCGTGAGTATTCCTAGTTGCTCCATCATGATCTTGGTCCTCTATTGAATTCTCATTCTCCATTTGCTTGTCGCTATCTTCAACATCTTTCTCATCACTTTCCTTCTCATCGCCTTCTTCTCTCTCCTTTTCTTCATCTAGGAACTCCTCTTCACGATCGACATCGGAATCAGATTTCTCTTGATCGTGCTCATCTACCTCATCATCACCACCTCCTCTACCTTCAATCTCTTTCTTTTCTGTCTTATGGTCTTCTTTTTGCTCTTCTTCATGCTTCTCTTCTTCTTCTCCTATTTCTTCTTCAACTTCTTTGTCATGCTTCTCATTTTCCTTAGTTTTTACTTTCACTTGAGGATTGAGATCTTTTCTTCCAAATTTCAAGATTTCATTCTCTCTCTGCATATTTTGCGAGATCTTTGCATCATTATGATCAAATTCTTTCTTCTTGTCATGGGAGTGCTTGACCTGGTAAATCAACCAAAAGCAAACAGCAACCAATACACCTATTTGCAGCACATGCTTCACCTTGAAGCCTTTGGACCTCTGGTTTCTACTAGCTGACTGCCTGTACATATCCAAAATTTCCCGAAGTTTCTACTTTAATCTTCTTCCAAATTTTTCACAAGGGATTGAAACCTGCTTGATTCAAAAAATGTATTGAAACATACTAAGAGTTAATTAAGGGGCCCAGCAAAACCAAAATATCAGTCTGAGATTACTTTTATGGTGGCATCACAAATACAGTCGGAATGGGTCGATATTACTACTGTCATGCCCAGAAATCACATTTATAAAAAGAACTATCACAGATATTAATAAGAACCATAATCCCCATACCTCAAACAAGGATCATGGCATCATGATAAGGCAAGTAAGACAATTACTACTTCAACCAAAGTCAAATTGTACAGATAAATATCAGAACCTGAATATAATTAAATTTTTTCCAGATTAATGGGCCCTATTTGTATTTTAAGCCAAAGTTCAACTCTTGAAAGCTACCCATTCTACCCATCTCAAAACCCTAAGCACTATAAGTTTAAACTTAAGTCTACGAAAGTATGAAATAAAGATGATGTCAATGCTCACTTGTTGTCAGATCAAAAAGAAGGAACACTCCATACTTAATATAGTCCTAACTTTCACATTCACATTCTCCAATTGTTCTTAGCATTAAACATAGAAAAAGGTAATACAATTGGTTTCACTAAATTTCTAAAATGCATAACAAATACTATGATGATTGAAGACATTTCTCAATTAAAACCAAACTCAATACTTAATCAAGAAACTCAGAAATCCAATCCCCAAGGCCTTCGTCAAATAGCCTTACACATAACAAAACGGAAAAGATGGAATACAAAAAACATAAGAGAATTTAAACTGCTAAAACACATTATCCTTTGAAAACATTGCATATCCAATTATGTGTCTGTGTCAGTTCACGCACTGCAGAGACACTTTCGAAACCTTCCACTGGCAAACTGCTACTAACACTTGAGCCTCATAAAAAACAAGCAATCTAAAGTTAAAAACAAAACATACACAACCAAAATAAACACATTTAAATAAAAATTAATTCGCATAAAATGACTCCATCTTTCTCCCAATGAAAGAAAACCCATTACAGGAATCACACACTAGAGCAAAAGGAAAAGTCATAAATCCATAGTACTCTCAATAAGCAAACTCACTAAAGCCCTAGAAAAGCATTAAAATTCAAACTAGACAGACTACCCACAAAAAAAACTTTAGGAAAAATCAAATCTTTCACAAATAAACACAAAACCCATCTCCAATAACAGTTAACTAACCCATACAAAACCCCAATCAAAATATTGCACCACTAAACACATATCCCAATATATGAAACATACACAAATGTATAGGGAAAAAAAACTTGAAATTTTATCCTATAATAGTTCAGAGTCAAAAATAGGAAGAGAAATAACATACTTGGTGAATCTGAGACAGTAGAAGCGGCTCGAGCACTTGTAATCAGAATGAATGTAACCAATTATAATTTATAAATACAGTCAAAGGGTTCTTCTCCTCTTCTTCACTCTTCAGTGTATTGGTCTGACCCCTCTCTCTCTCTCTCTCAACGCATGTGGGCTGTGGATCCCAAAAAACAAGAATTCAATTAGAGTGAAGCAAGTTGGGACAAAATTAAAAGTCCCTCCGTTCTTAAAACATTGTTATTTAAGGTGATTAAGGAAGTCTCATTAATCAAATAAAATTTATTTGAAATTTTATTACTATATTTTTATAGAAAATTGAAAATTATTAATACAAAAAAAAGAATTTTTTAAAAAAATAAATAATTTATTCTCCTCGAAAGTTGTAAACGACAAACTTTTTAGAATAAATTTTTTCTCCTAAAACGATAATCTTTTAGGAACGGAAAGAATTAATTATCACATAAAAAAAAGACCCTTTGTATATAAATTTCTATATACACAAACATAAATATACATAAATATTATGTGACTTTTTTTTTATGTGATAATAACATTTTTATTGTGACAATTAATTATTTAGTGGAACATGTGTGACCCTTTGTCTTGTAAATTCTCTGATCCAAAGTAAACATATTTTGGTTCTCTTATTATTTTTTGTCTAATAAATATTTTTTTAATACAAAGATAAATAGACAATTGATATTATATTTAATAGTATACAATTCTTTTCTTAATACTTGTGCACAACTCTAAAACTAATTATATTCAGCAAGAAAGGGAGTATAAAATAAGATGTATTATTATTATTAATTATAATTATTGGACTCAATTCATATATAATAAAATAAATAATTTATTAATTCTAATTCGACATATTATTTTATACTTATTTTTTTAATAACTTTCTTTTGTCACTATAACATTAATTTTTTTTTGTGTGTTATTAAACATGAGAAAAAAAAGAGAATACTTTTTGATCACCACAATACTCATACGTAACCATTAAAGATATTTAAATGTCAAAAGTAGATCAATCAATTTTTATTATGTTATCTAAAAACTTTTTAATTAACCTAATTTGAAATAGAGAAATGCTAAAATTTAAACTTATATTCGATGAAATTTTAGCATTATATATATATCTGAACTTAAAAAATTATTCCCAAAAGATAAATTAAATTATATGCAAGTTTTCGTTGGCAGGAGTCGGGAGTAAGTATGAATGTGTTGATTCTTATTTGAATAGATTTCAATTCGCATAAATATGAATAAGATTATAAGAATGTAAGATTAATTGTAATCTCAAAGCATAAAAAATATTTGATAAACTAATTTTAAAAATACTTATAATCACTTTTTTTATGAAAATAACCAGAAGTTTTAATTTGAAACTTCTGATTATTGTCAAATCTAATAATCAGATTTGACTTATATTAGTAATCTATCTCTATTTGTTATAGTAATTCCATCTATTATCCATCTTTATTTTTCAAAACATTCCTTGTTAGTAATTTATACTGATTAACAATTTTTTATTCCAAATATTTTTCACTTGTTATTAATTTAAATTATTTTTATTTACCAAAAACAAATTACCTTTTTAAAACAAATTATAAGCAAAAACAATAATCAAAATCACTAATCATATTTTTTTTTAGTATATTAAAATTATACACTAGTAAATAATAATGTTAGTTCTCAGTAGTTGGGCATCGGTAGAATCTATTATATTATATACACTAAATCACAGTACATGATATCATATATTGACAAATGTTCTTCTATAAATTCAACACTTGTCCATCTTAAATAGTTTTAATTATGTCCCAATTATCTTAATTTTATCCTATCCTTTTTTAAATTATGGAAAAATAATAACAAACCAATTATCTTAATTATATCCTATTCTTTTTTAAATTGTGGATAAATAATAACAAACCAATTATCTTAATTATATCCTATCCTTTTGTAAATTATGGAAAAATAATAACAAACCAATTATCTTAATTATATCCTATCCTTTTTTAAATTATGGATAAATAATAACAAACCAAGTAGAATTTAATCTTTCCAACAACTAATGAGCACAATTTTATATAGATAAAACTTCCTAACTGAATTAGAGTTTGAAATAATGTTAATGATTACTTGACCTAATCCTCCATGCATATACATATATATACGTATATTAATCAGGCTAATTATTTATTCTCATAAGTGAATAACAACCATGACTTCTTCTTCTTCTTTTTTCACGGTCAATTTTCCTTTTCTTTTCCGTTTTGTCTCTATGTCTTTCTTATACTTATGTCATTCACGTTTCGCACGATGGAAGAGCCATTATATACACACATTATTACTTACAGGTTACAACTATATGTAGGAGTGTGAAACATAACCCAGAAGCGGGTGAAATTATTTCATTGGTTTGCCTATTTTCTAAATTTTTAGATATTATGTGCTAAAATCTGAGATTATTGCATTTGCATTTAGTTGCTGATATGCGGAATAATATTTGCAATTGATTTGATTGATCTAATATTTGTGTTGTCAATCGTGTTTAATTAAAAATTTTGGTGGGTTTTCGATTGAAAAGTTTGTGTTTAGATTAGAGCTATTCACGTTTCTTATATCAACAGTAAGGAACTTGGTTTATTTCTTAATTTGATTATTTAGTATCTTCATTTTAAGTCTGTATTTTGGTTTTGTTAATATTACAAATAAACACAAACATGTAAGTATGCATGTAAATGATGAGGACATGAGTATTTTATTGGTATGGCATGTAGAGTTTTGGTTCTAATTCACACTCCCGAGTCCCGTGTACAAATTTACTTTTTAATTGTTGTGCCTTTATTTAGTACAAATTTACTCTTTTAGACTTATTCGTTTTAAATTTGTTGTGGTCTTTTTTTTTTTTTTGACTTATTTCTAATCCGATTATACTATTTGATCATCGCACAATAATATACTATTTTTTTATTATATTTTAATTTATTAATTATACGCACATATTTATTATTAAAAATTTGAATAATTCCGTCGTAACGTGAGAGTTTGTATCTAGTTCTATTCCTATTTACTAGTATTTCAACCTCGCTTCTATGAATAGAGCATGGTCATGAACGGGCTAATCAATCTCAAGAAGACAAGAAGAAAATAGAAATTGTGCCCATTAAGCACATTTCTCTTGCCCCAAGACCATCAAACCACCATATGTTGCTGTAATTGGGGTTGGGCCGGGCCCTAACAAAATTAAAAATAATAGTCTAAATCGAAAAGTTTGAAATACAATTGTATGGCAAAAATTATAGTACTATATATAATATATAATACTAAAGGAGTATTTGATAAAAACGGAATGAATCTGAATTTGAATGAAAAAAAAAAACTTCATTAAGCCTTTATTCAGCCAAAAAAATGACACTAAACCATTCAACTCAGATACACTGATTTAGACAATTTTTTCTTCTTCAAAACAAACGCACTGAATGACTCATCGATTCAACCATTCAATCATAAACAAACAGCCCCTAAAATCAGTAGGAGTGATCATTCGGTTATAATCGAACCGAATAGGCTATTTGGTTATAACCGAACACAGAATTATCCATAATTTTATTATCCGAAATACTAACCGAAATTTGGAATTAATCGAATTACCGAATTGTACATTCGGGTATTTGGGTAATAACCGAACTACATCAGCCAAATAAAACCCAGCACACATGAAAGCCCAACAAAACATGAATAACAATAAATTAATAAAAAGTTAAAAACCAAACATCTCTACCCAACTTGAAATAACAACATTTGAATCATCTCTGGCAAACAACTATAACCATCTCCGGCAAACCAGACCGCCATGGTTGCCGGAATCAAACCAGATCAACTCCCTGCACCAAACAAATTAATTAGTCCAGTTTCAAATTGAAGCACCGGTGAGGCGGTGAATGACTGAAAATAAGAATCCAAAATAACAGCAGACCATGCACCGATTCCAATAGAGGAATCCGGCGAAATACCATAGTAGACTCTATTCTTTTTGATCATCTTTCATCTTCCAAACAATACCCTAGTTTTTTCGATAGTACACAAATGGACGGCGTCGATGCGTCGTATCGAATGAACGGGACAACGAGTTGCGTATAAGCTCAAAGGATACTTCGATTTTATCAAAGAAGAGATCGATAAAGCTGTTAGGGGCTTAGGGCTGAAGAAAGGGGTTCGGTAGTTTGTGGGGCACTCTTCGACTTGAAGAACAGAAGAAGACTTGAAGAACAGGAGATGACTGACGAGATCGAGTCAGTTGAGAGATGAGAGATTGAAATCTGAGAGTGATGAGATCAGATCTGAGCAGACAACTGATACAAGAGAAAGAACTCTCTAGACGAGAGGGTAGCAGCTTGAGATAAGAGAGAGAACAGAGAAGACATAAAGACGTACTTAGGTTCGGTTAACATAGATAAGGGCCAGGCTTAATTTTTTCCAACATCTTATTCGGTTATTCGGGTAGACCGAATTACCCAAAATTGAAATCCGAACTAATAACTGTAAACCGAAAAAAAAATTCGGATATACCCGAATTATAAAAAATACCCGAATTTTAAAGAAATTTCGGTTAAATTATTTTGGTTGTGTTCGGTTTTTCGGTTATACCCGTTTTTTGCTTAGTCCTAAAAACCAGATCTTAATGACATTTAAATGGAACATTTTTTATAATATTAAAGGGATTTCAAGTTTTGTGTTTATGCAGCTTTTCTGCATATGCATATCTAATAATGTACTCCTCTTTTGAAAGATTCACCCAAACAAGAAGATCAGCATTATCAACAAGTTTAACACGATGGAACTTAGGCAAAAGAAACTAATCTGCACTTTATTCTATTTATAAATATGAGAAGGAAGGCCCGAGTTAGAATGCAGTCGAGAGTTTCGCTCACTCCAAATTTTGGAAACAATTATTGCAATGGCTAATTTAATTAATATCAGTTTTGAAACTCCTTTTATGGTTGGGTTATGAGGAACCCAATAAAGAATGGTCTGCCAATTTGTGGGAACATTAACCCAGCCTCCATGTGAGGATGGAGCCCGAATAAGCACATTCAAAAAATAAATGGGCATGACTTTCAGAGTGATTAGTGCAATTAAAGGCAGCAAGTATATATGGTCCACATTATGAGAGCACTTTGCAATACGGATGGATTTAATGTCATTTTTTCTTTGACACAGGATGCATGCATGCATGTATGCTAAGGGAAACTAACGCTACTGCTCTTGCTCCATTCAATCGGTGTAAGGAGCCAGCGAAAGTCAAGTGTTAATCGAGTTGCTGGAACGCTAGACACAAAAGAAGTAAGATCATTATTGATTGAAAAGGTATTACCGGCCATTCGAGCCAAGTGCTGACTCCAAAAATTCGATATTTATTCAACAAGACAACAATGCAAGAACGCATGTTCCTCCCAATGATCTAGACTGCATCACAAGACGGTTTTGACATTCTTCGCTTGATGTGCAGCCTGCCAATTCTCCAGATTTGAATCTGTTAGACCTTGGTTTTTTCAGAGACATCCAGTCATAATTGCATCATAAATAATAGTCCCCAACAACCATAGATGAGCTTGTCATTGCCGTTGAAAATGTATTTGGATTACAAAATTCAACTGTATATTCTGTGGTTGCAACTATGCATGATAGAGACAATGAAAACAAAAGAATCTAACAAATATAAAATTCTTTATTTAAAGAAAGCGACTTTGAAAAGAGAAAATCGTCAAATGAAATGTGATCTAGCATTAGTACAAGATGCAAACAATTGGTTAAGAGGCGATTTAGTCCCTCTGTCTAGTGCATGAATTGTTCCTAATTAAAATTTGTGTCAGCAGCAAACAAATTTGCTTCTCCTATGTGAATTAATTATTACACTTTCTATGTGGCGCGTATTTCTTACTCTTTTTTTTTTCTTTTAAATTTTATTTTTAAATGTATTACTTCAGTTATTCTGTTTGTAACTTTGCATTGTCTAATTTAAGGTGTACCTTAATTATTACATTCTTCGTTCACTTTATAGTTCATTTTATTTCTTTCACTATTTCATTCATTCATTCAAGCCAAATGTAATATATTTTCTATATTTTGATGGCCACGTGGACAAATTTGTGAGACTCACATATTACTTGGTTATTAGTTGGTCTGTCCACGTGGATAATTGGATAAAAAAAAATATATTTTTTAATTTTTTTCGTTAAAAGTCAACTTGTTTAGGCGAAAATTTATGACAATTTATAAAAAATAAGCCGTTTAAATTTTTTTAGTCCAATAATACATTTATGAGAAATGAGAATTGTTAAATCCATAACACTTTGTTATTTTCACAACAAAAGTGTCGCTGTAGATATATAACAACGGTGAAAACCGTAGTTATAGGATCTATAGCGACACTTTTGTTGTGGAAATAACATTTTATGTTGTGCATTTAAACAGGGGAGTACAATGAGAAAAAGTGAATTTAATCAAAGTAAGCCTAAGGTCTTACTTTAGTAGGGCCTCTGTCCTACGAAATTGCCCGGAGGATCGTAGTTACAAGTGATAAACCACAAACCATTATTGCACTGAACCCTAGCGCACCCTAGCCGGACCGAGTTGCGCCAAACCACTTGAGTATAATGCCCACACACTCCACCAGCACAGGAGTTGGTGTTATAGTTATAATACTGTTTCTCGCGTACCCACAGCTCCACGGCTGCCTTGTCCGACAAGTCACCAGTACCTTTGGCAAGGTTTTCGCCATACGGTCCACCAGAATGCAGAAGGTTGCAATCTCCGCTTCGCTTATTGGCGTAGTACTGAGCGTAGCTTGCCACTGTGTCGTCCCATGTCAAAGGTCTGACGCCAACCGCTGCACGAGCTGTATTGTGGGCGTCGAGGAAGGAAACATTTGTAACCCTAGCATGAAAACTAGAGCAAATATAGAGATATTAAAAAACCCAATTTTCTTAGGTTTAGTTTGGTGCAAAATATTTGTTCTTACATGAGTATGGATCCATTTACTATTCATATAATAATAATTTTGCACAATTATTATTTTTATTTGTAAAAATATCACATTAAATGTGAATTATTCGTTTACTATTTATATGATAATGATTTTGTACAATTATAATTTTTTTCCTTGGAAAATATCAATTCTATATTAATTAATATAAGTATTTACAAGAGATTTTAATTCTCTTATTGAATTCCTTGTATGTACATGCAGGAAATTTACCATTGTACTAGATTGAAGATGTACATCACACCATTTGATGTTCATAACGTGCTATTCATGCAATTAAGACAGATTGACCATAAAATCATACATGACTTTGGAAGTCTTCTCCCCTTTTCCATTATTTTCTAATCTTTTGGTCCCATTAGGACTACACTATTATTGAGGTTGAAGAATAGTCACTACATTAGTTGGGACCTGTTTTCAAGAGATGAGAAAATACCGCAATTTGATAAAGAGCTGTCTGTAAAAATACTTAGAAAAATACTACTACTACTGAAAAAGTTATGAAAACGGGCTCAACAAGTTCAATCAATGCCAAACCCGAGAAGAAGCACCTCCTAGGACATAGGGCACCTATGACAAATTAATTGTGGCACTCGGTTTAGAGTTACTGTTATCGAGATAGAGTGTAATTTGTGTAGCGTATATAAAAAAATAATTTAACGAAATTACGAGCGAGAAACTTAAAAGTTTGGTTATACTTATATGTTTATTATACTTACCTAGCTGTTATATTATTTATTTATATATATGTGTATTGATTTTATTAGAGTACTTTCAGGACTGCTGACGGTGGTGACGAGAGATTAGAAGACTAGAGAATGTGGAGGAGATGGGGTAGTGGCCAGGATGGGACTCCCAATTTAGGACATGACTGAGTTCTAGTTAATTTATTTTGTTTGACTTTAGGTGTTATATATGATATTTTATTGTATTATTAAAGTAGGGATTCTATTATTCATCAAAATAGATATTGATTAAATTTATGATTTGAAGTTTGATTCAATAAAAACAGATTTACGTATAATTGTTTGTGTTGGTAATGAAAACGGATTTAAAAAACAGGTGTTTATATATTTGTATGTGGGTCGGTATTTAATAGGGTAAAAGCTAAATCTTATGTTTTTATAATAAAAAAAATATATTTAATTGCAATGGACGATATAAATCAGCAACGGATATGGCCGTGACGTTGGCATAACAACAGCCAACAGTCATTTCCGTCGCTATTTACCATATTAGCAACGGAATGTCCGTCACTAATATGCCCAATACCTTCTTTTCAGCGTACAAACCACTAGATTTCTTATCAGCGTACAAACCACCAGCGATCCATTATATAATGTCAGCTGTCCTACGTAATTTACCGGAGGATGCGATCCATTATATGATTTCCGCTGTTCTACGTAATTGCCCGGAGGATCGTAGTTACAAGTGATAAACCACCCACCATTGCTGCACTGAACCCTAGCGCACCCCAGTCGGATCGAGTTGCGCAAAATCACTTGAGTATAATGCCCACACACCTGCCCTCTAGCACAGGAGATGGAGTTATAGTCAAAGTACTGCTTCTCGCCCAACCACAGCTCCACGGCTGCCTTACCGGTGAAGTCACCACTACCTCGGGCAAGGTTCTCGCCATACGGTCCACCAGAATGCTGAAGGTTGCAATCTCCCCTTCGCTGATTGGTATAGTTCTGAGCGTAGCTTGCCACTGTGGCGTCCCATATCAAATGGCTGACGCCAACCGCTGCACGAGCTGTATTGTGTGCGTCGAGGTAGTCTTGTGGTGAGTTTTGGGCGAGGGAGGAAGGAAACAATATTTGCAACCCTAGCACGAAAGCAAATATTGAGATATTAAGAAACCCCATTTTCTTAGTTTTAGGAAGAAAAGTATTAGGAAATATTTTCCATTGTACTATCTAAAATGATTGAACATTTACATCACGCCACTTGATGTTCATAACGTGCGATTCCTGCAAGGCAGGTCGACCACAAAAATCATATCTGACTTTGGAAGTCTTGTTCCTTTTTTTCATTATTTTCCAAGCTTTCGGTCCCATTAGGACCAAATTATTATTGAGGTCGAAGAATAGTCGCTATATTTTGGGACCAGTTTTTAAGAAATAAGAAAATACCGCAAAGTAATTAATTAATTGTTTTTTTTGACTGTTAAAGTTTATATGTTAGATATTGTTTTAAATTTTTTGTTCAAGTGAAATTGAATAATAAAAATATCGTAGAATATTTGAATGTGTATATAAATATTTAAGTTGTTATCATTAATACCTTCAATCGTCATAATTTTTTGGGCGAGTGTGGTAGGCTATGATGACCCAATAAAAAAATATTATTTAGGCAGCACATTGACCTTATTATGTTATGATTTGATTAGAACTCGAAATTTAACTAGGGTTGGTACATACGATAATTAGAGCCTACTCTCAAAATATTTAAGTTGAAATAAAACTTTTTGGATGAGTATGTAGTAACTAAGATGAACCAAAAATATATTATTAAATAAGTGTTTTAAGATCTTATTTAGATAGATTTTATTTGAGTCGGACTTGAAATTTGATCTAATTTATTTTATATTCAACCAATGTAATAGTGTCAGTGTGTCACATCATTATATATATATATATATATATATATATATATATATATATAATTTAAGACATCAACATTATCAACTAGGAAATCATTATGCTTCCCATAAAAGTCATATTGACACGCTATAACGGAGGAGAGCAGGGACTTAAGAGTTGGGAGTTCTAATATAGAAGTGCAAAAGTGCAAATATAAAAGTCTTGTATGTCAATTAGACACGTTGTACGTAATTACTACCAATTTTTCGAGCGTACATCTATTTTGACCAAAAATATAAGCGCAACCCTAAACAATTAAATTTTGGCAGACCCAAACATTCATTCTGTTTAATTATACCTTGTTTTATCGTACATCCTAAATAGTGTCTTTACTAAATACTAAATTCATTCATTAATGGTGTGGGTCCAAGTATAAAATTAGGATTCACATGATTTAATTGAATTAAATGCACAATTAGAGTTTTACAGCCTCATTAAATGTGCAAATTAGGGTTCGCATAACCTAATAGAATAAAGACGGAAAAGTCAAAAATAAATGTGTTAGATCCGGGAGAAGCCTCCACGGGTCCCGAGACAGAAGACTCGTGGAGGCGGCTCGTTTTGAGAATTGATTGAGGGATTGGATTGACGGCTAGAAGGACAGGAAAATATGTGCATTATTCTAATGACTAAAGGGTATTTCTGGAATTTTCCTGAAAGCATGTGTTTTGCACATGACTACTTTCCAGAGAACCTTATAAATACCCTTCCATTCCATTGGGAAGGGGACCTCTCTAGAGACACAAGACTTGAACTCTTTTGGTGACTTAAGGCTTGGATATTCCACCTAAAAGCACTAAAGGGTTTGGATACTCGCTCTCAACTCAAAGGACTCAACAAAAAGGCTCTTTGAATCCCAATAACCCTAACGTGGTTTTCGGATTCTAGGGGTTCTGCCACGCTGATGTGATAAAAATATGTCTATCGCAAAGTGCACAATGTCTAAATCAAGAATCGACAAGTCATGCAGTCAACCCACATGTAGCTAGATTAATTTTAATGTATCCTTAATATCTATTTTAAAGTAATTAGAAATAAATATGGTGGAAGAATTTATTAACTAAATTATGCAAACAATTAATTAATAACGAAAACTATTAATGAGAAAAGATACCTAGGAATCAGAATCCACCAAATATTAACATAATAAATAATTTCTTATTTCCTAAATCAATTCCCAAATTATCCTCCCTTCCCAAATAATGATTCGTATAATTAATATGGGCAATCATAAGTTATGAAAAATTCACAGATTAACTATAACTTATCAAAACCTCGCAATCAATATAAAAATCATATGCAATTTATGCGGAGAAAAATATGAAGGCGAAAATAATTAGGCATTAATTATGGAACGGAAAGAAAATATAATTATGAAATACTTAGTTTCATTATAATCCTAGGTATTAGAAATTTAGCTAGCCATGGAATTAAAAATAAAAACAAATAATATTAGTACTACAATTCGCATGAAATAAGAACAATAATTAAAAAGAGAATTTCTATTATATAAATAAAAGAAAGTTGCAGAAATACTCACGACAAGAAGTATCACACGTGATTGGAATAAAGAGACAAACTCTAAATATCTTCTCCTTCTACACTAGTGAAAAACTAAGAAAAATAAAATAATAAGTGATCCTTTCTCTCTAAAACAAGAGGCCTATTTATAGGAAAAATAATTTTGAACCTGTTGGGGTTTCGGCACAGAAACGCACAACGAAAATAAAATTTTTAAAGCAATTTTCGAAACCCTAAAACAGGATCCATGCGAAAAATTCAATTAATTCAGAGGTTAGAAATTATACCGATTAAGAAACTGAAATTGATACGATTGAATCTCCAACGCAATCCATGACTGCGTCTACTACAGATCCACACACGAAAGCTCATGCTAATCATCCTACGATCTGCAGAAGAAGGAACATGCAGACTAGCCACCGAGGATGAGGATTTTCGGTCAATTGCTTTTCTACAATCTCTCTAAGAAAGCGGCTAGGGTTTTGTATTTTGACGTAAAACCTAAAGCCTAAGTGATATATATATCATATATAAAGCGATTCTGAAGAATTAATCAAAACCTAATATTATTAAAATTGAATTTATATATATCTTAATTAAGTCTTACTTAATTAATATACCTATATATAAATAATTATACAAGACAAAAAAAAAAAATAAAATAAAAAAAAAAAAAATAAATTTACTTATAAATGTCAACCTAAATAAAATTTAGACAACTCTAAGCTGCTCCAAGTTACACCATGAAGGTCCACCAAATTTGAAATTAATCACACCACTAGCTGTAAGTAAGTGTAAGAAAGGTGGGAGTCTCTCCGTAGAAAGCAGTGACTAATTGAATAACCACACAATCTTTAGGCGTATACCTTTTGAACCACTTGCCTAAACACCAGTAGTTTGATTAATTTAAAATTCAGACTCCTCTTGGGGTTTCTTGTCCTAATTGAGCTCGAGTGTAACGACCGAGATATTCGAATCTTATTGTAAAATGATTTTTATTAAATTAAATAATAATAAAATCATATTCCATGTGTTATCAAGATGGTTGTCATTGTATAACCTATTAATGTTAGAATATCATAGTATTTGAACTACGTGGATGAATTAAAGTGTTTGAATTTTCAAGACGAAAATAAAAGTTTTCCGAGAATTTTTTTTGAAAAACATTATTCATCGGTATTTGTTCGGGATATAATTTTGAGATTCCGAGAAATACGTAATGATGGAATAACAAGGTAAGATGGATTATGTAATAAAAATCTAGTTATGGAAAAAGTAATAATTCGCTTGTGGACTTAAATTATACATGTTAAATAAAGCGAAGTGTTAAGGAATAAGTAATAATTGTATGATACTTGGTATTGTACGAAGTAATGAAAGCAAGTATAATACGAAGTATTATACGAGTTTGTATGAAGGATAAAATACCGTATATAAATTCTATAAGAATTAGAATACGAAAATAATACATCAATAATATATATTAAGAAATGTTAATGGACTTGGATGATTGGTTAACAATTATATACAAGTCCAAGTGAATTAGAGGGAGAAGCCCAACTATTGAATTAATGAACCAACTAGTGTTTGTTAATGTAAAGCCCAAGGATTAATTAATGTAAGCCCAAGATAGAATCCATGAGTGGTATGATCCATGGGGCAAACCATATTGATATGGTTGAATGTGGTGACCAAGTAATGTGGTGAACAAGTTAATGTAATGACCAAGACTTATGAGTGGTGGTCAAGCATAAGATAAGTGTTGTGTTAGACAAGTAATGAATAGTAAGGAGGTGGCTTAAGGAGGTGAGATCTTTTAAAGACCAAACTACCATAACCTTGGAAAGTCTATAAATAGAAGAGCTTTGCTAGCCATTTGTTGGTTGATCAATTAATCCAACACATCTAAAGTGCTTAAGTGTTAGAGAGAATAAACTAACAATACATAACTTCCATAAGTAAGAAGAAAAAGCAAGCTACTTACCAAGACAACAAAAGAGTAAGACTTCTTCTCAATTATCTTCTATCTCTACCATGATAGGATGATAAGAAAAGTGGGATTAAGAAACATGAATGAGTAAGTAATGAACTTAAGCCAATTAAGTTGGTAATAAATCATTTAAGCTAGCATAAGTTATAAACTTATGTGAAAATAATATGAACTTGTAAGAAGTTTATCAAGAGAAATGATATGAATGTAAAGGAATTTATATGATCACATGTATCATGTATACCTAAGTTAAGTTATATGTTAAGAACATATAAGGAATGATGTTTAAGAAACTTTAATTGTCATAAGTCATTAACAATGAAATCTTAAGTAGTTTATAGTTGACAAGTTATAAACTCATGAAGAATAAGTCAAAATCCAACAATGAATATAAGTTGTTGTATTAAGTATGTTAAGATGTTCACATGATGAATGAAGTTCATTTGTAATGTTGAACAAATCATAAGAAGGAAGAATTGATGAATTTGCACGATTGGACGATAAACGTCGAATACGTAAAATTCTCGGAATGGAAGTCAAATTTTGTGTTTGATCATGAAACCATTGTTTTCCAATAGAGACAAGTCATAATTGGCATTTAAGAGTTGCGGACTCGAAAATGACCGGATTCCGACTTAGAACGAAGAAACGAGCGTTGAACGTTCACGAACGTTTATCGTTTTCGTTAAAAATGAACCAATAGGTGAATTTTTAGCAAACGAAGTCAAATAGATAAAATTCTTGAATTATCACGTAGATTATGTAATTTATGAACAGTAGGCTTTTGAGCGAGCCAATTCGGACTTATAACGAAGAAGTTATGCGTCCGGAAAGTTCACAAAATTTCAAATGAATTTGATATCGGTGCTTGCGAGAGTTGCTTGTATGGCAACGCCAACCAAACAAAAAGACCATGGCCATGGCCGCGAACGAATCGAAACCCCTCTTTGCGAGTTACGCGCGTTATGCGAACCTTAGTTCAATAAGTGGCGTATAACGCCATGAACGATACCAAAATCCTCCAGGTGTCTTGGCGAGATGTAAGCATAAAGGTGGTGCTATGCAATACCAGATCTCGTAACAAAGATAGTAAATGAAGGTTTCTAAGTACAAAGAAAAGAAATGGAAGTAAACCTTACTTAAGGAAGGTAATGTAACATTGTTTAAACTTTGTTAAACCTTAAGGAATGTAATATAAAGGTTGAGATAACCTAGTCAAATATAATGCAAGCATAATGACAAACCGGAATGAATAGTAACTGAATCTAATACACAATTAGATTGAAATGAAGGGTATGATATAGTAATATACATACTTGATTATATGTGACCAAATCTAAGGCATTATGTGATCGTGTATTGTAGAGACTTGAACGACTTGAACATAAAGTTAATTTACTAGTAGCAGACGCTTAAAGGCAAGTATTCTAACTCTTGTCTCGATTCAATATGAACAAGTTTTGAGATTCATATATTCTTTTCGCATGAATTGAAGTATGTTGAAGTTGAAGCCAATTCCTTTGGCTAGACTTGATGTATTGATAATCTATTCATGTATTATCAAATGTTGCTATCTTTGTCAACTACTTGATATGGTTTTCAAAAGAAGAATGAAATGTTAAACAAATGTTTTTGTCGGTAAAAACGACGAGTGCGCGTGAGGTTGCCAAATGCTTAAACGTGCATACATTTAATGGATGTAGTGTTGATCAACATAGAAAGTACAATAATTTGATCACCTAGAAGTGCTCGTAAGAGATATCAGGCATACGGACTTGCTTCTTGGGTTGTCCTTTTCAATAAAGAATGAATACTCGAGGTCTTTGGTAGGAGTGAATGTTTTACTAAATATGGTTGTTATTGTAAAACATTTTGAAAGAAAAGATGAAGTCTTATTTTGAATTATCAATAGTACTTTATAACTATTGTTCGATTATCGAAGATATACAATTTGTATGTTTCAAGCATGTTGTTATTAAATTGTTATACTTCTTTGAAGCTAGTTATGCTCACTCTTGCTTTGAACCATATGAACGCAATTTAAGACCGAACGTCCGAAGGATCTAAAAAGGATAAGGAAAACCTAAGGCAAATTACTAAGTCGTCTTTGTAATAGTATAGGTCTATTGTTGTAATTTAAGCGATATTATGACAAAGAACCTTTATAATCGGGTATAGAACTTGGGAAATGTAAATATTACTTTAAATATATAGAAGTTATGTTAGATTTTTCGAGACTTTTTAATTGAATGAATGTATGAATGTTAGACAAGATATAGCACCATCTAAAATTTGGAAGATACCCGAATTTGGGGTATTACAAGTTAGTATCAAAGCTTTCAGGTTATAAAACTTAAGGGGAAAGTAGAACCTTAAGTCATAACCTTACGAAAGAATAAAAAGTAAAAGATGAAAAGTAACCTTATAAAAATGTATTATATTATGTTATGTATTTTTATTATTTTCTTGACATGTACTTAATCAAACTATATTGTTTTATTGTAGATGTCGGGGAGAAAATGATATGTATAGAGATATACATGTAGTAGCGAGAATTGATTAATCGGGTAGATATCGCCAAATCTCAGTAGCTAGTAGAACCGAGTTGGTGACCATCGAAGTCGGGAGACTCGGGGCGACTTAGACTACATGTCCTTTGACCGGAGTTCTACCTACTGAGACCCGGGTTCCACCTACGGAGGAAATGTCTACGGGGAATCAATGAAGGCCTTCATTTATGTCGGTATTGGATAGGAATGTCCATTCTTGCCCAAGAGGTTAAGGAGTTGAAAGAGAACTCCAAGTTGTCCATGAGACAAGACTAGTATGGAAGGAATGTGGGAAGAGAGCACGATGATAGAGTCTCTAGCTATGGACAAAGTCAAGAGATTTGAGAGGTGAAGTCTTTGAGCTCAAGCGGGAGCTAAAGACTAAGAAAGCGGAAGTTGGAGAGGATGTCCTATATTCATAGGAGTTCTCATGTAGATTTCAGTGATGAGTAGTGGATATCGTGTGAAAGAGACGGAAACCGTCATACCATCGGTAGAGATGATTGTTGGGTTTGGCTGCAGCAGATTTTGAGAATGCCTTACTGGCGAGATGTAATCTAGCAATAATAGCTAGAGTAGAATAGATATGTAAATATTATGTATCTAGTAGTGACGTAAAACCCTCTTTTGTATAACAAAGGGTAGTCTTTTGTAAATCCTAATTTTTGGAAAGTAATTGCGGGATGGAAATGTAATCAACTAAGGCTGAGTAATGTAAACAATGTAGTATTATACTACAAGTTATGAATCAATATAAATCTTTTTATAGAAGATGTTGAGTAATGAGTATGAGTTATTATTTTATTATAAATAATAACAAACCAATAAGAATAAAGTAATAATGATGTGTTGTTTTCTTAATGACAAAATGCCGCCAAGAAGGAGACAACGAAATCGTATGCTTAATGTTAACAATGGGAGGGTGGTCAAGATTAATCAATCGCAGGAGTTCGTTAATCATTAAGCATTGCATTTAATAAACGAGGGGCTAATGTACCCATAATTCACAGAGTAAGACGAGCTACTACTTTTAAGGATTTCAAAAGTGTAGGTCATAGGAGTTCAAAGGAACTACGGACCTAGGTAAGCCAGAACATGGGTAAAAGAAATTGAGAAAGAATTTGTAATAGCAAATGTTGAGGAGGGTCAAAAGGTTGCCTTTGCAACCTATTTGATGAAAGGAGAGGCCAACACGGTGGGAGGCAAACCAATTTAAAGGCGATATAGGAAACCTAACGTAGGAGAGGTTCAAGGAGATTTTCTTCGAGAACTATTTTCCCATGAAAGTATGCTGAGGAGGATGGAGATGAGGTTTCTAGAATTGAGACAAGGGATATAGCAGGTTCAAAGATGTCTGCCAAGTTTAATAAATCGGCCCGATTCTCCACATCAGTGGACCTTTGAAGAAAGGCTAGAAAGGTTCGAAGCGATTGCTTGAAACCACGGCTCTATAGCCGAATCTCTGTGTTCCAAAGTACTTCCTTTGGAACCATACTGAAAAGGAAAAATAATTAGAAGGTGGGAATGAGGCTCTTGCCAATACTACAATGATAAGAAGACCAAAGGCGGGGTTGATGGAGGAACCAAGACCGCCAGGGGGAGCCGGTGGAAGTGGCGACGGTCAAAAGAGAAAAGGCTTTAACTCTAGGAATATCGGAGTGAAACAAGGGGACTCCAAGAGGAGGATGGAGGCCTATAAAACCTGCGGGAAGACTCACTTAGGAGTCTGTCTCAAAGGTAAGGCGGTATGTTATAATTGTGGACAAGAAGGGCATATTTACTTAACTTGTCCCAATCCGAAGAAAATCACGGATTCTTTGTATGTGGATCAATGACCACATAGCAAAAGCTTGCCGAAGAAAGGGATAGAAGGAAATAAGGGACCTAATAGCCGGGAAGTTAGCTATTAGTGGTCCAAATTCACCGAGGAAATCCATGGCCCGCACTTTTAATATGACGGTCCCAAGATGTGGTGGCATCGGGGATGTAGTTGCGGTATTATTCCGATCAACAATATAAATGCATACGTCTTTATTTGATTTTGGGTGTTACTTGTTCATTTATAGCATTTGATTTTCTTTGAGGCGACTAGAATTATTTCCCGAAAAATTGCCTATACCTTTGAACATTAAGGTAGAAAACGAAGAGATAATTCCTGTTAAAGATATTCATAGGAGTTGTTGTGTAGATGTACGGGGTTATAAGTTATCGGTAGATTTAATACCGATAAAGTTAGGAAAATTCGACGTAATTCTCGGAATGGATTAGTTGATTAACCATGGAGCAATTATAGATTGCCAAAAGAAATGTGTGAGCATCAGGACATTGAAGCAACCTCCTGTAGTATTTTACGGTAGTAAATTGCCGGGACGTCCGTGTTGCCTTACGATGACACAAACTAGAAAACTTTTAAGAAAGGGTTGTGTAGGTTACCTATGCTATGTTGTTGATACCCAGTGGGAGAAATCATGGAATAAATACCTATAAGAAAGCGAATTCATGGATGTATTTCCAAGTGAGTTCTTTGGGTTTCTTGTAAGACCCCAACTTATTATAAATAAAATTGAATTTTCCTTTATTCATTATTCTAAATTAATAAGGGTTAATTTGATATAATTCTTTGGTTATGGGTGAAATGTGCAAAGTTTACAAAATAAGCAAGTGGTTATAAAATATTCATTATTATTGGGGAATATTCGTTTGGTCGTGGAATATTCTTTTTGTCGGGAATCTCAAATGCAATGGCCTTGATCATTAGTGGGCCCCATAACGGAAAAGCGGTTGGATGAAGGAAAACGACAAAGATTGAGTTTTATAAATAACGGCGTAAATTGTTACCAATTAACATTGTTGGGTTACGGTGGTTAAAATACTGATGTCTGGCGTGGTTCTTAATGGCACCGCGGTATTACGATGATTATTGAATTATTGATCCTTACGTGAAGGCTTTACTCAATAATTGTTACGATGAATTCTTTATTGATATTATATTTTATTGATTCGATAATTCTTCTGCGTTGATATTTTGTATTCTTTGTTGTTTGATAATTGTCATTACACGAGTATTTTTATTATCAAATTAATAATTCATATTATTTGAATAATATTATCGAGATAACATTATTGGCAATGTCTAGAAAGTTACATCTAAGGAGAGGTTTGGTCACCTAACAATTGCGGTGCGGTAAGAGAAATCCTTATTGGAAAAGTTCTAACTCACAGGAGCTACTTTGGTTGTCGATCTTGTGATTCTGTAATATTATTTTAAATAAGTATTATTGATTATTATGATAAAGAAAATATTTATTTTATGTGGATATAGATATAGAAAATTTTTTAATGTGACAATTGTTGAAAATTAATATTTTATCTTTTTACGATAAAATAATTCATTTAAATATATTATTTTAATAATATATTAACGGTGATATTTTTATAATGAATGTGGGATATATGAGTATATGAGGAGGTAGAGTATTTTGTGGCATTAAATGTTTAACATATGTTTTGTGTGTCGGTGGACACAATTCTTGATAGAAAATTGATTATAAAATATGTAAAATCGTCTGTTTATGGATTTTGGTCAATTTTACATTTGGAATTTGAAAAACTTTCTTACGTAAAGTTGTAGAGAATGGAATTTTCCATGGAAAGTGCATAAGTTTTGAATTTTTCTCGATAACCGAGCTATTTTCACTTAATTGTTGAAGTTTCGGAAAATAAAATAATTTTTATTAAATTAATGGGTGGGACCCACTTTTGGTAGGTGTTGAACACATGGGTGCTATTTTCTTCTAATTTGGTTTGGCTTGGTTGGTGGAGGCATGCGTAGGAAATTTGAAAATTAATAATATTATTTTATTATTTTAGTCTTCTTTTGGCGTTCAAAGCATTTTCTATAAATAGAGGCTAAGTTAGAATTGAAAATCACACGAAACTAAGTTTTCTCTTTCTCTCTCTAAATTATCGAAGCGTATTCTTGTGAGTATACTTTGAGTGTTGCTATATCGGTCTTTGAGTTTACTGAAGACTATATCTAGAAATTCGATCGTAATACGGTTATTTTGAGGTAAAGGGGTATTATTTTCTTCTTAAATGATATTTTTTCTTCAATATCATTATCTTCAAGTATTGGTGAACTTTTTATCAAATTTAGAACTTGTTGTTAGTCGGAGTTCTTATTCACGTATACTGCCTTTATTCACGATATCGACCTTTATTCAATAGAAAAATAAAAATTTTTCTTTTTGTCAAAATATCTATTCTCGGATACTAGCTTTGATTGTATCCATGTTTTGATCGATCTTGAATTTTACACCAATATGATTATTTTCAAGTATTTTTGGACATGGGTAAAACAAAGTACGAATCCTTAATCCTTAATCCTTGTCATTTTGTTTCCTTTGGATTCGTTTCTTTAAAATGTTTTTCATCATCCTCGATCCTAAATGGTGATATAAATGAATATCTTTGGCTGTAGGGGCAAAGATGAACGATTAATCGATGAATATCTTTGGCTCAGTAGTGCAAAAGATGAGCAGTGTTGAGATGAACATGACCAATTGGTGATAAAATGAATATCTTTGGCTGTAGTGCAAAAGATGATTAAAGATGTATATTGATTGTTATTACAGGATAAACTATTGATGATGGACTTTTAAACCTTGTAAGAGCGGTAGAATTCTTTTCTACGTGACTCTTACAATGGATTGTTGTTTCCATTGCATTTGTTGCTCTAAAACACTTTTATCTATTGTATTCTATTAGATTTTTCCCTGTTGAAGACTAACGATAATTTGTTGTATGTTATCTTAGTCATAATATTCTTTCTTTGGGCTAGTTGAGCTCACCTTTTCCTTTTTGTTCCATTTTTCCTCCTCGGGAGGTGAGAACATAGCGAGGATCGAAGTCGGGGTATGAAGTGATGATTCTAGGAAGATGTTTTAGCAAATCCTCACTATTTACGTAAAATAGTGTATGAATAATTAATGAGGACTTATTTGGGTGTGTATATATGCTGAAGACAATATTTGTATTCAAACTCAGTTGTATTGTCGTATTATCACACACGACATCTATATTGTCAAAGTTATAGTTTGCTTTCTATACCATGTATTTTGGCGACTCAGAATGGGTGTTGTATACCTATTTTGGGGGGCGTCATGATTGGTATATCGAGCTTAGGGATATGATCTCTGGCGGAGATCGGGGAATAAACTAGGAGGGAGAGGAGAGTAAATCCTTCGCTAAGTGTGTCCTACTAAGCTTATTTGTTGGTTGATCATAATATAGGATATTATGTGATATGTTAATTTGTTTAATTAACCCTTGTTTTATGGCGATGTTAAGAATGGGCTGCTGAGAGCGTTAACAATGGAGTTTATGAGGCCGAAGTGGAGACGCGGTACTCACCAACGAGGAGAAACGTCACAACAGTTTGGCAATGTTCCTCCCGTGAACAACGCCATTGAGCAAATGATGAGCGACAGGATGTTTAGAAGCTTTTTGCGGTTCATGCAAAATCAGACGAGGGAGACCCGTGTACAAAATCTGGGAGGAAATGATATTAACGTGCGGTTTATCACTACCAAACAATTCAAAGAGTTGGGACCACCAGATTTCCATGGAAAGCGGATCCGATCAAAGCGAAACGTGGGTCAAGCAAATTACCAAGATATTCGATGTCTTGGGGTGCACGAGAAAGAAGGTTCCATTCGCCACCTTTATGTTTCGGTGGTGAAGCTGATTCTTTGGTGGGAATCATGCGAAGGCGTACCACCAGATGCACTTAACATGTCTTGGGAAAGATTTTGAACTATTCAATGACAAGTACTTTCCGGAGAAAGTATTCATCATATAAAGGAGGTAGAGTTTATTAGACTCGAGCGAGAACAACATGACGGTGTCTCAAAGATGAGAAGCAAGGTTCGCAGAATTATCGTGTTTGCACCTCATTTGGTGGAGAATGAGGAGCGAATGACGCGATGTTTCGAGAGGTCTAAAACAGAGAGATTCGTCAATACCTTATCTCTCATAAATTTTCTCTCGTATTGAGATGTTGTCAGCGAGGCTCGATTATTAGAAGCGAGATAGTGAGTATACTTAAGCAGGGGACCACAATCGTGGTAGTCATCCGAACGATGATAACGGCGAGGAGGAAAGAATATGGACAAAGGCGGTAACCACTCGGTGGTAATCGTGGACATAATAATAGGAGAGGTGACTCAAGTGGAAATTTCGGAAAAGAAGATTCAACAATAGCGGGGAAGATATCAACCGGCAAAGACCAAAGACCAACAACAAATGCTAGGGGAGGAGAACGACCATTGGTTAGATGTTATAAATGCGGGAAGGAGGGACATATCACCCCAAACTGCCCACAACAATCCAAGGTATGTTACAAATTTGTGGAAAGGAAGGCCACATCGCTCGAGATTGTCTTATTCGAAACCAAGTTCATGGGGAGTGGTGATTCGAAATTTTGTCCGGATAAGTCAAAATCGGCCGGTTCTGGAAGGCGTTTGTCGTATTTGGACAAAAGCGTGAGGAACCCAAACGAGGTGATCAAGGTAAGTAATCTTGAATTCTTGCGAAGTTTATACCTTACTGAATACCGGTTCTACCCATTCTTTTTATCTCTCCGCTTGTGCTCAACGTTTTAAACTTGACTCAGGAGAAATTAGATTTTGATTTATCTCTGTTGAAACTCCGTTGGGTGAAACCCGTTACATCTACAGTTTATAAATCTTGCATGATCTAAGTTGGCACTATCACATTACCTGTTGATCTTATCTCTTTAAAGATACTTGCTTTTGATGTGATTTTAGGAATTGATTGGTTAACCACTCATCATGCCAAAATTGATTGTTTTCGTAAGGTTGTTAGTTTTATATTTCCTAACCAACTGTCGTCACGCAATTCAAACCACTAAACCACTAAAATCATCCATCATCATATCAAGCCACAAAGCTATTCGTTTATTGAAAAAGCGGATGTCAAGCTTTCTTAGCCCATGTTATGGATTTGAATAAAGACAAGTCGATTTGAATAATATTTACGTGGTTAGAGAATTCACGATGTATTTCTGAAGAGCTTCGGTCTACCCCGAGCGTGATGTTGAATTCTTTATTGACCTTGAACCAAGAATTACAAAGCCCATTTCTAAAACCCATATCGAATGGCTCTATTGAACTTCGAGGAGTTAAAAGTCCAACTACGGAGTTATTAGACATCGGTTTCATTCATCTGAAATCACGTCTCCTTGGGGTGCTCTGCTTTTTATTAAGTAAAGAAGAAAGGCGGGAGTATGCGACTTTTGTATTGACTATCGAGAATTGAACCATGTCACCATCAAGAATAGGTATCCCATTACCTCGCATTGATGACCATTCGACCCGATTACAAGGAGCCGCAATTCTTTTCAAAGATCGATCTTTAGATTACGGATATCATCGGTGAAGATTAAAAGCGAGGATATTCCAAAGACGGCATTCGAGGACTCGATCACGGGCATTATGAATTCTTGGTCATGTCTTTTGAATTGACTAATGCTCCGCCGCTTTCATGGATATGATGAATCGCATGTATTTAAGAAATATTTGGATCGGTTAGATTTGTTGTCTTTATTGATGACATCCTCATCTATTCCAAAAGCTAGTGAAGATCATGAGCACCATTTAGTTTGGTACTACAAAGACTTCGTGAACACAAGCTTTATGCCAAAGTGAAGAAATGCGAGTTACGGCTTGAGGAAGTAGCATTCCTTGGGCGCGTGGTGTCAAAACAAGGAGTATCTGTTGATTTCGGCCAAGATTGAAGCAATACAAAGTTGGGAAGCAACCGAAGTCGGTGGCCAAGAAGTCAGTGACTTTACGGGCTTATTTGGTTATTATCGGAGATTTGTGGAAGGATTTTCTCGAATCGCTTCTCAGTTAACTCGGTGACTCGGAAGGATACAAAATTCTTATGGAAGCGAGGAATGCGAGAAGAGCTTCCAAGAGCTCAAGAGGAGACTTATTTCGCACTGTTACGACAATACCATCCGGTTCGGATGGATTTGTTATCTCTGATGATGCTTCCGGCGAGGGTTGGGATGTGTTCTCATGCAACATGGGAAAGTCATAGCCTATGCCTCACGACAACTCAAAGAATATGAGAGGAATTATCCTACTCATGATCCGGAGTTAAGCGGCCCGATCGTGTTTGCGTTGAAGATATGGAGACACTACTTATACGGGGAGAAAGTAGAGATTTATACGGATCATAAAAAGCCTCAAATATTTCTTCACCCAAAAAGAACTCAACATGCGGCAACGACGTTGGTTGGAGTAATTAAAGATTACGATCACACTATTCAATATCATCCTGGAAAAGCGAGCGTAGTAGCTGACGCATTAAGTAGAAGATCATATGCAAGTACGAGTGCGATATTGTCAACGCAAAGGCCCATTTTGTATGACTTGCAAAGGATGGAGGTAGAATTAAAGACTATAGGGACCCACATAATGATGGTGAATATACAAGTAGAAGAACAGACTTTAATCGATAAAGTTAAAGCTGCTTTCAGCTACGGACACAGGGGCGTGATGCGTATGAAGAAGAAAGTGCAAGAAGGAGCTATTAGGAAGCAAGAATTGATGAGGAAGGAATACTTGAGTCAATTCTAGACTTTGCGTTCCTTACGATTACGACTGAAGCATAAAATCATGATGGAGGCACCACAACACCCCGTTTGCAATCCATCACAGGGAGTACCAAAATGTATCATGATATTTGACATACATTTTGGTGGAACAATATGAAGAGAGAGATTGCGGAGTTTATCTCAAGATGTTTAAACTTTGTCGGCGTGTAAAGGCGAGTATCAAGTGCCAAAAGGTCCATTGCAACCACTTGAGATTCCGAATGAAAATGGGAACACATTACTATGGATTTTGTTACAAGTCTTCCCAAAGTTTCTCAAGGCGTAGATGCGATTTGGGTTATTGTTGATAGATTAACCAAGTTCGCGCCCATTTCTTACCGTCACGCGAGACTTATCCCTTGAACGTCTTGCTCGTATGTACGTGAATGAGATTATGCGATTGCATGGCATGCCGGTATCCATAGTTTTGGATCGTGACCGAGATTCACTTCAAGATTTTGGGTTAGCTTGCGAGAAAGCTATGTGCGCGGATTTTGATTCGATTGCCAAAGATACCATCCTCAAAGCGGATGGACAATCGAGAGGACTATTCAAACCCTTGAAGATCTATTAAGACTCGTGTCCTAGATTTCAAAGGAAGTTGGGATAAGTACTACCAACTGGTGGAATTCTCCTACAACAACAGTTATCAAGCAAGTATAGGCATGGCTCCATTTGAGGCGTTGTATGGGCCGAAAAATGTCGTTCTCAAATATCTTTGGGGACGAGGTGGGAGAAAGCAACATTGTTGGGAGCGAAATTAAATACGCATGACTACTGAGAAAAGATCCAAATGATTCGACAACGTATTCAAACTTCACAAGATCGATAAAAGAGTTATCTTGATCTTCATAGAAAGGACGTGGAGTTTAATATTGGAGATCATGTATTGTTACGTATTGCTCCATGGAAAGGAGTTACAAGATTCGGGAAAAGAGAAAGCTCAATCCAAGGTTTGTTGGTCCATTTGAGATTCTTGGCCCGAATAGGAAAGCGTTAACTATAGACTCGCGTTACCTCAAAGTATGTCTCGTGTTCAAAATGTATTCCACATATCTATGCTTCGTAAATATGTGAAAGACCCGAACCACGTTATTGCATTAGAACCAGACGAGATAGCTGAAGATTTAACTTACGAGGAGATACCTGTTGAGATTTTGGATAGGAAAGAGCATGTCTTTTACTTGAAGGTTATACCACAAGTTAAGGTTTTATGGAGAAACCATGCAATTGAGGAAATGACATGGGAGTTGGAATCGAAGATGAAAGCGAGGTACCCTCACCTTTTCGATATACCGATTCGTCACGTTAATTTCGAGGACGAAATTTCATAAGGAGGGGATGTTGTAAGACCCCAACTTATTATAAATAAAATTGAATTTTTCTTTATTCATTATTCTAAATTAATAAGGGTTAATTTGATATAATTCTTTGGTTATGAGTGAAATGTGCAAAGTTTACAAAATAAGCAAGTGGTTATAAAATATTCATTATTATCCGGGAATATTCGTTTGGTCGTGGAATATTCTTTTTTGTCGAGGAATCTCCAGATGACAAGTAGCTTGATCATTGGTGGGGCCCATAACGGAAAAGCTTGATTGGATGAAGGAAAGCGACAAAGATTGAGTTTTATAAATAACGACGTAAATTATTACTCAATTAACATTGTTGGGTTACTGGTGGTTAAAATCTGATGTCTGGCGTGGTTGCTTGGCGTTGGCACGGTATTATTGCGTATTATTGAATTATTGATCCTTACGTAAGAAGGCACTACTCGATAATTATTACGGTGAATTCTTTATTCAATATTATATTTTATTGATTCAATAATTCTGCGTTGATATTTTTGTATTCTTTTGTTGTTTCAATAATTGTCATTTACGATTATTTTCATTATCAAATTAATAATTCATATTATTTGAATAATATTATCGAGATAACATTATTGACAATGTCTAGAAAGTTACATCTTCAGGAGAGGTTTGGTCACCTAATTGCCTTGTAGGTAAGGAGAAATCCTTATTGGAAAGTTCTCTTTCTGAGGAGCGGCACGGTTGTCAAGATTGTGATTCTGTAATATTATTTTTAAATAAGTATTATTGATTATTATGATAAAGAAAATATTTATTTTATGTGGATATAGATGTAAAAAATTTTTAATGTGACAATTGTTGAAAATTAATATTTTATCTTTTTACGATAAAATAATTCATTTAAATATATTATTTTAATAATATATTAACGGTGATATTTTTATAACGAATGTGGGATATATGAGTATATGAGGAGGTAGAGTATTTTGTGGCATTAAATGTTTAACATATGTTTTTTGTGTGTCGGTGGACACAATTCGAATAGAAAATTGATTATAGGCGTGAAAATCGCCTGTTTTTGGATTTTGGTCAATTTCTGTTTGGAATTTGAAAAAACTTTCTTCTGTAAAGTTGTAGAGAATGGAATTTTCCATGGAAAGTTGCAAGTTTTGAATTTTTCGATAACAGGAGCTATTTTCTACTGAATTGTTGAAGTTTGAGAAAATAAAATGATTTTATTAAATTAATGGGTGGGACCCACTTTTGGTAGGTGTTGAACACATGGGCTGCTATTTTCTTCTAATTTGGCTGGCTTGGTTGGTGGAGGCATGCGTAGAAAATTTGAAAATTAATAATATTATTTTATTATTTTAGTCTCTTTTTGGCGTTCTAAAGATTTTCCTATAAATAGAGGCTAAGTTAGAATTGAAAATCATACCGAAACTAAGTTTTCTCTCTTTCTGCATCTAAATTATCGGCGTATTCTTGTGAGTATACTTTGAGTGTTCTTTATACGGTGCGGGTTTTACATCGACTATATCTAGAAATTCAATAAGAAATACGGTTATTTTGAGGTAAGGGTATTATTTTCTTCTTAAATGATATTTTTCTTCAATATCATTATGCCGAAGTATTGGTGAACTTTTTATCAAATTTAGAACTTGTTTGTCGGGAGTTCTTATTCACGATATCTGCCTTTATTCACGATATCTACGACCTTATTCACGAATACGACCTTTATTCACGAATCGACACTATTCAATGAAAAATAAAAATTTTTCTTTTTGTCCAAAATATCTATTCGGATACTAGCTTTGATTGTATCCATGTTTTGATCATTCTTGAATTTTACACCAATATGATTATTTTGAAGTATTTTTGGACATGGGTAAAAAAAAGTACTGAATCCTTAATCCTTAATCCTTGTCATTTTGTTCCTTTGGATTCGTTTCTTTAAAATGTTTTTCATCATCCTGGTCCTAAATGGTGATATAAATGAATATCTTTGGCTTTCTGTAGTGCAAAAGATGAGCGATTAATCTGATGAATATCTTTGGCACTGTAGTGCAAAGATGAGCAGTGTTGAGATGAACATGACCGATTGGTGATACAAATGAATATCTTTGGCACTGTAGTGCAAAGATGATTAAAGATGTATATTGATTGTTATTACGAGGATAAACTATTGATGATGGACTTTTAAACCTTAGAAGACAAGTAGAATTCTTTCTCTATAGTGTATAGTGATCTTCGCATAAAGGACTTGGTGTGTGCTTATGCGCAAAGATGGCAAAAGTCATTCAGGTATACATCTCGGCGAGTTGAAGGATTATGAGAAAGTTTACCTACTCATGATCCGGAATTGGCCATGTAGTGTTTGCTTTCTAAAGATATGGAGACATTATCTTTATGGGGAAAAAATGTGAGATATACGGACCATAAAAGTCTAAAGTATATCTTCACCGGAAGGAGTTGAATATGAGATGCAGAGAAGATGCATTTGGAGTTAATAAAGGATTATGATTGTGAAATCCTGTATCACCCTTGAAAGGCCAATGTAGTTGCCGACGCCTTAAGTAGGAAGGGTCGGGAAAAGTCGTCTATGTTAACGGCTCAAAATGAGTTAATAACAGAGATGGATAGGATAGAAATAGAAGTGAAGATGCCGAGTGATTCGGGGCAGTTACTCTTTGTGACGGAGATGCAATCTACCATCGTAGAAAGTGTCAAGGAGGTACAACTCAAGACGGATGAGTGTAACAAAATGAAGAAGCGGTTATCCGAGAAGGAAGAGGTTAAGTATAGTCTTGATAATGAGGGATTATTAAGATTTGAGAGAAGAATTTGGGTTCCGAATGAGACGGAATTAAAGGAGCAAGTGTTACAAGAAGCTCATTGTACGAGGTACTCGATACATCCTGGTAGCACTAAGATGTATCAAGACCTTCGACAGAGTTTTTGGTGGCCAAACATGAAAAGAGAAATAGCAGAGTATGTGAGTAGGTGCTTAACTTGTCAAAAAGTTAAGGCCGATCATCAACGACCGAGTGGTTTACTACGATCATTGGAGATTCCGAATGGAAGTGGGAGCATATCACGATGGACTTCGTGGTGGGACTTAGATGACGCAAAAAAGAATGATTCGATTTGGGTAATAGTGGACCGGTTGTGAAGTTGGCTCACTTTTTGCCAATTAGGGTTAAGTATAACTTAGACCGATTAGCTAAACTTTATGTTAAGGAAATCATTTCCGGACATGCAAGATCTGCGGTGATCGATTGTGTCAAATCGTGATCCACGATTCACATCGAACTTTTGGAGGAGTTTGCAAGAGCGGTTGGGAACACGACTAAGGTTAACCCGCTTATCATCCCAAACCCGATGGGCGAGCGAAAGAACAATTCAGACGTTAGAAGACATGTTGAGGTCTTGCGTCATGGATTTCAAGGGTAGTTGGGATGATCACCTACCACTAGTAGAGTTTGCATATAACAACAGTTATCATGCAAGCATAAGCATCTTGCCGTATGTATGAAGCTGTATGGGAGAAAGTGTAGAACACCTTTGTGTTGGGATGAGGTGGGAGAACTTGGGATCTTTAGGACTGTAATTGGTGCGGCCCAGAGACGGCGGATGTGGTAAAGATTAATTCGGATGTGTCTCGTCGCATTTCGGATGACCAGAATGTAGAAGAAGTATCACGAGACTCATATAGACTAAGTCGAGAGTTTGAGGTGGGCTCAGTATGTGTTTTAAAGGTATCTCCACGAAAGGAAAGAGATACTTTGGAAAGAAAGGAAAGTTAAGTCCAAGGTTTATAGGACCTTTTGAAGTATTAAAAGCGGGTGGGAGAGGTAAGCGTATATGATAGCATTACCTCGGACCTAGAAACGAATACATAACGTGTTTCACGTATCTGTATTACGTCCATATATAAATAGGACTATAAGCATGTAATCGAGTATGAGCCGATTCATATCGAGAAAGACTTATCATATGAAGAGTCATGCGGCCGATACAAATCATTGATAGAAAGGAACAAGTTACGAGGAACAAGGTAATACCATCAAAAAAGTATTATGGAAGAACCACGACGAAGAAGAAGCGGCGTGGGAACTAGAAGAAAAGATTAAGAAAAATTTTCCTCATCTATTTGATTAAAGTAAAAGACGAGATTCGGAAATCGAGAATCTTTATAAGGGGAAGAATGTAACGCACCGAGAAATTGGATCTTATTGTAAAATGATTTTATTAAATTAAATAATAATAAAATCATATTCCATGTGTTATCAAGATGGTTGTCATTGTATAACCTATTAATGTTAGAATATCGTAGTATTTGAACTACGTGGATGAATTAAAGTGTTTGAATTTCCAAGGCGAAAATAAAAGTGTTCCGAGAAATTTTACGAAAAACACTATTTCATCGGTATTTATTTCTAGGATATAATTTTGAGATTAGAAATACGTAATGATGGAATAACAAGGTAAGATGGATTATGTAATAAAAATCTAGTTATGGAAAAGTAATAATTGACATGGACTTAAATTATACACGTTAAGTAAAGCGAAGTGTTAAGGAATAAGTAATAATTGTATGATACTTGGTATTGTACGAAGTAATGAAAGCAAGTATAATACGAAGTATTATACGAGTTTGTATGAAGGATGAAATGCCGTATATAAATTCTATAAGAATTATAATACGAAAATAATACATCAATAATATGTATTAAGAAATGTTAATGGACTTGGATGATTGGTTAACAATTATATACAAGTCCAAGTTAATTAGAGGGAGAAGCCCAACTATTGAATTAATGAACCAACTAGTGTTTGTTAATGTAAAGCCCAAGGATTAATTAATGTAAGCCCAAGATGGAATCCATGAGTGGTATGATCCATGGGGCAAACCATATTGATATGGTTGAATGTGGTGAGCAAGTAATGTGGTGAGCAAGTTAATGTAATGACCAAGACTTATGAGTGGTGGTCAAGCATAAGATAAGTGTTGTGTTAGACAAGTAATGAATAGTAAGGAGGTGGTAGCAAGGAGGTGGGATGTTTTAAAGACCAAACTACCCTAACCTTGGAAAGTCTATAAATAGAAGAGCTTTGCTAGCCATTTGTTGGTTGATCAATTAATCCAACACATCTAAAGTGCTTAAGTGTTAGAGAGAATAAGCTAACAATAAGTCACTTCCATAAGTAAGAAGAAGAAGCAAGCTACTTACCAAGACAACAAAAGAGTAAGACTTCTTCTCAATTATCTTCTATCTCTACCATGATAGGATGATAAGAAAAGTGGGATTAAGAAACATGAATGAGTAAGTAATGAACTTAAGCCAATTAAATTGGTAATAAGTCATTTAAGCTAGCATAAGTTATAAACTTATGTGAAAATAATATGAACTTGTAAGAAGTTTATTAAGAGAAATGATATGAATGTAAAGGAATTTATATGATCACATGTATCATGTAAACCTAAGTTAAGTTATATGTTAAGAACATATAAGGAATGATGTTTAAAAAACTTTAATTGTCACAAGTCATTAACAATGAAATCTTAAGTAGTTTATAGTTGACAAGTTATAAACTCATGAAGAATAAGTTAAAATCCAACAATGAATATAAGTTGTTGTATTAAGTATGTTAAGATGTTCACATGATGAATGAAGTTCATTTGTAATGTTGAACAAATCCTAAGAAGGAAGAATTGTCGAAATTTGCACGATTGGACGATAAACGTCGAATACGTAAAATTCTCGGAATGGAAGTCAAATTTTGTGTTTGATCATGAAACCATTGTTTTCCAATAGAGACAAGTCATAATTGGCATTTAAGAGTTGCGGACTCGAAAATGACCGGATTCCGACTTAGAACGAAGAAACGAGCATTGAACGTTCACGAACGTTTATCGTTTTCGTTAAAAATGAACCAATAGGTGAATTTTTAGTAAACGAAGTCAAATAGATAAAATTCTTGAATTATCATGTAGATTATGTAATTTGTGAACCGTAGGCTTTTGAACGAGCCAATTCGGACTTATAACGAAGAAGTTATGCGTCCGGGAAGTTCATAAAATTTACAAACTGAATTTGATATCTGGTGCACAGAGTTGGCGTCGCGGCGCCAACCCTAGGCAAAAGACTCACATGGAAGCGATGAGCAAGAATCTCTTTCACCGTAAGATTTCACCGCAAAGATGAACCATAGTTCGATAAGTGTAGCTTATTTTCATGAACGAGATCAAAATCCTCTTGAGTGTGGCAATGCAATATGACCCATTAAATAAGGACTTTCATATTACAGCCAAGTCCGGGACAATGATATTAAGCTCAAATGTGGCACGAGATGTAAGCATAAAGTTTGGCCGCAACTAACCTTAGATCTCGTAACAAAGATAGTAAATAAAGGTTTCTAAGTACAAAAAAAAGAAATGGAAGTAAACCTAACTTAAGGAAGGTAATGTAACATTATTTAAACTTTGTTAAACCTTAAGGAATGTAATATAAAGGTTGAGATAACCTAGTCACATATAATGCAAGCATAATGACAAACCGGAACAAATAGTAACTGAATCTAATACACAATTAGATTGAAATGAAGGGTATGATATAGTCATATACATACTTGATTATATGTGACCAAATCTAAGGTATTATGTGATCATGTATTGTAGAGACTTGAACGACTTGAACATAAAGTTAATTTACCATAGCAGACGCTAAAGACAAGTATTTTAACTCTTGTCTCAGTTCAATCTGAAAAAGTTTTTGAGATTCATGTATTCTTTCGCATGAATTGATGTATGTTGAAGTTGAAGCCAATTCCTTTGGCTAGACTTGATGTATTGATAATCTATTCATGTATTATCAAATGTTGCTATCTTTTGTCAACTACTTGATATGGTTTTCAAAAGAAGATGAAATGTTAAACAAATGTTTTGTCGGAAAAAGCAGCGCAGCGTGAGGTTGCCAAATGCTTAAACATGCATACATTTAATGGATGTAGTGTTGATCAACATAAAGTACAATAAAAGTGATCACCTAGAAGTGCTCGTAAGAGATATCGCATACGGACTTGCTTGGGTTGTCCTTTTCAATAAAGAATGAATACTCGAGGTCTTTGGCCGGAGTGAATGTTTTACTAAATATGGTTGTTATTGTAAAACATTTTGAAAGAAAAAGATGAAGTGCTATTTTGAATTATCAATAGTACTTTATAACTATTGTTGGGATTATCGAAGATATACAATTTGTATGTTTCAAGCATGTTGTTATTAAATTGTTATACTTTTTGAGCTAGTTATGCTCACTCTTGCTTGAACCATATGAATGCATTTAAGATCTGAAACGTCCAGAAGGATCGAAAAAGGATAAAGGAAAACCTAAAATGCGCATTAATAAGTCGTCTTGTAATAATATAGGTCTATTGTTGTAATTTAAGCGATATTATGACAAAGAACCTTTATAGCGTATAGAACTTGGGAAATATAAATATTACTTTAAATATATAGAAGTTATGTTAGATTCTTTGAGACTTTTCAATTGAATAAATGTATGAATGTTATGTACAAAGATATAGCACCATCCGTCGGGTTGGAAGATACCTTACGGATTTGGGGCGCTTACATCGAGAGTCCTAGGGCCAACGCTCACTTGATTTTATTAGGTCATGGTTATGCAAAATGCAAATTGGATTGTTTGTGGGGCAAGGAAGGGTGATGAAATGCCCACCTTATCTTATTCTGAGTTGTGCCCTTAATGTTAGATTAAAGATGAAAATGCACAAAAAAAACTATAAACAAATAAAATGTCCTAAAACTATGTGAATTACGAAAGAAGGAGAAATTTTGACGTACCTCAATCCTCCAAAGAATTACCACGGTTTATATTTGACAAAAAATAAAAAAAATAAAACCTAATGAGGATGTGCTCTACGTGAGTGAATGCATGAATGCGATAAATAATAAAAAAAATATATATATAAAAAACTAAACTACTATTTTTTTATTATTTCAAAAAAAAATTAAAAAAATATGGAGATACGAAATCCAAGAGCCTTGAACAACAAAATCTTTATATTTTCGCTTCTTCGATTAAACAATAATCTCGAAAAAAATGAGTTAAAACTAATTGAATAAATAAAAATTAAGGAATAAATAAAAATTAATTTACAGTCCAAAGAACTACGCCAAAAATTTGATGTGATAAAAATATATGCTCGTTGAAGTGCACAATGTCTAATTGAAGAAGCAAAATACAAGTCGAACCACAGAGACTAGATTAATTTTAATGTATCCTTAATATCTATTTTAAAGTAATTAGAAATAAATATAATTGAGAGAATTTATTAACTAAATTATGCAAACTATTAATTAATAACAAAAACTATTAATGAGAAAAGATACCTAGGAATCAAAATCCACCAAATATTAACATAATAAATAATTTCTTATTTCCTAAATCAATTCCCAAATTATCCTCCCTTCCCTTTAAAAATAATGATTCATATAATTAATATGGGCAATCATAAGTTATGAAAAATTCACAGATTAACTATAACTTATCAAAACCTCGCAATCAATATAAAAATCATATGCAATTTATTCGGAGGAAAATATGAATGCGAAAATAATTAGGCATTAATTATGGAACGAAAAGAAAATATAATTATGAAATACTTAGTTTCATCATAATCCTAGGTATTAGAAATTTAGCTAGCCATAGAATTAAAAACAAAAACAAATAATATTAGTACTACAATTCGCATGAAATAAGAACAATAATTAAAAAGAGAATTTCTATTATATAAATAAAAGAAAGTTGCAAATACTCCATGACAGTAGTACCACACGTGATTGGAATAAGAGAGACAAACTCTAAATATCTTCTCCCTTCTACACTAGTGAAAAACTAAGAAAAATAAAATAACAAGTGATCTTTTCTCTCTAAAATAAGAGGCCTATTTACAGGGAAAATAACTTTGAACCCTAATTTAGATTTATTGAACTTGGACACTTTGGTTCCCTTTCCATGTAGGATTCAACTTCCTAGTGGCAATCAACTTCTCAAAAAAATCTTCTAGATAGACTTTTCTATCTCTTGTTGAATTTGACTTGCACACCAAAATTGTTCCACCTCTTTCCTTCTCCTTATAGGATTCTTCTTGGATATTCCTTAAATGAATAATTAACTATATGTTATTAAATCACCAAGATTTTGACTTTATTGCAACAATTATTAAATCCTACAAAATAAAATAAAACATATTAATTTAATAAACTAATATAATTAAAAGGACAAAATTAGGGATAACAAAATGTATGAATTACGTGTTTATCACACGCGTCATTGGAGTAATCGTCCACCTGTCGTTCTCCCCTCTTCAATCAATCAATCAATTCCGTGCTCTTCGTGGATTTCTCTCCCCTCAGCCAACACGAAATCCTAACTAGCAAGGCACGATTTTCTTGCCCACAAATGGTCATTGGAAAAATAAAATAAAAGACATCATTATCCCTCCTATGATTGGAGCTTGAATTTTCTTTAAAATGAAATTAAAAGTTTATTGAATTATTTTAAGCATCTAGCTGCAGAATATTTAAAAATTGCATATTGTCGTAGAATTTTAAAAGAATATATATTACATTTATCTTCATTAAGATAAATTTTCCTTTATAATATTTATATATATTTTCTTTTCTTTTCTTTTGATCTGCGTTACCCAATTTCCAAACATAGTATAAGAAAAAGTCGATTTTCATATATTTCCAACAATTCCTAAGGATTACATGCATGCATCCATCACAAGAATATATCCGACAGAGCATTTCATGCCGATACAAAATAAAATTTTAAATAAATAACATATAGTTAATTAATACTAAAAAGAAAAAAAGAAATTTTCAATAAGGACGTTCGCCAACGATGTTGCCAGGGGGATTATAGTTGCAAGTGACAAAGAACCAACCATTGTTTTTGCATTGTACTTTGGCACATCCAACACTAACCGAATTTTTCCAGACAACTTGGGTGTAATGCAAGCAATCCCCACCCTTACATGTATTGGAATGCTGGTCGTAATACTGTTTCTCGTCCACCCACATTTTAACATACTCGGCAGCAGACAAATCCGCCGAGGATTCCGCAATATTTTCACCATAAGGTCCTTCCGAATGTGCTAACTTGCAATCTCCCACCCTTTGGGACGCATAACTATTAGAAACATTGAGACCCATTTACGAAATTGGTCTATTTCAAAAACTTGCAATCTCCCACCCTTTGGGACGCATGACTAGTAGCATAGGCCGCCACCGTGAAGTCCCATTTTAAAGGCCCGACCCCAACCTCGGATCGGGCCCTGTTGTGGGCATCAAGCAAATCTTCCGCAAAGGTTACTTGCGGTAAACCTTCGGAAGGACGAGGCATTTCGACTGGGTGGTCCTTAGCATGAGCATGAGTATGAGCTTGAGCATGGCCAGCAATGACGCCGTGATCATGAGCATGAGCATGAGCATGGGCATGGGCATGGTGAGAAGGGTGATGAGCCATGGCTAGGGGGATGATGAAGCAAAGCATTATGGATAAGGAAATTTTGGTGGGCCCCATTTGGATTGAGTTTTAGTTGGAGTGATTTGTAATTTCAATCGGGTGTGTAAACCAATCCAAATGGAGTTAGCTATGGGTTATGGAAAATGTTGAGGTATATGGGAGGTATTTATAAAGAAAATTCTGTAATAGTATTGTTAATTTTATCCACTAGCTATAATGGATAATTCTAATCATAGTATACTTTTCAAAGAGCATATCATATGTCTAAAGAGGGAAATGAAAAAAGGAAGTTTGAGAAGTGATTACTAAAGATCATTCACAACAGTTTTGTATCTCTTTTGTTAATTTAACAATTTTTTAACTCTCATCAAAGCAGTATTATTAACTTAATTATTTATCCACTAAACTTCTTTTGAATTAATCATGAATGCATATTGCATGCATGAGGGAGGAAATCATGGGATTATGATATATTACATATACCCCCACAGGCCACAACTGGCTCACATTAGGAGAGAAAGGATTACATACCATTCTCCATTTTGATCTAAAATAAAAACAAACGGGGGAATACTTTTTGACAAATTAAATGCCCACCTTGTTTAATGAGAATCCTGATAAAAATGCAATTTTAGTTAAACTAGTCATAAACACTAGTAACTTTACCATTTTAAATATCTGCAATTTTATGGTAAGAAATCCGACATAATTAGGGTTAAGTTGAAGTAAAAAACCAAGTAAAATGTCAAAAAAGTATACTGAACCCTAACAAATGAAGGAGCCAATCAAATGTATTTTTTTTTTTACATTAATTACTGCGGTGCAAAGTCTTAAGTTGCGGCATATTATTAATTTCCGCACTATTATTCTGTTTAATTTACCTTGTTTTGTGGTACATTCCAAGTGTTATTCATTCATTTATAGTCATTGGGCGGGAAAAAAATTATGATCCTGATCAATTATTTGGAGCTTGAAACTTAATTTTTAAGATGAAATAAAAAATTTATTAGAACTTTTAGAAGTATGTTAGATTTATCTTCATTAAAATAGTTTTTCCTTTTTAATATTTAATTTTCTTTTCTTTTGCTCTCCGTTAATTACTCAAATTCCAAACAAAGTAAATAGTATATTTAGAAAAGGTTGATTTTCATATCCATCAATCCCTAAGGATTACATGCATGCATGCATGCATGCATCCACCCACGTAAATTAAAATAAAAACATTTGAATAAATATCTACCACAATTCACTTATCTTCAATCAACACATTTTTAATCTTTTAACAATTATTTACCATTAATTTTATAAATTCAAAATACTTACAACCAGATCGTTCCCATGAAAGAGGGGAATTTTCGATAAGGATTAATTCTCCTTACTGGCGCACAATTAAATAACCTAACTCTTTTTCTCGACAGAACTTTCTAGACATTGTCGATAATGCTAATTAGTAATATCATTTCAATAATATGAGTTACTATGTCGTGATAATTATTGATTTAATAATATAAAATATTGTGCAGATGTTATTGTAACAATAATTGAATCAATAATATGGAACATTGTGCAATTGTCCCTGTAACAATTATTGAACCACTAATATTAAATATATATTATGCAGTAACTACTGTGATAATTAATTATTAATAATATAAAACACTGTGTGACTACTACTGTAGTAATTATTGAATCAATAATAAAAAATAATGTGCAATACCACGGAGCAATAACACGTACTACTGGTGCAAATATGTATAATAGTTTGATTTAACCAGTCTAATACTCACTTTGTCCTCAAAAAATAACTAAAGGTTTATTTTTTTAGGAAATTGGTTTTTTCACATGTATTTTTGATATTTTTACATGGTCCTCTCTCACATGAGTATACAGTGGATCCCGCATTTATGTGGGAAGATATCATGTAAAAATATCAAAAATACATGTGAAAATAGTGTTAATTTCCCCTTTTTATCCTCAAAAGGATGAGTTATGATACATAAAATGAAAGGTAAATATATCATTTAGTTGTTGGGTTTCGGCACACAAACGCACAGCGGAAATAAAATTTTAAAGCAATTTCCGAAACCCTAAAACAGGATCCATGCGAAAAATTCAATTAATTCAGAGGTTAGAAATTATACCGATTGTTAAAGCTAGAATCGATGCGGTCGAATCTACAACGCAATTCAAATGGACTGCGTCTCTACGGTATCCACACGAACGCTCCACACGAATAGTCCTACGATCTGTAGAAGAAGGAATCGCATTACAAAAAAATGGGACTTCAGCAACAACCAATTTTCGTTGCTAAAGGTGCCAAATTTCGTTGCAAATTTTGGCAACGACTTTACTATCGTTGTGTCTTTCGTTGCGCAATGAGCGTTGCTAATTGTTCCGCAACGAACGTTTTTTTTTCGTTGCCAAAAGTAATACATTTTGCAACGAAATTTGGCTTTCGTACAGAGACATCGATCCTTTAGCAACAAAATGTATTGTTACAAAATAATTAAAATTGAGTTGCTAAAAACCCCATTTCGTTACAAAAAGCCTCGCTAATTGGCAACGAAATGAACTTTTTTTTTGCAACGACCATGCATTTTCGTTGTAATTGATCCCATTTTGCAACGACATTTTTCGTTGCGATAAATTATGAAAATTGTTGCCTAAGCTTGCTTTCGTTATGAATGTAAACTTTTTAGCAATAATTTTCAAGCATCGATTATATTATTTGGCAACGACATTATCTTTGAATCAAAGAACAAAAATGTTTGTTGCTAGTTATTTTCAATAGCAATGAAAGTAAATCGATTAGCAAGCGACATTATATGTTACCGCTTTCTTTATATGTGCAACGAAAGTTGATATGATTTGCAACGATAAAAATGTTGCCTTTTATGTTAGTATTAACAATAATATCCTCTCCGTTGTTATTAGGTTCAATTTTTGTTGCCAAATATTATATTTTTAATGCCATTAGCAACGAAAAATTTATTTCTAAATGTATAAAAAATTGTTGCTATATTAAAACTTGTTCAAAATTATTTTATAAAAAAAAAAAAATTATGTCTCAATAACCCATATAACAAATTATGATGAAATAAAAAACTAAAATATTATTAATTAAATAAAATCATCTGATACAATGATCATTCATCATCTTTACAATCAAACTTCGTACGACTGAAAACTATAAAGCCCGTCTTAGTTGACACTATCTGCCATCAAGAGGTTAACACTAGTGCCATATATGGAAAAAAAATAAAGAAAGAAATGTTTATAATAAAAAACAATACTTAAGCTTACACAAGAGTTTCAACCATGGTTCATTCTTCAGGTATTCTGCCAATATTAAAATAGCATCAGCCTATACCTTTGAAAATCTCTTGTCCCTCAAGTCCTGGGGGTGCATTTTGTAAGGTCATCAGCAGCACCTACAAAAGTAGTACAAAATAGAAAATAATTGAATAATCTTGTGCAAAAAGCAATATTATGTTTACTTCTAAAATAAATTAGATGGTTCACAATGGTGAATCTATGATTAACCTTCATTGGAGAATACTTGGAAATAAAAGATGCAATGCAAAGAATAAAAAAGCAATTTGCAAACCATACGCAGACTAAAGCAAATTTGCACCAAAGAGAACATCATTGCAAAGAAATAGAACTCGCTTTTATGGCCAAGAGATTACAAAAGAACATCCCTTCGCCACAAAGATTCCAAAATTTTAACTAGCAAAATTTCAAACCATATGTAAACTAAAGCAAATTTGCACCAAAAGGGTGAAATAAAAGGCCATCACCAAGCATAAAGGTAGTAGAAGCTGCGCAGAGAAGCACTTTTCCTGGAGCAAGAGATTCACAATGTAAAAAACCACCCACAACGAAGGTAGCAAGGTAATAAGATACCAACATCCTAGACCTATTATATCACCAACAACAACATAACAGAGTAGGGATGCCCAACAGATAGAATACCACCATAATAACCATCATCACAATAGAAAGCATATTAACGAGAATACAATGATAACTATCATTAATAGAAGCATTGCCTATAAACTTTATACCTAATTGATGAGAGTACAATCTTATCAACCACATGCGGATGTGATGCTTGAAATTGAGAACAAATGAAATATATGTAGAAAGATAACATTGAATACAAAACTCCATAAAACTTTTGCAAAGAAGCCAAGGAAAAATTATATACTGAAGAAAGTACAAGATCTTATGCTCAAGTGAGCAAAGAAAAGGATTTCTAGGGATACTTTTTTTGTTTATAGGAGGTATAGATGACTAGTGGGGGCAACATATTGGAATTGGTAAATGTGTAAGCCAACTTGATAGGAATGATAAGAATAAGACAAGTTGATGTATCTAAGCTATCAAAAGCTTAGGAATTACTACTCTACTTTGGTTTCATCGAGCAAAGATTATAATCCCGATAATAATAAGCATGAAAGAAAATTTCTACTAAGTGAATTATAAATACCTCCTCTCCATCATCGATAGATAACCTCTTTCCTCAATCCTCCGTTTTTTAGGTAATTCATCTAGAAGATCTCGCATAGTGCACACCATGTAAAACTAAGTTGTTGAATGTGATGGCAATCATGGCATTGATGCAAATGAGCTAATCGTATTAAGTTTGACAATTAAAAATAACATTTATAAAAAGTGGAACACACGCTTAATAAAAGCGCATGAGATTGATGAAAGCTATGCTACCTCGGTTCCCTTTCACATTTTTTGAATCTTTTTTCTCCTTTGATATTCCAAACTTGTCATAGCAGGAGATCCTTCATGGAGGCAGAGACCTGAAATATAGTTTCCAAATTGGTTCATTAAGGTTCTAAGAATAAACCTAGAAAGTAGAGTTAATAACCTTAAGTAGTTCTAAGTAGAGTTACCCTCAGGCCTCAACCATACACACCTAACAAAGATACACAAAATCACTAGTAGAAAACAAATTTTAAATATTGAAATACTATATCGAGGGTCTTGAGCTTCCAGCTCCACCGAGCAAAGCAAGCCAAAAAATAAAAGTGAATCGAGGAATGTAAAGTTTGGGCCACACTGCTTTTGAACCAAGGAATATTTAGTTTCTTTAATCGAATAGATCGCCATATGGTGGAAGCTCTTACCGAAATGAATAAAGTATTTTCACACAAAATATAGTCGTAATCGCTAACATTGAATACATCTAGAGTTGGTAATGTCAAGTTCACCACCAATGCAAAGCAATGGACGGTCGATTACAAAACTGCAGTGGTCAATTTAGAAATGCTGACTGTCGGTTTAGAAATGCACTGCCCGGTTTAGAAATGTCGCTTTGCCGGTTTAGAAATGCGATCGTTCCATGTAGAAACGCAGACCCTAACAAACGTAGGAAAAGAAGTCAATTGTTTGGTAACACTTCACTATTGAAACTATAGGTCTTTGGATGTAGAAGGGGCATCTTTGTAAGCAATGCAAGCAATCCTTCACATACAGTACAGGTTCTAAGGTAGCCGACACTAGTCATCTCAAATGTCACATTGCCAAGGGATCCTGCATAACCAGGAGAATAATCAATTATCCCCATGCAGTGCACCTTCAAAGATGGGTGGAATTGGAGGTCTTAATGAAACACCAAAACGACGTTACAAAACTGCTAGCGTACCTTACTTTGCTTTTGATTCAGATCGTTGTCGCCATGAGATTGCTAGGATGATAATCATGCATGACTACCCCCTTCACATTGTTGAACATTCTGGCTTCATTACTTTTGTCTAGAATCTTCAGCCTCGATTTGATATGGTGAGCCAACAATGACTAATAGAAACAGCAGTGACAACTGAGCCAGCCAAGTCCAAACAGCCAACATCCAACAATGACTAATAGAAACAGCAACTTTCGGTGAGGTGCATAAATGAAGCATTTGCCAGAAGGTATATTCAATATCCATTTGTTGCCACTACAATGAAAAAAGAATCATTAATAGAAATTAGACAAAAATATTTGGTAACAAGATTAGTGAGCAGCAATAATAAAAAATAAGACTATTGATCACTCCTTTAAGCAAGCAAGCTAATGATCACTTCTTTAAGCAAGTAAGCTAATGACCTCCAAAATACACACAGAGCCAAAGATGAAGTGATGAACTTCCATATAAAAGGTGCTAATAAAGACCACAAGCAATTCTTTCACTTTTGTAACAAACCCATAAATGCAATAGCATTTTCTAAGCAATGAGATGTAAAATTCGGAGAATTCATAGCATTGGCAAAGACAAATAATTACAAAGAGCTTAATATTTTCAATGACATAGATTCAAATTGTTCAATTGCGTGACATCAATGAGGTACATGTAAAACTATGGTCAATATAATCTTACGAAATGTTAATTCCTCTAAACAAACAAGATCTCTTAATGTAATACCAAACTTTATTTTTTACTTTAATTAGTAATTGAAACACTACTAAATCAAAATCGATCATATGAATGTCAATTGTTCTTTAAATAATTAAAACATACAAGATCAACATCCTAAATTTAAATAGAAAAAACAACTCGTAACACTATAAATAGGATTTGAGATTCACACATGGTTCTTTGTTCAAGAACGATCGAAATACATTCTATACTTAATAGTAAAAAGATACAATAAATAATTTTTAGTTTGCTTAGGATCAATATTAAAAAATCTAAAAACTTTCAATAATAATCATGAAATACATTCCATGACTTATCAAAAGCTTGAAGAAGCAAGTCACCTTAATTTTCTGTTCCTTTGGAGCAGAGCTAGTGGCAAAATTCCTTGAGAACTGCAACAGATTAAACAATAAGGCCAAAGGATTTCTATGTTACACAATTGCACAAAAAATTCAGTCAAATAGAAAAAAAAATATTAGGGAAGGGTTACCTGGAAATTTGAAAGTTCTCTTAGAATATATGGCTTTTACAATAAGAAACATATTTTTCTCATATAAGAAAAAATAATATCTATGCAAATCCAACAAAGAAAATATAAAAATTAACAAATTAAAAATAACTAAAACAAAAATCACGCATTTCTCACATTTTCTCATCCACGAAACATCAAATTCATAGAGACAAAAAGAAATCAAGGATCTGATGTCAGAGATGATCTACTGTTTACCTCTGGATTGGTTAAAGTAGGGCAAAGCAAGGATCGTTGAAGAGATGATCCCCGAAAAGAAATCAAATCTGATGTCAGAGCTTTACTGATTAGGGGAAGAGTTGATCTCAAACACCCCGCCATTGCCATTTCCAAAACCTACCTTTTTTTTCCTTCTTCCTTATGTGTGAGCGATAGGGGGACGACTCGTCCTTAACAAGTGGAAAGCTGCCACCGGCACCGAGATCTGAGAGGTCAAGAGTTCGAGATGAAGGGCCGCCGGCGCCGAGAGTTCGAGATTTCGAGAAGACGAGACTTGAGAGATCTGATCTGAGACTGAGAGTTCGAGTCCTCGAGAATTTAGTAAAGTAGTAAATTAGTAATGAATGAAATGAAGAGTCTTTGATCACGAGTCAAGAGTCTTATTTTAAGTCAAGTGTTGTTACCGAATAACCTAAAAGTAATATCCATACAAATTAACCAAAAATCGTAAAATAATTCGGATATAACCGAAATATTAAAAATAACCAAATTATCGAAAAAATTTTGTTAAATTATTTCGGGTCGGTTTGGTAATTTGGTTATACCCGTTTTTTGCTCAGTCCTAAAATGTGAGGGATTGAAAATTGAGGGAGAGAATGGGCGTGAAAATAATGGAGGGACATTTTCGCGGCCAGCTTATTTTAGGGAAAACTTATTTTATTTATTTCATAAAAAGAATATAATTTGTAAAATCTATAAATTTTAAAAATATATATGTCCTAATATATTATTCGAATTTTACTCATTTATAAAACATAATATTATGGACGAAATATAATTTACTATAATATCTAAAATCATACCAAATTCTTAATTAATACTCAGAGTATATATAAAAATATATAATTATTTATAAAAGTCTTTATTTTAGAAATGAATTTTAAATTAAAGGGAAAATATTTTTTTTATTTGACAATCTTGATAATATAATGAACAAGTTAGTCGACAATCCAAACTTTCTATGGTTGATTCAACGCAACACCAACTCAGGGACATAAAGAGCTAAAAACAACTTTTGATCATTAATTATGGACATTCAAACTGTTGAACTTTTGTTGTGGAAACTACAAAAATTTGAATATTAATTTTAATTAGCAAACTTTTAGTTTTTATATTTTATAAATGGCTTAATTATAAATAAAAATTTATTTGATATTAATTACAAAATTAATTAAATATATTTTTTCTTATTTTTCGCTAATTTTAAATTTTATATTATACTTTAAAATATTTTTTTTCCATTTTTTTCATAAAAAAATTCCTCCAAATCCACATCATTACTGCCACGTCGCATACTAACTGTCACATAGGCTTTTTTTGGATAACTCAACATTTTTTCGTTAAAGTCAACAAAGTTAACAGTTTTTTTTAACTTTTTGTTAGAAAAATCGAGTACAGTGAGTTGACTGTAAAAAAAAGTTCAGTTATCCATCTATAAGTCGACCTATAGTACAGTGACTGAAAAAATATTTAACCCATTTTTATTGACAGCTTCCATGATTGGGCATTAGTCCTATATATACATACCTAATATCGTTAAATTAATAAAAATAACTTATTACATATGCACTTCACAAAATATATATTGCTCTTAATATAATATTGGGAAGCATAAATATAATAATCAGGTTTGATGAGGTTGGGTTTATTTAGGTTGGAGACCCGGAACTAACATGTTTGGCAATCGGTTGTCACATGCACTTTTTTAACAATCATAATCTATACCGTTGATCGAAACATTGGATGACACGGATTGAAATGGTTTTTCCCAGCCGCTACATGCTATATATAGCGACATGAGAAATTACTCTTTTGCTCATGTATCTATTATCTGCCTACCACTACAAGTTATAGTGGTAGTTTAGTTAACTAATAAATTAGAATGGCTCAATGGTAGCTTAATGGCCCAATAACTCATTTGTCTTAGGTTCGAAACTTAGTTGTGATATTTTTGCTTCTTATGTTATATTTTTTGTGTATTAAATAAATTTTATTACATATATATATATATATATATACCCATCTTAAATCTCACATTAAACTAAATATATATAAAGTAACTATGAATATTTATATAATGTAACTATGAATATTTTAATATATATATATATATATATATATATTTATAAATTTATATATAATAATAATAATATAAGTCATAATAATAATAATAGTAATAATAATAATAATAATAATAATAATAATAATAATAATAATAATAATAATAATAATAATAATAATAATAATAATAATAATAATAATACTAATACTAATAATACTAGTAGTAGTAGTAGTAGTAGTGGTAGTAGTGGTAGTAGTGGTGGTAGTAGTGGTAGTAAGTGGTAGTAAGTGGTGGTGGTGGTGGTGGTGGTGGTGGTCGTAGTAGTAGTAGTAGTAGTAGTAGTAGTAGTAGTAGTAGTAGTAGTAGTAGTAGTAGTAGTAGTAACAATCATAATAATAATAATAGTACTAATAATAATAACAATAACAGTAATAGTAATAACAATAACAATAACAATAATAATAAAATATTTATTGAAAAATATATTTTAATTAAATATATTACCTAAAATATATTTTTAATTAATATTTTAGCCCCAAATTTGTTTTTTAAATATTACATAATTTCGGTAAATATTTTTTAATTTACCTAAAATATATTTTAATTAATCATTAATTAAAATATTAAATATATTTCTGTAAATATTAAATATATTTTATCGAAAATATATTTACATATGAAGTTAAGTTGCGTCTTGAACAATGAAAAACCTAATTAATGCCACCATGTCCATCCAGATCATTAAAAGAGTATTACTTATCATAATGCCAAAGCCCCCTCCTCATTCCTTGTATGTCCCAATAATCTTTGCTTAAAGTTAATTCTTTGGTTTTTATTTTTTGTTCTTTGTTAATTCTTTGGTTTTTATTTTGGTTCTTTAATTGCTCACGACAGCCGATTTTAATACCCCAAGCTCAGGTGACACGGATCCGAAGGACAATGGGTTGGTAGCAAAGGCATGCCATGATGGTTAAAAAAAAAATTTGGGGCATTTTTATTAATCCTTTTACCATTATTTTTAACATGATTCTTAATCTTAGATTTTTTTATGACTATTATTATTATTATTATTATTATTGTTATTATTGTTATTATTATTATTATTGGGGGAAATGATTTGTTTAATTATAAATATTAATCCTTGTAAAATTATGATTGTTAGGCTTGTTAGCTCAGGTGGTTATTGGATCCAAGATTTAAGCTAGAGATCTTGTGTTCGAATCTTGGCAACAACATTATTATTATTATTATTACTATTATTATTATTATTATTATTATTATTATTATTATTATTATTATTATTATCAAGTATTATTATTATTATTATTATTATTATTATTATTATTATTATTATTATTATTATAAATTATTATTATTATTATTATTATTATTATTATTATTATTAATATTAATATTATTATTATTATTATTATTGTTGTTGTTGTTATTATTATTATTATTATTATTATTATTATTATTATTAGTACTATTATTATTATTATCTTAATTTAAGTCAACATTTTAATAGTCGTTGCAAAAAGTTGTATAAAATATGCAAGCGAAAATAAAAATTGTTGCCAATGAATGTGGTCCATTATTAATCTAAATATAACACAAAAAACTTTCGTTGCTTACGATGAGGAGAAATCAAGTGGTTAGAAATTTTGCAACTAATTTCTAATTGATTTTGTTTCAAAATTTGCAACTACTTATGAATTTCGTGCAAAAAGTAAAAGCCCGATATTAATCAAGAATGAAGGATAAGTTTAGTTGCTAAACATACACTTTTAAAACGACTTATAAATTCGTTGATTGAAAAATCATTGCTAAAACTCCATTTTTAGCAACAAAAAACTTTCGTTGCCCACGATGACGCCGGAAATCAAGTGGTCGAAAATTTTGCAACGAATTTCTAACGAAATTTTTTCCCGCCAATGAATTAGCAACGAAATTTTGCAATGACTTCGAATTTCGTTGCAAAAAGTGAAAAATCGACATAATCTGCAACAAATGACAAATTTCGTTTTTAAACATATCTTTTAAAGAACGACTTATAAAGTCGTTGTCCAAAAAAAATCGTTCTTTAAAGGCCCATTTTTTTTAGTATATGATTAGCCACCAAGGATGAGGATTTTCAAACTGTTTTTCTAGTCTCTCTACAAAATGCTAGGGTTTTTGTTTTTGATTAAAAAAATCCAAAGACGCTAATATATCATATATATATATATAGCAATAAATCAGAATTAATCAAAACCCTAATCTAATTAAAATAAAATCTGAATTTATATATATATATATATATAATATCTTAATTAAGTCTTACTTAATTAATATATATACATATACAAAGCATCCTTTTAATTTAAATTCGTGATTTAAATACTATAAATCATATTGATATATTTAAACTTACAATTTAAATTAATTCCTTTTAATAACGTTTTTTGTGTGTGACCCTATAAGTTATTATTACGTTGACAATAATTTTAAAATCATATTATAAAATTATAAGCGGTGAAGCAAGCATCTAAGTAATGCATCACCGCTACCCAAGTAATAATAAGATCGATGATTCGATGCAACCTTTTCGTGACCCAATGTTTCAATGTAATTTAATCCTTTTAACCTTAATATCAGAGATTAAACTCGAGTCATGGAATGTGTCATACTCTTCATAATTTAACTGAGTTTTCTTGATCAATGAGTAGACTATATGAAACAAATCACTATTTGAGCATGGCCATGCATTTCATAGTCCTACTCAATCAAGAGGCCTATGGATATCACCCATAATATATAGCATGGTTAAATTCCATTTAGATCACTCATATTTCTCACACGATTCATGATGAACCCAATAATCACCTTTATAGTCCACCCTATTAAAGGTGACATTTGATGATATCAAATGTAAAACCCTAACTTTTTGAATAAAGATGAATTTTTTATAAATATTATTTTTGAATATTATGGAGTGAAATTGATATAATGTTATAGTTGTGGGTAATATTTATAAATTTTGCAAAGTACGCAAGTTGTTATATAATATTCGATTGGTCGGGAAATATTCGTTTTAATAGAAAATATTCGTACAACGACACAATCATTGGTGGACCCCACAACGGAATTATTGTCGGATTGAGAAAATAACAAAAATACTTTATAAAAATAACGGCGGAAGTTTTACCGTCAACTGTTGAAACACCCAGTGTTAAAAGTACAGTAATACGCATGGTTGCATAGTAGCACGCGGTATTGATTATTGATGCTTACGTGAGAAGTCACTCAGTTTTGTTATTTTATTGGACCCACGATTGCCCATTTTTCAAAATAATCATAAAAATTATTTTTATATAATATTGGTAGGAGCCCATATGTTGGTGGAATAATGGTATGGTTCGCGAGATTTTGTGTTGCAGGTAATAAAAGGATGAATCATACATGTATTATATATATTAAATACATTTGTATGTTTGACATTTGTGTCGTGGGATGGAGAAATCAAAGGATTCACGTGGGTGAAATTGGTGTGTATAAATTATATATATATATATATATATATATATATATATTATATAATAGTTTTGTTTTACATGGAAATTCTTTCATCTCGTGACCTCGCATAAGGCATTCAGTGAATCATTTTCATTGTCTGCTTTCTTAATGACAACCATTCTTTCCATTCTTCTATAAATAGAAGTTTATTCTTTCATTATTTCTTATGAATTCAATTGAAACTCAGAGAGAGAATTTATAGAGAAACTATAGAAAAGTATTCGCAACTACTTCCCTACTCTTATATCCGATTTTTTTTTTACACGGTAAGGGTGTTATTCTTTTCTTATTCATGAAGAAGCTGTTGATATTCTATTGCTTATTATTTTGTTGGCATAACTCGTATACGCTGGTCCACCCTATACTTGGTGACATTCTTCTATTATTCTGTTGGAACATCCCGTGCATGTGTTTTACACCGGACCGGTTAAAATCTTATTATTATTATTTCGTTGGAATATCTCATGCATGCGTTTACATGGGACCGATTCCGTCTTTATTATTCATTGGAATATCCTATCATGCGCTTTTACAGGACTGATTCCGTCTTTATTATTCTCGTTGGAACATCCCGTTGGTGCGAATTTACGCTTTGACACAGTTCCGTTATTTAGTATTATGTTGGAATAACTCGCCTATGCGAAGTACCACGCATGGTGATTTCTTTTGTTATTCCATTCTTTATTATACTCGGTTGGTTAAAGTTTTGACTTTATACTCCATGAAATTAGTGGAATATCCTTGATAATTGCGCTTTCATCTAGTATTTTTTATGGATATATTCTTACGAGCATTCTTGAATTTTACTCTATAAAGCAAGATCATGTTGGCAATTTAGACGTTATTAGTTCTTGGATAAATTAATTCTTGAACTTATTTTATTGAATTCTTATATCATTGTCATCATCCTCATATTTATATTTTTTGAAAAGTCATCTCGTATTTCAGTGGTGCATAGATGGACTTGGTATGATTATGACCGAGAGATTATTCGATTGTAATCATGGTACCGTAATGTTACAAATGATGTGATAAAAGTCCTCATTGGCCCGTAGTGCATTGATGGACAGTTGTTGGCATGATCATGACCATTAATGAATACACAAATATTCTTGGCCCGTAGTTCATGGATAATTGTGGTCGTGATACTAAAGAATATCCTTGGCCGTAGTGCATGGGTGATTCGATGATGTGGAATATTTTTTTTAGCTGAGTCCCAGCGATAACAATGATGAAAAACCTTTTAAATCATAAAAGATTGTAGATTTTATTTTCTACTTGACTCTTTTAATGGATTGCTTGTTCCGCTGCAGTTAAACTTGATGTCTATTATATTTTATCGGGTTTAACATTGTTGGAGACTAATGATAATTTATTACGCATTATCTTTAGTCATAATATTTCTTCTTTGGGCTAGTTGAGCTCACCCTTTCTTTTCTTTGTTCTTCTTGAAATGAGAATATAGTTGGGACGAGTCTGAGAGCGGAGTGATGGTCCAGAGGATAACATTAGTAGTCCACACTATTCTGTGAAATAGTGTGATAATAATTGTAATGAGGACTCTTTTTGAGTTTGTATAATCTCTAGTAGACAATAATTGTATTCAAACTCACAGTTTATGTTTTGTCGTATTGTACACGACAGTTGTATTAGTAAGTTGTATTTGAATTTTGTACTATGTATTTGGCGACTTAAGATGGGTGATGTATACCTAATTTTGGGGGCGTCACAGTTGGTATCAAAGCTTAGGGATATGATCCCTGGCTAAGATGTGAGACTAGAACTAGGAGGGGAGAGACGGGAATTCCTTCGCTAGTATGACCTACCTAAGTTTATTTGGTATTTAATTGGTCGGTCAAAGTATATGGATAATATGTTATATGTTAATGAACCTTTGTTTTTGTGTGAGATCGAAAATGACATCCGAGAATGTTGAAAATAGCAATGGAGCACAAGAGACCGTTGAGTCTCCACATATCAATAATCAGGAGAATGTGCATCAGGAAGGCGACAATCCTCATGCAAACAACAACACTGACCAAATGATGAATGATGGACTGTTTAGAGGCATTATGCAATTCATGCAACATCAGGCGAGAGCGGCTCCTGTCTAAAATGTAGGTAGAAACACTGGAAACTCTCGGACGGTCACTACTAAACAGTTCAAGGAGCTGGGACCACCGAAGTTTAAGGGAGAGCCAAAACCACTTATGGCGGAAGCATGGATAAAGCAGATCACCAAGATATTTGATGTCTTGGGATGCTCAGGAGAGCAAAAAGGTTCCTTCTACGCCTTTATGTTGCGCCAAGAAAGGCGAGACATTGGTGGGAATTGGTAAAACGACTCAACTTCCGCCGTCTTAAAGATGTCTTGGGAGAAGTTCCAAGAGCATTCAACGACAAATACTTTCCCGAAAGTATTCGTCACATACAGGAGGTGGAGTTTATCAAATTGGAGCAAAATAATACGCATGTCGCAATAATACGAGGCAAAATTTTGGTTATCCCGGTTTCGTCCACTTGGTGGATAATAAAGAGAGAATGACGCGAATGTTTTTATGAGGTTTGAAGCCGGAGATACGTCAACATCTTATTTCTCATAAACTGTGTTTGTATTCAGATGTTGTAAATAGGACTTAGTTGGTGGAGCGCGATAACGAGTCAACCTTAACTAAAAGAGAAGCGGTACGCACAAAATGATAATACCAGTGAGAGCAGTCATCGAAGCGGTGACAACAAGCGTGGAGGGAATCAACAGGCCAGAAATGGTAACCACTTCGGTGGTAATTAGGGCCAAAATAATAAGAATGGATATTTCAAGAAGAGGAGATTCAACAATGATGGAAAGACGTTAGCACCAGCACCCGTTGTTAAGGAAGGAGAAAGACCACCTATCATATGCTTCAAATGCGGAGGGGAGGGACACATCAGTCCAAATTGCGCGATGCCGTCCAAAGCATGTTATAATTGTGGAAGAGAAGGTCACTTAGCCCAATTTTGTCGTTCACCAAAGACAAATTCAACTAGGATGGATGCACCAAAGGTCAGTCCTAAAAGTCAAAGTCAGTAGTCTGAGGAGAGCATTTGTTGTGACCTCCCAGAAAGCAAGGAACCCGAATGAGGTCATCACGGGTAAGCTTATCATAAACTCTAGCGAAGTCTATAATTAATTTGATACCGGATCTACCCGTTCTTTTATTTCTCCTACTTGCGCTCAACGATTAAATTTGACTCCGGAGAAATTGGACTTTGACTTATTTGTAGAAACTCCGTTGGGAGAAACCTCATTACATCCATTGTTTATAAGTCTTGTTTGATTCAAATCGGTACCCTCATATTACCTGTTGATCTTATTTCATTGAAAATACTTGCATTTGACGTGATTCTAGGGATTGATTGGTTAACTACTCATCATGCAAAAATTGATTGTTTTCGTAAGAGCTTTCATATTCCTAACCAATCTGTTATGTGAATTCAAGCCGCCAAACCATTAAAATCAATCACTGTCATCTCAAGCCATAAAGCTATTCGTTTATTGAAAAATGGATGTCAAGCTTTCTTAGCTCATGTCACGGATCTAAACAAAAATACGCCGCTTTTGAATGATATTTCTATTGTTAATGAATTTCGACGTATTCACGAAGAACTTCTGGCCTACCCCCAGGCGTGAAATTGAATTTTGTATCGAACTTGAACCCGAAGACAAAACCCATTTCCAAAGCCCCATATCGAATGACTCTATTGAACTTCGTGGAGTTAAAGACTCAACCGCAGGAATTGTTAGACATTGGCTTTATTCGTTTCTAAGTACTTCTCCTTGGGGTGCTCCTGTTCTATTCGTGAAGAAGAAAGATGGGAGTATGCGACTTTGTATTGATTATCGGGAGTTGAATCATGTCACCATCAAAAATAGGTACCCATTGCCACGTATTGATGACCTGTTTGACCCGGTTGTAAGGCGTAAATTTTTTCAAAGATTAATCTTCGTTAGGATATCACCAATTGAAGATTAGAACCGATGACATTCCAAAGGCGGCTTTTAGAACTCCCTATGCGGGCATTATGAATTCTAGTCATGTCCTTTGGATTGACTAATGCTCCTGCTGCCTTCATGGATATGATGAACCGAGTATTTAAGGAATATTTGGATCACTTTGTGGTCATCTTTATTGATGACATCCTTATTTATTCCAAATGCCGTGAAGATCATGAGCAACACTTGAGGCTGATACTCCAAAAGCTTCGTGAATATAAGCTTTATGCCAAGTTAAAGAAATGTGAGTTCTGGCTTGAGGAAGTAGCATTCCTTGGGCACGTAGTATCAAGTCATGGAATATCCGTTGACCCGGCAAAGATTGAAGCTATTCAAAGCTGGGAGCAACCCAAATCAAATGATAGAAGACGTAGCTTTCTCGGTTTAGCTGGTTATTATCGGAGATTCGTGGAAGGATTTTCTCGAATCGCTACTCCATTAACTCAGCTGACTCGGAAAGATACAAAGTTTGGTTGGAGCGAGGAATGCGAGAAGAGTTTTCAAGAACTCAAGAGGAGACTCATTTCAAAGATCTGTTACGACAATACCATCCGGTTCGGAGGATTTGTCATATCAAATGATGCTTCGCAAAGGTTAGGATGTGTTCTCATGCAACATGGGAAAGTCATAGTCTATGCCTCACGACAACTCAAAGAATATGAGAGGAATTATCCTACTCATGATCTAGAGTTGGCATCTGTTGTCTTCGCACTAAAAATTTGGAGGCATTACTTGTATGGCGAGAAAGTGGAGATCTTTACGGATTATAAAAGCCTCAAATATTTCTTCACTCAAAAGGAACTCAACATGCAACAACGACGTTGGCTTGGCTCGTTGAAAGATTATGATCATACCATCCAATACCATCCGGAAAATGACGTGGTAGGTGACGCATTGAGTAGAAGATCATATGCAAATACGAGTGTGATATTGTCAATGCAAGGGCCCATTTTGTGTGACTTACGAAGGATGGAGATAGAGTTAAAGACTCCAGGGACCCATGCGATGAAGGCGAATGTACGAGTAAAACCGAATTTAATTGATAAAGTTAAAGTCGCTCAAACTACTACGGACACGGAGGCGATGCGTATGAGGAAGAAAGCAAGAAGGTGCTATGCGGAAGCAAGAATCGATGAAGAAGGAATACTTGAGTCAACTCGGACTTTGTGTTCTAACGACCACGATTTAAAGTATAAAATCATGATGGAGGCGCACAACACACCGTTTGAAATCCATCCCGGGGGTACCAAAATGTATCATGATCTTCGACATACATTTTGGTGGGGCAATATGAAGATAGAGATAACGTTGTTTATCTCAAGGTGTCTAGTGTGTCAACGAGTCAAGGCGGAGCATCAAGTACCAAAAGGTCCATTGCAACCACTTGAAATTTCAGAATGGAAGTGGGAGCACATTACCATGGATTTCGTTACTGGTCTTCCCAAGGTTTCTCAAGGCATAGATGTGATTTGGGTCATTGTTGATAGATTGACCAAGTCTGCTCACTTCTTACCAATATGAGAAACTTATACACTTGAACGTCTTGCTCGTATGTACATAAACGAGATTGTAAGACTGCATGGTATGCCAGTATCCATAGTTTCTGATCAAGACCCAAGATTCACTTCACGATTTTGGGTTAATTTGCAGAAAGCTATGGGCACAGATTTACGATTTAGCTCGGCATATCATCCTCAGACGGACGGACAGTTTGAGAGGACTATTCAAACTCTTGATGATCTATTAAGACTCTGTGTTCTTGATTTCAAAGGAAGTTGGGACAAGTTCTTACCATTGGTGGAGTTTTCCTACAACAACAGTTATCAAGCAAGTATTGGCATGGCTCCATTCGAAGCGTTGTATGGAAGAAAATGTCATTCTCCAGTATGCTGGGATGAGGTGGGTGAAGCAACGTTGTTGGGACCGGAGTTGGTACGTATGACTACGAAAAAGATTCAAACGATCCGACAACGTATAAAAACCTCACAAGATCGACAAAAGAGTTATGCTGATCTTCATCGAAGGGACGTGGAATTCGATATAGGAGATCATGTGTTATTACATGTTGCTCCATGGAAAGGAGTTACGAGATTTGGAAAGAGAAGAAAGCTCAATCCTCGATTCATCGGCCTATTTTTAATCCATGATCGAGTAGGAACTGTGGCATATAGACTCTCTTTACCGCCAAGTATGTCTCGTGTTCATAACGTTTTTCACATATCCATGTTACGTAAATATGTGGAAGACCCGAACCACATTATTGAGTTAGAACCAGGACGAAATAGCGGAAGATTTGACGTATGAAGAGGTTCTGTTCAAATCTTGGATAAGAAGGAACATAATCTACGCCCAAGGTTATACCTCAAGTCAAAGTTTTGTGGAGAAACCACGATGTTGAGGAAATGACTTGGGAGTTAGAATCAAATGAAATTAAGGTATCCTTACCTCTTCAATATACAGTCGTACCACTAATTTTCGAGGGCTTAAATTTCATAAGAAGGGAGATTGTAAAACCCCAACTTTTTGAATAAAGATGAATTTTTATAAATATTATTTTTGAATATTATGGAGTGAAATTGATATAATGTTATAGTTGTGGGTAATATTTATAAATTTTGCAAAGTACGCAAGTTGTTATATAATATTCGATTGGTGGGAAATATTCGTTTTAACAGAAATATTAAATACAACAACACAATCATTGGTGGACCCCCTAACGGAATTATTATGCCGGATTAAGAAAACGACAAAAATACTTTTATGAAAATAACCATGAAGTTTTTACCGTCAAGTAATTTGTTGAAACACCGGTGTTAAAGAAATACGAAGAATACGCGTGGTTGCATAATAGTAGCACACGGTATTGATTATTGATGCTTACATGAGAAGTCACTCAGTTTTGTTATTTTATTGGACCCACGATTGCCTATTTTTCAAAATAATCATAAAAATTATTTTTATATAATATTGGTAGGAGCCCATATGTTGGTGGAATAATGGTATGGTTCACGAGATTTTGTGTTGCAGGTAATGAAAGGATGAATCATACATGTATTATATATATATTAAATATATTTGCATGTTTGACATTTGTGTCAGGGGATGGGAGAAATCAAAGGATTCACGTGGGTGAAATTGGTGTGTATAAATTATATATATATATATATATATATATATATATATATATTACATGATAGTTTTGTTTTATATGGAAATTCTTTTATCTGTGACCCTGCATAAGGCATCCGTGAATCGTTTCTGTTGCGTCCATTTATTAACAGTACCCATTCCATTCTTCTATAAATAGAAGTTCATTCCTTCATTATTTCTTACGAATTCACTGAAACTCTAGAGAGAGAATTTATAGAAAAACTATAGAAAAGTATTCTGCTACTTCCCTACTCTTATATCCAGTTTCTTTTATGGTAAGGGGTGTTATTCTTTCTTATTAATGAAGAGAACTGTTGTTATTCTATTGCTTATTATTACGTTGGAATAACTTTGTATATGCTGGTGATCACCCTATACTTGGTGACATTCTTCTAATATTCTTGTTGGAACATCCCGCATGCATGTGTTTTACACTGACACTGGTTCCATCTTATTATTATTCCGTTGGAATATCACATCATGCGCTTTACGCCGGACTGATTCCGTCTTTATTATTACAGCCGGAACATCATCTCGGTGCTTAATTTTACCGACCTAGTTCCATTATTTAGTATTCGTTAGAATAACATGTATACAAGCACCGCGCGTGCATGGTGATTTCTTTTGTTATTCCATTCTTTATTATACTTAGTTAGTTAAAGTTTTAACTTCTATACTCCATGAAATTAGTGGAATATCCTTGATAATTGCGCTTCATCCAATATTTTTTTTATGGATATATTCTTCTGAGCATTCTTGAATTTTACTCTACAAAGCAGTATCATATTGGCAATTTGGACGTTATTTGTTCTTGGACAAATTAATTCTTGAAGTTGTATTATTGAATTCTTATATCGTTGTCATCATCCTCATATTTATATTTTTTGAAAGTCATATGTATTTGTAGGTGCATAGATGGACTTGGTATGATTATGACCGAGGATTATTCAAATTGTAATCATGACCGTAATGTTACAAATGATGTGATAAAAGTCCTCATTGGCCAGTAGTGCATTGATGGATGAGTTGTTGGCATGATCATGACCATTAATGAATACACAAATATTCTTGGCCGTAGTAGTGCATGGATAATTGTGGTCGTGATACTTAAAGAATATCCTTGCCAGAGTGCGGGGTGATTCGATGATGTGGAATATTTTTTTAAGTTGAGTCCCAGCCGATAATGTTGATGAAAAACCTTTTAAATCATAAAAGATAATAGATTTTATTTTCTACTTGACTCTTTTTAATGGATTGTTTGTTGTTCGGCTGTAGTTAAACTTGATGTCTATTATATTTTATCGGTTTAACATTGTTGGAGACTAATGATAATTTATTCTACATTATCTTAGTCATAATATTTCTTCTTTGGGCTAGTTTGAGCTCACCCTTTCTTTCACTTTATTCTCTTGAGAAATGAGAATATAATGGGACGAGTCGGAAGCGGAGTGATGGTCGAGAGGATAGCATTAGTAGTCCTCACTATTCGTGAAATAGTGTGATAATATTTGTAATGAGGGACTCTTTTTGAGTTTGTATAATCTCAGTAGACAATATTTGTATTCAAACTCACGGTTTATGTTTTGTCGTATTGTACCACGACAGTTGTATTAGTAAGTTGTATTTGAATTTTATACCATGTTTTTAGCGACTCAAGATGGGTGATGTATACCTAATTTTGGGGGCGTCACATCAAAGTACATAAATTCTCGTGTAGTAATATAGAGATTTCGTGTCGGAGGACCATTACATCATTATCACTATGAGAATTGCTAAATGACACTTCAAGATAATGCTCCATATAGAATTCTCATAGTAGGTCCATCCAAAGACATCGATTTCTCCAACTTGTATCTATGCATTGACTTAATATCTCATATATTTATGACCAATGAGATTTGGTCATCGATCAATCCACATACATTAGTCTCATTGCATCATTGTTGTCCCATCAACAATGATCTTTCGACTAAGGACATTTAAGAACAATGATACTAATTGTAATTATATAATCTCATGTTCAAGTCACATACTTGAAACTATATAATTTGTATCACTATTCTAAGGAATTTTATTATGTTAACAATTATATTACGCGATAAATAAAACCATAATAAAATCATTTATTTATTCAATCAAATATAATATCAAAATGTTAAGCAATTATATCAAATAATTGGTCTCACAGGGCATAAACTCTAACAATCTCCCCACTTGCACCAGAGCCAATCACTCATGTATCTAATACCCATGGAACTAGTGTGGCATTGGTCGTGCTTCTCGCTGACTGACCAGCCTTAGTAAAGTGGATCTGCAATATTATCATCTGTTGGCACTCTTCCTATATGTACATCTCCTCTATCAATGATTTCACGGATGAGATGAATGTACCGCCTAAGTATATGCTTGGATCGTTGGTGAGATCTCGGGTTCCTTAGCTTTGTCGCAATGGCTCCATTAGTATCACGATATAAGCAACTGGATCAACAATGGTTGGAACAACACCAAGTTCAGTGATGAACTTTTTAATCCATACAGCCTCCTTGGCTTCACTAAAAGCAGCAATATACTCAGCCTCTGTTGTAGAATCACCATCGTCTCTTGCTTGAACTTTTCCGACTAATAAAGACCACCATTAAGGCAAAACACAAAACCCGATCGAGACTTATAGTCATCATTGTCGGTCCGAAACTAACATCTGTGTAACCCTTTACTGCCAGTTCGTCTTCACCTCCATATACCAAGAATGAATCCTTAGTCCTTTTCAAGTACTTGAGGATATTCTTGACTGTTGTCTAGTGACCTTCACCTGGATTCGACTGGTATCTGCTCATCATGCTCAAAGCATACGAGACATCCGAACGAGTAGATATCATTGTATACATGATATATCCAATTGCCGAAGCATAAGGGATCTTTCTCATACGCTCCTCATCATCTTGTGATTTAAGACATTGGGCCTTAGAGATCTTTACACCATGAGTCACGGGTAAGTTTCTCTTTTCGCTTTCTTGCATGCTAAACCATTTCAACACTTTATCAATATATGTACTTTGACTTAAGTAGAGCATTTTCTCGATTTATCTCTATAGATCCCGATACCTAAAATGTAGCAAAGATCGCTTCAAATCTTTCATGGAGAATTAACATTTTCCTAACCATGTTTTTACAACTGTAAGGAAGGAATGTCATTCCCAATAATTAATATGTCATCAACATATAATACTAGGAATACAATGTGACTCCCACTAACCTTCTTATATACACAAGGTTCATTTTCATTTTTAATAAAGCCAAATTCTTTGGCGCTTCATCAAATCGAAGATTCCAACTCGAGAGGGTTGCTTCAATCCATAAATGGATCATTGCGTACTTACATACCTTTCAACATCCTTTGGAGTGACAAAACCCTCGGGTTGTGTCATATACACATCCTCAAGGAGATTTAGTTAAGGAAAAGCAGTTTTACATCCATCATGATTTTGTAATCATAAAAAGTTGTAATAGCAAGTAAGATCACGATGGATTTAACCATTGCCACCGGAGAGAAGGTTTCATCATAGTCAACACCTTGAATTTGTTTGAAACCTTTTGCTACCAAATCGACGCTTTATAGGTTTGTACATTACCATCCATGCCGGTTTTCTTCTTGAAAACCCACTTGCACCCGATTGGTTTTACCCCTTCGGGTGGATCAACCATAGTCCATACTTGGTTAGTATACATGGAGTCCATCTCAGATTTCATGGCTTTAAGCCATTTCTCAGAATCTGGTCCATTCATAGCTTCTTGGTAGGAAGCAGGCTCATCTTGATGTATGAGCATCACATCGCCGTTTTGAGTCACAAGATATCCATAATATCTCTCAGGCTCTTGGCGTGTCCTACCAGATCTATGAATGACTTATGTAATTTGAGCAGGTTCACTTTCCACAATATCTTGTGGTTCCTGCTCACGTTCCAACTCAAGTTCAATGATATTTTGTGTTTCTCGAATTTCTTCGAGTTCTACTTTCCTCCCACTGTTTCTTTTAGAGATAAATTCTCTTTCTAGAAAAATACCATTTCGAGCAACAAATACTTTGTTCTCAGAAGGTTTGTAGAAATAATGCCCTTTTGTTTCCTTTGGGTATCCCACAAAATTACATTTGTCAGATTTGGGTCCGAGCTTGTCGTAATTCAGACGCTTTCTTTAACGCCTCAGAACCCCAAATCTTCATGAATGACATATTAGGACGCGTTTCAGTCCACATCTCATATGGTGTCTTCGAACCATTTTGTAGGAACACGACTAAGTGTGAATGCAGAAATGTATCTCAGGCATGACCCCGAAGCTTATTGGAAGATCTCAGATGACTCATCATTGATCGTACCATGTCCAACAAGGTTCGATTCCTCTATCAGACACACCATTCCATTGGGGTGTTCGGTGGAGTGAATTTGTGATATAATACCACACTCTTTTAGAAGGTCATCAAAGTCTTGGCTTAAGTATTCACCTCCTCGATCGGATCGAAGGGCTTTTATGCTTTTGCCAAATTGGTTTTGAACTTCATTCTTGAATTCCTTGAACTTTTCAAAGGATTGATTTGTGTCTCATAAGATACACATATCTATATCTACTAAAGTCATCGGTAAATGTAATGAAGTAATAAAACCTACCTCTTGCTAATCGAACCCATGGGTCCACATACATCACTATGTATAAGTCCCAATACATCGCTAGCCCATTCAATCGTGTCCAAATGAAAGGGCTTTAGTCATTTTCCTAATAAACAAGACTCGCATTTCTCATATGATTCAAAATCAAATGAATCCAAGAACCCATCTTTATGGAGTTTGGATATCGTTTCTCATTTATATGGCCTAAACGACAATGCACGAGATATGTCGGATTTGAATCATTTGATTTAAATTGTTTTGTATTTATGTTATATATAGGCATTTCTAAATCAAGAATATAGAGACAGTTAAACAATTGTGCAACACCATAACAAATATCATTTAAGTAAAACAAACAACGATTGTTTTTATTATAAATGAAAAACCTTTCTTGTCTAAACAAGAAACAGAAATAATGTTTTTGCTTATAGCAGGCACAAAATAACAATCTTCTAATTCTAAAACTAGCCCAGTGGGCAAAGATAAATGATAAGTTCCTACGGCCAGTGCAGCAACTTTTGCTCCATTCCCAACTCGTAGGTCAACCTCTTCTTTTGCCAAAGTCTTACTCCTTCGGAGTCCCAACACATTAACACAAATATGAGAACCACATCCAGTATCCAATACCCATGATGTAGAAGTAGACAAGTTGACTTCTATAACATATATACCTGAATCGAAGTCGTACTTCCTTTCCTTTTCTTCACTTCTTCCAAATAAGCATGATGGTTCTTTTTCCGGTGTCCAGTTTTTCCATGTAGTGACATTCACCTTCTTTAGCCTTGACCCACCTTTAGGTTTTAAAGCTTTGTTTGGTTTTGGAATTGGGTTTGGCAAAAGATTTAGATCATATCTTCTTCTTGCCTTTCCAATTTCCCCTTAGCATTCCTTTTGCACCATCATTATGGGAGCGGGTCACCGCTTTTTCATGTTGTTCTCGGCAGCTTCTTAACATGCTCAACAACTCGAGTAAGGGTTTCTCAATTTCATTCATAAGATAGTTCATAACAAATTGAGAGTAAATTTGCTCAAAGATTGCAAAACAAGGTCATTTGGGCTTAGGAGTGATTGGAAAACCCAACCTATCAAGGTACTCAATATACCCAATCATTTTCAAAGCACATGTGGACCAACTGGATCACGTTCACCCATTTTTGCGTTGATACAATGCCTTGTTTGTATCATACCTCTCCTGTCGAGCATGCCCTTCGAACAATTTCTTGAGATGCTCGATCATATCATAAGCATCCATCAACTCATGTTGCTTCTGAAGCTCAGCGTTCATGGTTGCTAACATGACACAACTCACGAGATATAGCTATATGGTTGCTTCTTATAAGCATTATGCTCTACACGTGGTGCAGTGACAGCTGGTGCTGCAGGAATGGGCCCATCAAGGACATATAGCTTACGCTCTTGTTTGAGGACATATAGTATGGTGGTGGTGGACTGGTGGTGGTGACGGCGCTGGTGGTGTACGGTGGTGGCAGTAAGGGTTTTAGATCTGAGAAAAGTGACAGAAACGCGTAAGAGAGAAATGAGAGAAAGAGAAATTATATATCTGAAAAGTGAGAAACGAGGGGGCCGGAAGACGTAAGGGGTTTCAGTCTTATTTTTGACGGATTGTCAAGTCGACGACGTCAATCGATTGAAGTTATCTTCATTAACGGTTAAGGTCGGAATATATAGTATTGATTCGAAAATAAATTTCTTATATTGGTGGGAACATTGGGCGCCCGATGGGATATATATTTTCGATGAACACCGTCGAAATTAACGTATTTTCCATCGATTTATCTTCGACTGAATAATCCGTCGGAATAGATATTATCGGCGAGGGAATGAATCCGTTGAACATAGTGCCGTCGGAATTAGCCGGTTTTCTTGTAGTGTCCTCAAGTTCCTATGCCAGTCAAGAAAATTAATTCCACTCAGCTTGTCCTTTTTAAGGACTGATCGTAATGAAAGACTATTTGTGTTGTTGTTGTTTGTCATTGATATCTACAATTTATAAGTGCAAAAATAATAAGTCAAATTACAGAGTTGATATTATGTAATTGATAATAGTACATTCAAAATATACCTCCCACTATTTTATTCAAATTAATAGCCCTCACCATTAATTCGGAAAGCATTTTCTATTGAATCTTTCTAATGAGCCAAGATCCATATTTCATTATGCCTTAAGTTAGCTTTGGCTATTCTCTCAAAACATAATTATTTAGGTAGACAACCCCTTGTCAATTATATCATATATAACTCTTGGATAGTTTGGTAAACAACATTTGTTTCTAGTCATCTAATGGTACCAACCAAACTCTATGCATCTAAGTCCACAATCCTATTGAGATAACTTAGTTAAGTCGGGCCCAATGATTTTAACAGTTTGGATATCACAATTATCCTATCGCATCTTACCTAGATAAATAGGGCACTTTGCTTTGGCAAACCTACATCTATTGATCAAGGTCTTGATGAGTGCTATTCATTGGAAGGCATCTGATTTAGACTTAATATTTTATTGAGAGATTTTATAAATTAATTTAGATCTCACCAATTTTAATCTTATTAAGCATGCACATTATTTATCATATCATATCGCATACAAGCATAAATAAAGTGCAAAATTAAATGTGTCACGATTATGGCCCAATCCAATTGTTAATCTTTTTCAAGTAATGAAAGATTGAAGGTCAATCTAAGGTGGTAAAAGATCTTAAAATAAATAGCTTCCTTGGATCTTCCTCAAGCATGTGCCTCCTCTCCATCATCATCTTTCCATCGTGTTCTCCATCTTGACATCTTCATCGATTACAGATTATTACATGACATAAACAGTAGCGGAGCCAGAGGATTTCAACAGTGGGGTCCGGATTATGCATGTAATTTTTTTTACGACGACCTCTTAGTTCGTTGAATTTTTTTTCCATATTCCTAAATCACAAATAATTCAACATTCAACAAAATCATAATCCTAAATCACAAGTAATTCAACATTTCAATTAGTTACTCAAATTAAATTGAAACAAAAAAAATCAATTACAAATTGAAACACATTGTTATTCGTTGAACCCAGAATCTGTGATCTTTAGAACGATTTTGAGTCTCTTCTGAGTTCGGACCGTAAAAAAGCTGTAAATCCAACTGCGAAGTTCTCATATTCGAAAATGTTGGATAATCACTTCATTATCAATGCTACTTAAAAATATCTCTCGACATAAGACACCAAAGAGTTGGTGAGAAAAGTCATCTCCCATCTTGTTCATGCAAATTTGTCTTAACAATATTCATCGCAGAAAATACTGATTCCACACTAAGCGATTCATGACGAAAAATGCAAAAACTAAAGCCAACTTGATAAGAAGATATACTAAATGAAAAGTAGTGTGATATCCCACCTCAACCATATTAGTTGCAAGTTCTCCGACATTTTCTAGTTTAGAAAATCTTGCATTTCTCTCATTTTTAAATCCACATCTTTAGTTGTTCTTTAAGCTCCATTCGATCATCCATTGAAAAGTCTTGTGGATATATCTCGCAAGTCGAACTAACTTTGAAAAACTAAAATTGAGAAGCAATTCTTAGGATCAAGACATGCTATGCACAAGAGCAATTCCGTGTTCGTCTCGATTGAAACAATTATCCATCTCTTGACTAATACGATCAACAACCTAAAAAATATAAAATAAAATTACTTCTATATTCAAAAACATAATTAGAAGTATAAATAGAGAAAAACAATTGAATACACGACAAAATATCTCAACTCGAAAGTGGTGAAAGTATGTGTGTGTTTAAACGAAGGCGACACGGAACATTATCTTCCATATTGGGGATGCTAATATTATGTTCGAACAAAAATTGTTCACATCTCCTAATAGATCATCCCATCCATTCTCCCCGAGATGTTGCAATTGTCTCTTGGTAGAATAACCAAATTCATGGCCTCTACAATATTCTCGATCTTTTTTGTTGCAAAAAGCGTGACAAAATATTTGTCAACCCAACACTACCTTTATCAAGTGAGCAATGAATACAAACTCATATGTTTCCATCTTATCGATCAAGCCCACAATAATGCCTTTACTTTTGGATTCCTGTCCATCTTCATATATATTCTGAAGAAAAAATGTTGGAACCTAACCTTAGAAGTTGGAGTGATGGAGTCGATTGGCGTCTGGCACAAGACCTGCATGGCAGAGATAAAGAAGAAAGCGCCAGTGAAGAATGACGCTTCGGATCTCCACTCTCCGTGAAAGAAAGACCTGCGAAATGAACAATTCCTCCGTGCTCCGTGGCTCTGTTTACATTTTCGCTTTTGGGTGTGGACTTGTGGTGGCGGTTTGTTATTTGGTAATATCACATATGTAATATGTTGACTTTAGTGGCTTAATGGGCCATCATGACTTTTAGAAAAATACATACATGAAACATGACTACATGAGAAATATTTTTCTTTATTGTGGGTTAGTTTCAAAACAAGTCAAACAACCCAATCCTAAGTTATAAAAAAATTACTTTTTTTTTCTTCCCTTCCTTCTTCTTTCTCAACAAGACTTTGGACCCGGACTTCCCGAATTTCAAATTTGGACCTCCCCAAGTACATAAAAAAAATTCTGCATGCGAGGGGCCGTGGACCCCAGGACCCCCCCCCCTCCTACGGACATAAAGAAACCTCGAGTTACATTCGAGGGGATTTAGATGAGAAGAGAATATTACATTAGAATTTATAGAAATGTACGACATGCAAGCCGTATTTCAAAACCAAAAACCACTAACCTATGGGTCAAAGGTCATAACTGTGCACCATGCATATCACAATAAGCACATAACAATTTATATATAATTAAAAAAAATTATATATAACATATTGGGGTCACGACCATCGTGCGCTATATATAATATTTTGTATCTCTTTTTTTATTTAACAATTTTTTAACTCTCATCAAAGCAGTATTATTAAATTATTTATCCACTAAATTAAACTTCTTTTGAATTAATCATGAATGCATATTGCATGCATGAGGGAGGAAATCATGGGATTATGATATATTACATATACCCCCACAGGCCACAACTGGCTCACATTAGGAGAGAAAGGATCACATACCATTCTCCATTTTGATTTAAAATAAAAACAAACAGGGAATACTTTTTGACAAATTAAATGCCTACCTTGTTTAATGAGAATCCTGATAAAAATGCAATTTTAGTTAAACCAGTCAAAAACACTAGTAACTTTACCATTTTAAATATCTGTAATTTTATGGTAAGAAAATCGATATAATTAGGGTTAAGTTGAAGTAAAAACCAAGTAAAATGTCAAAAAAGTATACTGAACCCTAACAAATGAAGGACCCAATCAACTGTATTTTTTTTTTACATTAATTACTGCGCTAATATATATCGGTGCAAAGTCTTAAGTTGTGGCATATTATTAATTTCCGCGCTATTAATCTGTTTAATTTACCTTGTTTTATGGTACATTCCAAGTGTTATTCATTCATTAATAGTCATTGGGCGGAAAAAAAATTATGATCCTGATCAATTGTTTGGAGCTTGAAACTTAATTTTTAAGATGAAATAAAAAAATTATTAGAACTTTTAGATGTTAGATTTATCTTCATTAAAATAATTTTTCCTTTTTAATATTTATTTTTCTTTTCTTTTGCTCTCCGTTAATTACTCAAATTCCAAACAAAGTAAGTAGTATAAGTAGTATAATTAGAAAAGGTTGATTTTCATATCCATCAATCCCTAAGGATTACATGCATGCGTGCATCCATCCACGTACAAGAGTCATATCCGGCGGAGCATTTCATGTCGATACAAATTAAATATATATTTTTAAAAAAATAATACCATATAATTATTAATTAATAAAAAAGGAAACCCTCAATAAGGATGGTCGCCTACGTAGTTGCCTGGGGGATCATAGTTGCAAATGAAAAAGGACCAACCATTCATGCATTTTGCTTTGGCACATCCAACACTAGCCGTAGTATTCCAAACAACTTGCGTGTAATGCCCGCAATCTCCACCCACACATGCATTGGAATTGTAGTCATAAAATGGTTTCTCATCCTCCACCCACAGCTTAACAAACTCGGCAGCCGACCCATCCCAAGAGGTTTCCGCAAGGTTTTCACCGTAAGGTCCTTCCGAATGTATTAATTCGCAATCTCCCACCCTTTTAGACGCATAACTCCTGGCGTAGGCCGCCAAGTTATCGTTATATTTTAAAGGCCCAACTCCGACTTCGGCTCGGGCCTTGTTGTGGGCATTAAGTAACTCTTGCACCGAAAAGTTTTCTTGGGGTAAAGCTTTGGAATGACGAGCTTTTGCATGGTGAAAACCTTTTGCACGGCGAGAACCTTTTACTTGGTGAAAGGAAGCCATGGCTAAGGGGATGATGAAGCAAAGGATTATGGATAGTAAAATTTTGGTGGGCCCCATTTGGATTGATTGTTTTGCAATTTCAATCGGGTGTGTAAATCAATCCAAATGGAGCTAGCTAGTTAGCTATGGCTTATGGAAAATGTTGAGGTATATGGTATTTATAGAGAAAATTTTGTAATAGAGAAGGGTTATTGTAAATTATATACACTAGCTAGCTAAATGGGGTAATAAGTCTAAAAATAGTGTTCTATCCAAAGACCATATCATATGCCCAAGGAAAAGATCAATGAAAAAAAGGAAGGGTGAGAATTGGTTATTTATCCTAATAATATCATCTCTTGACCGGGCAAGAAGGTTAGAAATTTAGTGTCTTGTAGAGATAAACGCCCACTCTCCCCCCGCCACCCCAACAACAATAAAAAAAATATAAAAATAGGAATTAATGTTTATAATTAACATTGCTTTGATTTGGATACAATCCATTTAGCATCATCTTCAATTTACCTTCTACAATAGCCAGCTTTAATTTAATTGAATGGGGAGCATTTGGTACGGCTCCTCAACTCACTTTCCATTGTATTTTTTAATTTAGATAGTTTATATTAAAATAATTGCTTAAATATAAATTACTATTTAAACAATTGATTTTTTCCACTTCGGTGATCGACTTTTCAATTTTTTTCAATTAGATGATTAAATTATTAAAAAAAATTTACTTTGGTTCAGTTAAAGTTGTCATGTCATAAATTGATGACGTGACATATTTCATGGCAATTAAATAAGTGTTTTTGTGTAAAAAATGTGTTAATTACACTTATCCACACTCTACTCGACATCGATTTACAAATACATCATTAATTGGACTGATTTTTTTTCCATTCGACTCATTGTACTATATTTTTTTTATCAAAACATTACAAAATTCGTCCAAATGATCAGTTGACTTTTAACGACAAAAAAATAATGATTTTATTCAACTATATATCCACGCGAGTTTCCAAAATTAGTCCATGTGATTGCCATAGTGGAATTACAATCTATAACGAAAATTTGAATAAGCTTTAAAAATAAAAATATGCTAAAAAGTAATCATAATAATAATAATAATAATAATAATAATAATAATTATTATTATTATTATTATTATTATTATTATTATTATTATTATTATTATGAGTAAGGCTGTAAAATGAGCAAATAGTTCGGGCTCGATTCGTACTCGCTCGACTAAAAGTTCGATTTGAGCTCGACTCGAAATATAAATGAGTCAAATATGAACACATTTTAAAGTTCGATAAATTACTCTAACCTCCTCAAATTATAATTTTCTATTGATACTCGTATCATATTCGTTGGAAAAGTCCAAACTGCTCGGGCTCGATTCGAATCGTGTTTCGATTTCTCAGAAGCTAAATGAACCTCAATCAAACTTTATTTTATACTCGATAAATTTTGTGAACCAAATCTGAGCAACTCAATACTCGGATCGACTCGATTCGTTTACACCTTAATTATGAGGAGAGAGAGCGAGAGCTGTTAAGAGAAATGGGGCGACTAAAGGATGAGAGGTAAGAGGTAAGAGCTGTGAGGAGAGAGAGCAAGAGCTATTAGGAGAGAAATAGGGATCGAAATGCAAAGTGATGAGGCGGCTGAAGAAGACAAAGTTAAATTAGGTTTATCAGTAAATTCCGACGAATTTTCCGTCGGACTTAATTCTCTCAATATTAAACTAATTTCGATGAAAATTTTCTCGGCAATAACTATCATTATGTCGAAGTTATGTTTCACGCTGACGGAAAACTTGGCGCCAAATTGGACCTTATATTTCCAACGGAATTCCAGGCGTAGAGGATTTTTGAGGGACGTATATATCTTCGACGGATTATTCCGTCTGGAATAGATTAGTGTTGACGGAATATAGTCCGTCGAGATTATTTTCGTCGAACTTAGTCCTTTTTATTGTAGTCGTCAAAAAATCAGTAACCAAGATTTCCAATACCCAAAATCAGTGTCCATTATTTTCATGAATTTATTTAAGCTCATTTACAAAACAATCAACTTTGAGAAATCACCCATGCACAACACAATAAACATTCTCAAATTAAAACATAAATAAAATATAACCTTAATTATATTGGAGGAGATGCAGTACACAACGTGGTTTCTGCCACCACACACGTTGCCGCTACCACCACTGGTTGGATGGTTCCGCTACGAAGAAGGGAAGAGGAAGGAAGGATGGTTGTTCGGCGGGATGAAGAGCGTCGACGAGAGAAGGGTGTCGTCAGAAAGGACTGGTTACCAGAGAAAGAGAGATCAACAAAGAGAAAGAGAGAGGGAGAGCGCAGTAGAGAGAGAATTTAGGCTTAATGTCTGTGCGGCGCTGATCAAAAAGCAATTAGATTTTTATGTCCCTTAATTTCGACGGAATTTCCGTCGAAATTAGTTTCACTCAGAATTAACTAATTTCGATGGACATTCTGTCGAAAATATATATTTATCCGACAAAATTGACTTTGGCACTGGCGGGAAAACAGGCGTCAAGTGGGGTTCATTAATTCCATTGGAATTAATATATTCTCGAGATGGACTTAATTATACTCGATTGAATTTTATGTCGGAAACATAGCTATTTTTGAAGGAATTAGTTCCGTCGAAAATAATTCCGTCGAACATAGCTATATTTTTGTAGAATTAAGGATTATTATTAGTCATTTAACTCCTAAACACATTCATCATTGTCAATCATCAAGACCAATATCCCTCAACACCAAAATCAACCCAAAAATAAAACTCTCCAAATGGCATGAAATCAATAAAAAAATTCTTTCAAAATGGCATGAACACTAACTGGTACAAACCTCTCATGACCAACATTATACGGGATATTTGAAGATGAAGAAGACAAGTCATTTGGGTGAAGTCGACAAGTACAAATCGTCAACAGTGTCGAAAACGAGTTTGATGAATGTCGGTGGGATGACGTTCTCCACTTCTTGGAGGGTGTATTCAATAAAGACTTTTCAATTCTTTTTTTAATTAACAGGTTTTTTAAGAGTTTGTGGATTTTAATGACTTTTAAAATTACTTTTAAAGACTCTATGAAATAAGTGACATACTTTTATATACTTTTTATCAAGATTTTGATAGGCTTTTGTATACTTCTAATATATCTTACAGCTTATATTAATTGTTAAAAAATCAACAAAGATCTTATATTTTAGATGAAATGAGTACGATATTAAATAATATTAAAATATATTGACAATGTCACAACCTAATTTGAAATAAAAGGAATTGTTGAAGTTAAATTATAAGATCATACCCAGTCTATTACAAGAAAATGTCATATTTCATAATTTTTATATTTCATAAAAAAGTCATTTTCTACTAACAATAATATAAAATAACAATTTTGATTTTAAAATAATTCATTGTCGTTTTCCTATCAAGTCATTATTACTAAACTAACAATTTATAATTTTCAACGAATAACAAAATAAACAAATTTATTACATTTAAAAAAAAATAAACATAAAACAAAATACATCTTTAATACTTACAAATATAATAAATGAGATTTTTTTGAGAGATAAGAAATATAAAATGATATTAAAATATTTGTTATCTTTATTTATACCATTGGTTCTATTTAGAACCTTTAACGCTACTCTCTTTTTTAACCCTTCCTCATTTTTCTCTCTCCTCACCTGTTATAATAGCTCTCTTTTCTTTTGGAGTTTTTATTTTGAGAGGACTGAGGTAGAGAGAGAAAGTGAGAAATATATATTTTTTTTGTTTTCTTTTCTCTTCTTTGTTTGATTTACTCTATCTCTTTCTTCTTTGTTCATCTTCTTCCTTTCTCAAATATTTAGAAGTCTTTGAAAGTCTTTAGAGATGAGGTCAGACTTTGAATATGAGTATCTCTTCTTCTAAAGTCTGTCAAACTCTATCATTTGATAGAAATTTGAAAATTTTATGACTTTTTGAATACCAAAATACTTTTATAGACTTTGTAAAAGTCTCAATTCAATACCACCTAATTTTTAAAGACATTACAAAAGTCGTAATTGAATACCAATAAACTTTTAAAAACTCTTTAAATGTCTTAATTGAATACAAGCAAACTTTTAAATTCTTTAAAAGTCTTTAAAAGTCTTATTTGAATACACCCTCCTTAACTTATATTTTTTGGAGAACTTTAGGCTTAGATATGGGTTGATAGACACATAATTCATACATTTTATTACCCCTAATTTTATTCTTTTAATTATATTAGTTTATTAAATAAATATATTTTATTTTATTTTGTAGGATTTACTCTTATATATTCATTTAAAGAATATCCAAGAAGAATCCAGCAAGGAGAAAGAAAGAGGTGGAACAATCTTGGTGTGCAAGTTAAATCCAAATAAGAGAAATGAAAGTCTATCTAAAAGATCTCTTAGAGAAGTTGATTGCCACTAGGAAGTTGAAACCTGCATGGAAACGAAACACAAGTGTCCAAGTTCAATGAATATAAATTAGGGTTCAAAGTTATTTTCCCTATAAATAGATCTCTTATTTTAGAGAGGAGGAAGTATTAGGTGTTGTATTAGTTTAGGTTAGGAGTAGGAGTAGGAGCAGATTAAATTACTTCTTCATTGTACGTTTGTTTGATTATCCTTAATTAAAGGGAATTTTCTTATTTATTTTTAATCTTCTTCTTTTCTTTATTTTAGTTAGTTTAATTATTTTCATGTCTAGATAATTTCTTTCATCTAGGATGAAGATGAAACTACATAATTATTCATGATAATTTTTCATCTATTCTATTATTTATGCTTTTATGTTTAATTGATTTCGCCTTCATGTTTCGTTATTGAAATACTTTCGTTTTATAGTTCTTATGTGATTTTAATATAATTAATAGGTTTTGATATATTATTGTTAAGATATGAGTTTTTCATAATCCATGCTTGCTCAAAGAAGTTTTGATGGGTTATAGTTAATCCTTCAATTTTCATAGTATATGCTTGCCCGTGTTAATTGTAAAATTACTAAATTAAAGGGAAGCTAGGGAGATCAAATCATAATAGAGTTAAAAAAATAGAAGAGATTGAATTATATGTTATGTTTATTATTTAATTGATTCGGATTCCTAGATTGTTTCCTCATTATTTGTTCATATTCTAGTTAATTAATTCTCAATCTTTATTTCTAATTCGCCTAAAATAGATATTAAGGAAACACTAAAATTAATCTAGTCTCTGTGGGTTCGACCTGTACTTGTTAGTTCTTCAATTCGACATTGTGCACTTGCAGTACATAGTTTTAACTCATCAAATTTTTGGCACCGTTGTCAGGGACTAGACTTAATTTTATATTTCTTAATTTTTATTTATTCGAATTAATTTTTTTCTTCTTCTTCTATTATTTTTTTTATTTTTCAGGATTATCGAAGCGGATCTACGATGTGGAAAGACAAGATTATTGTTGCGCTTTTCTTGGTATTTTGTATCTTAACTCAAAAACAAAAAAAAATTAATTTTTTTTTATTAGTTAGAAAACTAATTGTCACATTCATGCATTCACTCACGTGGAGCACATTCTGTTAGATTTTTATTTTTATTTTTTTGTCAAATATAAACTGTGGTGATTGTTGGAGGATTGAGGTACGTCAAAATTTCTCCTTCTTTTGCAATTCACATAGTTTTAGGACATTTTATTTGTTTATAGTTTTTTTTATTTGTGCATTTTTATATTTAATCTAACATTAAGGGCACTAACAAGATAAGGTGTGGATTTCAACACCCTTCCTTGGCCCACAAACAACCCAATTTGTATTTTGCATGACCATGACCTAATAAAATCAAGTAGACATTGGCCCCTAGGACTCTCGAGCTCAATTAGGACAAGGGACTCCAAAAGGAGGCTAAATTTTAAATTAATCAAACTATTGGTGTCTAGGCAAGTGGTTTAAAAGGCAAACACCTAAAGGATGTATGGTTATTCAATTAGTCACTGTACCCACTGAGAGACTCCCACCTTTTTTACACTTATCTGGCTAGTGGTGTGATTAATTAATTTCGAATTTGGTGGACCTTGCGGTATAACTTGGAACAGTTAGGAGCTGTCTAAATTTTATTTAGGTTAACCGTAGAATTAGGATTTTTATTTTATTTTTTTGTTATATTTTTTTGTGACTTTCATGGTTAGTTATCTATTTTTTTGTGATTTGTGGAAAAATTGATTCTTATTATAGTTGGAATAATAATTTAGGTTGGAATCAAGAAATTTATGGAAATTTTAATGCACACCAAGTAAATTAATTTTTTCCAACTTATGAAAATCCTTATCTATGTTCATATCCATATCCATATCTATATTCATATCAATATTCAGATCCAGAACCTCAATATCCACAAAGAATTATCAAATGAAGAAGAGAAAAGATTAGTGCCTTAGAGAAAACTATGGAAGTTTTAATGGAAAATCAATTTAGCATGAATCAAGCTATATCTCGTTTAAAAATTCAACTGAGTCGATTAGCCATCATAATAAATGAACAACAGGTGGGTGAATTTTCTAGTAACTTTGAGGTTAATTTTGAAAATCTTAATGGTTATGAAAATGATGAGGAAAATAAAAATTTTGTATTCAATTCTACACAGTTTGAGTCGAGTGAATTTGAGGAGTCTAAAAATTATGAGTCTATGCCTAAAAATGATCATTTCACTTTTAATGAGTCGGTTGAAAAAGTTTATAAGCCTAAAACTCCATACCCTGAAAGACTTATTCCTAAAAAACCACCTAATGATTTTTTGGACCAACCCATTAAAGTAAACATGATCCAAGAGTTGTCAATGACCCAAGATATAATTGAAATTATAGACTCTTGATTGAAAAAGATCCAATTGATTTTTTCTTAAATCACCTTGCCCAAAATTGGAATGAATCTAAATATTTTGATAAGATCAATTAGCTGATATCCACTACAAATAAGTCAACTAAACTAGAACATGTACCAATTCTTCCATCATTTGAACATGTTGGTGAAAGTTTTCTTGAGGTAAATTTTAAGCATAATTGTGATAAAAATTCTGACTATTTTCAATTTCCTAAACCTCCTGAAAATAATGAAAATTTCACACACACACTTACCCATTTGTATCATTCATGTATAGTCACATAACTTTTAGAATTTATGAAATTTGTAGATATGTACATTTGTTTTCTTTCTCACCGCATTTTCTTGCAGAATAAAAACCATGCGTACAAGGTATAATTCTTTCATATCTTTGTTCTCTATTTTTCATTTGCATACATTGAGGACAATACATGATTTAGGTATGAGGGGAGTTTGTAATTTTTATTATTGTATTAAAAAAAATTTAGGAAAATAGAGTTAAAAAAACAAAAAAAAATAAATGTTTTGTTTACTTTTTATGGATTGAATTAATTCTAATAAGTGTTTGTGGAGCAAAACTCATGAGTAAGATTAAAAGATTTAGAACTCTTGAATCTTTAATAAGGTACGAAATCTTAGTTTGAAACACCATCTGGATTAAAATTGATTTCACAAGAATTTTTAATTCTTAGTTGTGGGGTATAAACTTTGATTCGAGTAATTTCAAGAAAAAAAAAAGAATAAAATTGAAATAACAAAAGTTGAAAAAAGAAATAAATAACTGCTTCAATGTCCATTGAATGAAATAACTGGGCATCCAAACCTCAGGAAGCATTGATATTCACGTTTAAAAGTGTGATATATGGATAAAAGCAGCTTGACTAGTCTAATTTTGTGGTCTTTGTTACTCGAGTTAGTATAAGTCCTTAGGGGTGTCTCTACAACTAATGCCCTAAAGCCAATTGATTTGGGAGTCATTGGTCAAACTCTCGCCTCATGAGTAACTGAAAAGCATAAGAAAACGAGACATTGCACAAGTCAAGAATCAAAATTGAAAAAAATGGGAAAAAAGAAAAAAAATGAGTTTGCTTGATTTTCATAGTAAAAATCCCTACTAAGAGTTACATCATATACATATGCATGCATCACATGGAATTGATTTAATGAAGGATGGTGTCGAAAATAAAGATTTGAATATTTTTGGTAAGGTAAAAGTGTGATTTTAAATTTAATCTTACTTATGTATAATGCATATTGATATTTAGAAGTTTTCTTTCAATTTCATAATTTGTTGAACCCAAAAATATTTTTTGAATTTTGTGGGTATATTCACTGCAAACCCTCACGAGACACAACTCGTCCACTTGCGGTAACCTTGGAGTTTAAAGGCTTGTTGTACATGTTAAGTGCAATCGTGTTACCTACGAAAATGAGATAGTATAATTTTTGTTTTTGTTTTTATTGTTATTTTACTCGAGGACGAGCAAAAGCTAGGTATGAGGATATTTGATAGACGCATAATTCATACATTTTATTATTCATAATTTTGTCCTTTTAATTATATTAGTTTATTAAATAAATATGTTTTATTTTATTTTGTAGGATTTAAAATTTGTTGCAATAAAGTCAAAATTTTGGTGATCAAGTGATATTTAATGCTCTTATTCATGTAAGTAATATCTAATAAGAATCCTGCAAGGAGAATGAAAGAGATGGAACAATCTTGGTGTGGAATTCAGATCCAACAAAAAAAAGAAAAGTTTATCTAGAAGATCTATTTGAGAAGTTGATTTTCACTAGGAAGTTGAAACCTACATAGAATGTGATCAACAAAAGTGTCCAAGTTCAATGAATATAAATTAGGGTTCAAAGTTATTTTCCCTATAAATATATCTCTTGTTTTAGAGAGGAGTAAGTATTATGAATTGTATTAGCTTAGGTTAGGAGTAGAAGTAGATTAAATTAGTTATTTATTGTACGTTCGTTGGATAATCCTTAATTAAATGGTGTTTTCTTATTTCTTTTTAATCTTCTTCTTTTCTTTATTTTAGTTAGTTTAATTATTTTTCATGTCTAGCTAATTTATTTAATCTAGGATGAAGATGAAATTAAATAATTATTCATGATAATATTTTTCATCTCTTCTATTATTTATGCTTTTATGTTTAATTAATTTCGCCTTAATGTTTCGTTACTGAAATACCTTCGTGTTATAAATCTTATGTGATTTTAAATTAATTAATAGGTTTTGAGAGATTATTGTTAAGATATGAGTTTTTCATAATCCATTATTGCTCAAAGAAGTTTTGATGGGTTATAGTTAATCTTTAAATTTTATAGTTTTGCCCACGTTAATTATAAATTACTAAATTAAAGGGAGGGGAGATCAAAATCATAACTAAGTTATAAAAATAGAAGAAATTGAATTATATGTTATGTTTATTATTTAATGGATTCGAATTTCTAGATTATTTCCTCATTATTAGTTTTCATATTCTAGATAATCAATTTTTCGATCTTTATTTCTAATTCGCCTAAAATAGATATTAAGAATACATTAATTTAGAGATCGAATTGTGAAATTAGTAGTAATTTATGTAACATATGTAAGACCCCAACTTTTATGAATAAAGATTAATTTTTCTCGAAATATATTTTTGAATATTATGGTGTGGATTTGATATAATGTTATAGTTGTGGGTATTATTTACAAATTTTGCAAAGTAAGCAAATGGTTATATAATATTCGATTGGTAGGAAAATATTTGTTTTAACAGGGAATATTCGTACGATGACACAATCATTGGTGGACCCACAACGAAAGTATTGTCGTAGTTAGAAAACGACAAAATTATCTTTTTATAAAAATAATGGCTAAAGTTTTACCGTTAAACTCGTTGAACTACCCGTTGGTAAAAAAATACGAAGAATACGCTGTGGTTACAAAGTAAGACACTACAGTATTGATTATTGATGCTTTACGTGAGAAGACACTCAGCTTATACTCAATTATTGCTACAAGAATTGTTGCATCATATCTCTCATATTATTGATTCAATTATTGTCACAGTATCATCTGCATAATATTTATTATTATTAAATCAATAATTGAGACGACAAAGTTATTCATATTATTATTTGTAATATTGACAATATCTAGAAGTTCTGTCAAGGAGAGGTTTGCTCACCTAATTGCGCGTCAATAAGGAGAAATCCTTATCGGAATGCCCCCTCTTTCCTGGGAACGACCTAGTTATTAAATATTGTGAGTTATAATATTAATGATGAATAAGTTCGTGTTGATTAAAGATGAAATTGATAGTTCCGTTGTGTTGGAATTATTAGTGTTAGTGGAAATCGAAATTTATTTCGTTAATAATTGATGTCTGGATGTTATATTGACCAATCGGGTAATTAATCGAATAAATGAGCAATTAATTGCTATTATTTCACATTCTTATAACTATTTGTTCACATGTGTGTACTATTAATTCACATTCATGTACTATTAGGGGAGGTGGTGCAAGATTGATAATACTTGCATGACTAAATTAAAAATGGAGGTATAGATGAATGTACTATACTGTAATTAGTTTTTTCCACATGATTATACTATTAAGTCACATGAATGAACTATTAATTCACATTATTTTACTATTAGGGGAGGTGGTGCAGGTTTGATAATACTTGCAGGACTAAATTAAAAATGAAGAAAAAGAGAAATGTATTATACTGTAATATTTCGAGCCCCAAAACGCGCAATTATCGAAACTATATTTTCTTATAAATAAAAGCTCATTCTTATTTCATTCTCACCAATTCACTAAGTCTCACAAGAGCAATTATTATAGAGAGAAAGAAGAAGAGAAGTCTGCTACCTTACAATTCCAGTATCCAGTTTCTTCTAAGGTAAGGGGTATTATTTCTTTTGTATTCATGAAGAGAGTTATTTTCTTTCAATACTCGTAAGGGTTGTTATTTCATTCTTTATTATTTTGTTGGAATAACTTGTCTGTGCAGTCAATCGCATGCCTGGTGAATTCTTTTGTTATTCCATTCTTTATTATTCTGTTGGAATAACCTGTCTGTGCGGTCTATCGCATGCATGGTGAATTCTTCTGTTATTCTATTCTTTATTATTTTGTTGGAATAACCTGTCTTTGTGGACTACCGCATGCATGGTGAATGATCCTTTGTATCCATTCCTTATTAAATTGTGGAAATGATCTGTCTACGTGGATTACCGCATGGTGGGCAAAAATCCATTTGTAGTTTCATATATTCTATTATACTCAGTTGGTTAAAGTTTTGGCTTCTATGCTCCATGAAATTAGTAGAATGTCCTGGATATTTGTGTTTCATCCAGTATCTTTTCATGAAAATATTCTTCTAAGCATTCTTGAATTTTACTCCACAAAACAGTATCATGTTGACAATTTGGACGTTATTGATTTCTTGATAAATTAAATTATAAATCTTTAAAAATTTATCCTTGAACTTGTTTTATTGAATTCTTATATCATTGTCATCATCTTCATGTTTATAATATGTTGAAAGTCATCGGTTGGACTTGGTATGATTATGACCATGATTTATTCGGTATAATCATAACCGTAATGTTACAAATGATATGGTAAAAGTCCTCATTGGCCGTAGTGCATTGATGGACAGTTGTTGGAATGATCATGACCATTGATGAATACACAAATATCCTTGGCCGGTAGTGCATGGAGAATTTATGGTCGTGATACTAGGGAATATCATTGGTCGTAGTGCAGGGATGATGTGGTTTATTTATTAAGCTGAGTCTCAGCGATAAAAGTGATGAAAAACCTTTTAAATCATAGAAGATAGTAGATTTTATACTCCACTTGACTCTTCTAATGGATTGTTTGTTCCGCTGCAGTTAAACTTGATGTTTGTTATATTTTATCAATTTAACACTGTTAAAGGCTAACGATAAATTATTCTGCATTATCTTAGTCATAATATTTCTTACTGGGCTAGTTGAGCTCACCCTTCCTTTCACTGTTCTCTTCAGGAAATGAGAATATAGTTGGGATGAGTCGGGGAACGGATTGATGGTCCAAATGGTTATTTTAGTAGTCCTCACTATTCTATAAAATAGTGGGACAATAAATGTAATGAGGACTTCATTGAGTGTGGATATTGTCTAGATGACAATATTCTTATTAAAACTCTTAGATTATGTTTTGTCGTATTTTACACGACTGTTGTATAATTAAGTTGTATTTGAATTTTGTATCATGTATTTGGCGACTCAAGATGGGTGATGTATACCTATTTTGGGGGCGTCACAACATATGTGTATTTAACATTTCTCCATTTGAACTGAGAGTTTGGCAATCATGCATATAGGGGTTCAAATTTGTCTCGGAATGAGCTTGGTTAGAATTGGTAGGTCCAACGGATTTATAATGGAGTTACTGCTATGTTTAAACTCGAAAAACAGATCAAAGGTCAAAGTAATAATCCAAGCAATAATTGAAATTTGGGCCAAAATGGTCGGGGTTTTTGCTAGTGAAAAAAAATGTTTAAAGTCTGGGTTTTTGGTGGTACCATGTCCGAAAGCATTTATGTCTGTTTTGGCTTAGCTTAAACCAAGTCGGCAAAAAGGTCCGAATTTTACCAAATTTTAAAAATACTACCAAAGCTCGGGTTTTTTGGTAGTGAGGTCAGGCATGCTTTGGTCTGCTTTGTGTGTCTCATTATGTTGTTGGTCATTGGTTAATATTGTCATTTTGCTACATCTAGTGGAGGAAGCATTTTTGGGCAACATGTATGACTTGAGCAATTTTGTTTATTCTTCCAATTTTATTTCCACTTTGGGCCATATGTATGACTTAAGCAAATGTTGACATGTAAGTGATTTTTTTAAAGATGTGTTTACCTTATTTTAGGCAACAAAGTTTTGTTCAAGGTTTTATTGTGATAAATTATGTTGTGTCCTTTTCTAAATTTTTTGGATATGTCATATTTGTATTACATTGGCATTATATATATATATATATATATATTAGTTCCCAGAGGGCACAATAGATCTAGAAGGGGGGGTTGAATAGATCCTTTTTATTTTAAATACTTTTCTGGTTTATATTATATTGTTCATAATTAATATATGACAAACATAAGAATCTTTTCAAGCATAGCGGAATAAGTAAAAGATCCCCTTCATTGATATATTCATAATCATACATAAATTGTTCGTAGAGTGAGTTTAGTTGTGTAGCATCCCCGAATCGCCGCTGATCCGGTACACTATTTCTACAAATATTGTGGAAGATATAAACATAAATTGTTTATACATTAAACTTTTACACATCATTCCCAAGGTCTACAACCTTAACTTAACACATACCTTCAATATCGTAGAAGATTTACAATACTATTTTCATCGTAAAATTTAATAAATTTAACTACAACATAAAGAAACTTTTGCACTTTGTCTTTGCCTCTCCGTCTCTTATTCAAGTCTTCATCTTAATCTAAAATTTTATCATGATATAGCAAGGGTGAGCAAACAAATTTGCCCAAAGAAGTTTTATATACAAAGGAGATATATCATGATTGAAAAGAATGGATAAGCTTTCAAGTTTTCAACAATATACTAATTGTGAAATAACATGAATCAATTTATTTTTTTTTTTTTCAACGATTGAATGATCGAACCAATAATAATGGATGTCAACAATTAATATGAACAAGTTTAATTAAACATATGGTAATGAAGGTGATCACCTTTCATACCGATGAACATATACAACATGCACAATGTGCGAATCAATAATTTATCGACGTGGTATAATCAACAATAATTAACCACTAACATGCTTTGAATTAACAACTCAAGTTGAGTTAGGAAACTTGCACAATAATTAGAAGTTCAAGTTTAGAACTTGTTTGCACTGCTGATTACCGCTTAAACAATCAATTTAATCTCTTATAAAAGACCTATCATTAATAAGATCGATCCTCCAATTAGCATAATACATTTTATCCCACAACACTATTACTCAAATAATAAATTAGCTAACATTTAGCCACATAATTAAACATTAAATAATTTTTAACTCATTAGTAATATTATTATCCCTTAATAATATTTCTATCACTTATCCATTATCTTAAACTTTTGCCTAATATTCTTTTTATAGAATATTTATCATTTACAAATATTATTAATTATTTAATAATATTTAAATCCTTTACTAATATTATTAATCATTTAATAATATTGTAATCACCTTCTAATATTATTAATCATGTAATAATATTTTACTTGTTTCATAAATAATAAAGGTCTCACACATTTTAAGATGCAAATATTTTACACCTTGAAACTTAAACCATTTAAATTTCATTTTAGAAATATCTTTTACCTCTACTCGCAAATTCGGAGTTTAAACAGCTAATGTATAGCTTTTATAGTAAAAATCAATTTACTATATTATTTCTTCACTTTAAATAACTTTTACTTCGGGCTTTGTCCGCTCATGAGTCAACATTGACTATTGCCTCATATATAAACATTTTATCTCACTAGCACCTTCGCTTTTATTTTTCATTTTACGATTATTCGTGATTTTTGCTTCGTTCACGTAAATCTCAAATTTCAAAAACTTCATTTTGAGCACCGAAAACCTCAAAATATCATAAATCTCTTTATTAAATCTCCCACAAATATTATTAATTATGTAATAACATTTACACTAAGGTTACTAACCTTTTAATAACATTTCACCACATACTACTAATAATATCTTAATACCATATTATTAGTCACATAAGAATAATTTATGTCATTAATCACTTAAATAAACAATTATTTCAATTGTTTTCCTTCCCGTAATTAATAAACTTGTTTAAACATTTTAAAATGTCATAAACATCACAACACCTTAAACCCCACCCAAAACTTCATTACAAACTTTGCATACGCCTATGCTCACGGGTCTCACTTCATACATCGTGATTTTTCCTATTTTTGGACACTTTTGATTTTTTTTGAAATTTTTACCCAGCCTCACTAAAACAGCCATAACTCTCGCGTTTTAAAACATTTTTGAGCGATTCTTGAGCCCACGCGAAGATAACTTCCAGGGCTACAACTTTTGTCTCACGACATTTTTCCAAAATCAGAACACAACAGTCCAAAAATTTACATCAAGAAGGCTGTTCGGAAATTGAGGAACAGTTTTGCTACGCACCTTCCGAACGCCATAACTACCTCATCCGGAGTCGGAATTAGTCCGTTCCGGAGTCTATGGAAAGCTAAAACAGAGTACTACAACATATCAAAAGCCCAGAATTTTTTTAAAGCACAAAAACTGAACGAAATTGCCCCTGACATTGGCTGCCCCGAAACTGTCCAATTTTTTGTTAGAAATACGGGACTGTTTTGGCTTAAATAATTATTACACCATGAAAACTCAACATTTTTGAGGGCTACCACTTGGGTTAACTACTACACACATATATCTAACACTCCTCTTTGACGGATCGCAAAAGAAGTCAGATTTAAAACGGTGGATTTTCAAAGTACATAGAATTTTGAGTTTCTAAACTAGAAAAAAATATTTTTCTCTTCTTTTGGTTTCAAACCAAATCAACACCCAAAATAGCTAAATCCATACATGAATCCATATAAATCACATAGATCTTAGGGTTTTAACTCCCAAATCAAAAACCCAAATCATCAATTTCTTAAAAAAAAAATTAGAGAGAGAGATTATACCTTTGCTTGATTTCTTGCTAAACCTTCTTCTTCTTCTTAGCTTGATCATGGAGCTTGGATGCCTCACCAAAACTCTCCTTTCTCTCCACCATGAGGCTTCCAACTCCTCACTCTCTTTCTCTCTCTCTTTTGTTCTTGAAGAATACAAAAAGAATGAAAGATGAAAGAGAAAATAGACTAGAGTTTTAATAAATGTGGATTATATCATTACCAAACTCACTCTCCTTTTTCTCTCATACATGAATCCGGTCATGTAGCATTACTTTTCCACCAATTCTCTCTCATTTTTTTCTTTTTTTTTTAGAAAAATTCGGCCAAGTGGCCTCCAAATCATCCAAGTGGGCTTAATTTAATTTACTTCCTAAATGACTAAAATGTCCTTCCATAATTGGCCAACACTTGGACATTTTATTTAATTCCTTTGGGCTACGTAATATTTACATAGTCCAATCATTTTCAATTGGTCTCACCCTAAATATTTAATTAGGGTACTCATTCCAAATATTTAGAATTTAAATCATTACTCTACTACATTAAATTCTATAACTCGCTTAAGCTTATTTTAATTAAGTTATAAAATTAATAACTTGAGATAATAAAATATATCTCTCAACTTAATATAATTTATTATTATCCCACAAGTGGCTTAACTTGGGCCATTAATTAATTCCATTGAGCTAGCCATTTTACTTGTTTACTACTAACAAAAACTAACTTGGGCTTCCACCCAAAATTTGATTACGTCATTATAATACTTGTCACATACATAATATGTTGGGCTAGATTAAATAATTTAATCATCCTTAATCATTTATCTACAAGTTCCCATGCTTAATTAATTAATTGGGCTTGTTTAAATAACATAACCTCCTTAGCCCATTAAATCCACTTCTCTTGGACTCTATATAAATTAATTGGGCTATGATATTATTATAGCTCATTACTTCTAATTCTATTCCATTTTACCCTTATCATTAAATTAGAGTTTACATGCACTCAAATGAAATAAAAAAAAATTCTTACGTAAGTACATTTAATATCTTAACCTAATTAGACTTGCTAAAATTAGGCTATAAAATTAATTAACTGAGATGTATAAAATAAATCTCTTATAATTGGTATATATTCTAAATACCATAATTCTCTCATCTCATAACCCTTAAGTTATTAAATTTTTCATTTTCCTTTACTCACCTATTCGAACAAAATAATTTAATAAATTGTGACATGTTCCACAATTCTCTTAAATTAGGTCACTAATATAAAAATAAAATATTAGGACCACTAAATAACGATAACCATTTAGGTTATTTAATTATCACTTAAATATATATATTAGGTTACATAACTTAATTTTACTTCACTTTTTTATATACAAAATAAATGTATTCACATTATATAATGTATATTTATTTAATCATACACATAATTCAGTATAATCATAACATATTTCACTTCTCATTGCTAATCGTATTAACTAACGACTTTATACTTATTTAAATTCTTATTTTCCAATCAAGGCTAACACTCAAGCTATGTTAATTACTAACATAGTTTTATCTTGATCATTAACTTGATTCATCATTCCTTCTATATAAATATATATATATATATATATATATATAGACAAAGCATCTCTTCCCTGTGAAATCTTATCTCCAATAATAAAATTTCCATAGTACTTATATAACATTTCTTAGACTATTCAGTTCACATCGAATTTGGCTGTGTATCGTAATACCTTATTCTTAATATTCCTTCAAGTACATATTAATTCATTTCTAGGGTTTTAGAATTTTGTAACCCATATTTTCTCTATTCTCATTCGAATATCAAACCATATAGGTTTTTTTTTTCTTGAAAATTTTAAATAAATTCTCAAATTCTCATCTAGGTTTTATTCTTTAACCTTCATTCTAATCATTCAAGATTTTAGAAACTTTTGGGTTGTCACAAGTTGAAGTAGTTAAAACATACACATAGCGAGTTATAATGCTTATAAGACATAATGTAAAAGACCTGAGGGTTTTAAGTGGTTCAGAGACTCAAGCTCCTAATCCACTCTTTCGATTTCAACTAGCAGGATTTCCACCAATGAAAGGAAACACACGAATCACTAAGATTCCTTCAAGGCCAACACCTGGGACTTGATTATTAAGAACTCTTCAAGGCCGTGACCTTTGAACTTCGCTTAGTCCTGGGACAAGGACCCTTCCGCCCTCGCTTTTATTTAGTCCCTTCGGACAAGGACCCTTCCAGCCCGCTTCATTTAGTCCCTCCGGACAAGGACCCCTCAGGCCCTGGCTTTGTTGAGTTATTTGTTTGTTGTTATTGGAGTAGGTGCTGAGCTGCTAAGATGTCTTCAAGCTCTGAACATCTTCTATACTTAGCAGCTTGGCTTGATCATCCTTGAGGTGCAATTTGAGTGTTGCATGATGCTCAAACTTCTTTGGTTACTCAACCACTTGGATGACCCTTGTTGAACTGCCTTGAAGATCATTCTCCTTGGTACTTGATGACTGCACATGAGAGGCTTCCAAGTTGACTGTAGGCTCTTCTATTAAGTACTTAGAAGCTTTCTCATGCTTGACATCAAGATGGCTTTTGTGATCTCCATTCTGCTACTTGATGCCTTCTCATGATGGACTTACTAAGATGACTGTAGGCTCTTCTCTATTGTACTTAAAATCTTCCCATGATGGACATCAAGATGTCATGATGCTCTTCTTTCTCTCGGCAGTTCTGAACACTCTTCATGTAGTAGAACTCTCACTTCTACATAGTAGAACTTACACTTCTACTTCTTTCTTTATCTGACTTCTGAGTGTTCTTGGTGGATCGTAGAGTGAGCCTTCTCACTCACTGTTTCATATGGTTTAGATCAGTCCACCTTCTCTCTAAACTCGGCAACTTCAGTAACCTTTGATCTTTGAAGCTCTTCCTCATTTATACTCCTTCCCAATCCTTCCGTTGGGAAGTAGCCGTTGAAGGCTATTCAAATCTCTTCACAGATCTCGAGTTTCTTGATGTAGACTGCTTGATGTGACTTGTCATACTTTTTCTGACGCTGCAGTCTACTATTTCACCTACCCTGTCAGATGTATCACTTTAATGTCTTGGGCAGGTCGAAGACTTTATTACCTCTTTCTGATTTCTCGATCAGAGGTTGTCCTATTGCCTCGATGCTCTCAATAAGCACTTGTCCGAATATTACCCTTCAGATTGAACCTTTGCCAATGCTTCAATCTTCAGTTATTCGGACTCAACGATTCTGATGCACGTCTTCAAGGACTTGATCGTAGTGTCTTGTTGAGTATTGCTTATTGACTGGTAGGGTTAACACTACAATCTTGAAGAGTGTTGATTGGATCTTCAATGTAGATCACATCTTCCTTGTATTGTGCAAAGGCTTCAATACTTACTTATTTCTTATTGCTCTCGAATCGATGGCCTAATTCCTTGCTCTGGTCCCCTTCTAAACATCAAGACACTTCAGATTAATGGCGCGTCCAGCTTGCTTTCTCCTTGTGATCTTCCGCTCACTTATCATCAATGAACTGACCCTGCACTTAATCACTTTAGCCTTGTTCTTCAGAAGCTGACCAGTATCTCGGTTCACCTTTCATCAGTTCCTTCTCTGTTTGGCAAACACTACGATCTTGGTTTCTTCCAAGATCGTTGTCTTCTGTTCACTTGATAGTTACTGCATAAGCTGACTTTCCTTAGTCAGCTTCTGAAGTCTTCTTTGGATCTCTTTGTGGAAGACTTCATCACGAATGGCCTTATACCTCAATCTTGATACTGATTGGGTTGGTGCTGAGATCTTCTATTAGTCTACATGCCATTCGTTGAGTGCTCTCTGGTTTCCTTGGATGTAGCTTGCAGCTTGAACCAGAGGCTTCGTTCCTTTGGATATTCTGGGAATGCTCATTTGTTGAGAACCATATATGTTCTACGATTCATCCTTGGCATTGTGAGCACTTCTTCTTAGATCGTAGTTCTGCACTCTACGATTCAGCTTCGGCTTGTGCAGACACTACGATCCCGAGATCAGATCTTGACACTACGATTTTTTCCTTGTGTTTGTTGTCTTCATCTGATCTTGCTTGACTACGATCTCTGCATGTAATCAATAGACTCTACGAACTCAGAGTGTGATCTACGATCCTTGACTTGGCTTTGGCATCGATGAGACTCTACGACTACTGAAAGTGTAGTCTATGTTTCTGTCTTGGCTTGGCAGATGGCCTATCGGCTCAGAAAGGCGGTTTGTCTCTATGATTCGAATATGACTTCAAAGACACTGCTTCACGATCCCGAGGAAGCTCTACTCGATACACTACGATCCTTTCTTCGTTTCCCCTGACAGTTTACGAACTCCGAGATCTACTATCTTGCATACTCCTATTCTGCCTCGATAGCTCTTGAGTTAACCTTGACTCACCTGGCAGACTACGACTTTTGGTGCAGTACTCGACGATCAGACTAGCCTATCTATTACATCATAAGATCAACCTAACAAGCTTGATCTTTCTATCTTTATAGTCCTTGTACATCTTTTCTTTTTAAGGACTTTACAAAGATGTCTTTCTTATGTATGATCAACCTAACATATTTGATCAATTCATTCTAAGTCCTTGTACACATATTTCTATTATCTATCAAAGGACTTTACAGCTTTTCTTAATGCAAGCATACTTGCATATTATTCATTCATATATATATATATATATATATATATATATATATATATATATATATATATATATATATATATATATATCATAATCAAATCATATATAAATAGGAATATCATTCACATGCTTATTCCCGACAATCTCCCCTATTTGATTATGACAAAAATAATAAGTGCATATACATGTTATGAATGAATCTTATATACTGATAGTTATTTGTATTTCTAAAAGCAGCTTAATCATGAATGTCATTTATATTGATATGGCAATTTATACATTAAGACATTCTACATCCCGGATCCAGAACATACCTAACTAGTTAGAGATGTACCTCTTTGGCTCCATTAATGTTTCCAGGATGCTTGTTGATCAGCTACTCATCTGATTGTTCTTTTTGCTCTTGCTTCCCCTGGGATGATGACATTTTGTCTTTGTTTGGTTCCTCTTCAGCATCTTTCTGATCATGCTCCCCCTCAGACTTTGCAATCTTGTTATCATCATCTTCTGGCTCCCCCTCAGATGATGACTCTTTATCTGCAGCTGCTACATTCTTCTTTGACTTCTTCTCCCTTAACCCTTTGCTCTTCCTTTGGTGCCATCTGCTCCTCTTCTTTCTATGCCTCTTTTCTCCCCCTTTTGTCATCAATCATTTGAGAGAGAGCTGCTCCATGTTGGACATAAGTCGCTTCCATCGTGGTGGGAGGAGTTAGCAACTTCAAACTTTAGTTCTTCGGCCTAGCTCAAAGTCAGACCGAGAAGGTCCGCCTCATATCATCAATCTTGTCGAGAGGGCTTGAATCGCTTCTTCATTGGCCTTACAATTGTGAGAGCTTCAAATTTTTTGATCTTGTATGGCCTTCGATAGATGTTATCTCTATCTTGGAGTTTGAGAGATACATCGGCTAAAAGTAGCTTGAAGCTTGTCTTTGGAAAGAATTATCTCTGTTCATTGCTCTTCTTTGTGATTCTTCAAATGAAGCAGAGATATTTTCTTGCTTAGATCATCAGAACTCTTCAGTAGTTCCTGCTCCAAAGTAGTTTGATCCTTTTGTGTGGTAGCTTCAGGTTGAGCATTGGATTGGACTCTACGATCTTCATCTTTGGACAGTTTTTCAAAGGCTTGGAGAATCTGAGCAATCGTTGAGTTCCAATCACTAGTTGAGGATGAGTGAATGTCTGATAGTATTGCTTGATTATAAGGAGGCTTCTGGTTTTGGGTTAGAACATCATCAGCAGTAGAGTGAACAGTCTCTACGATTAGCTCCTTGGTCATAACTCTTCGTCCTTTAGAATCCACTATACGATCGTAGGGGATGTAGAGATTTCCAGCATTTCGATAGACCTTGAAGTGAGGCTGGTTTGTGATCATCTTTGTAGCATAACTTTTCACCCTTGGGAAGTTTTGAGCTACCAGCTCCAAACTTGGAAACTGCTTGTAACACCAACTGAAGGAGCTTTCATCTTTTTCAGTGTGGGCCTTAAGCCATGGCATCTACTGGAAGAACCATCTCTCTGGTGGAGCATTTGTTAGATCATTTGACACTTCCGCTACGATCCTTCTGCTAAATCTTGCAGGAGAGAGAACTGGATAATTTTCTTGTTAAATTCGCTCGAGGTGCAGAACCAGAATCTTCTTCAATCTCTTCTCTCTCGGAGCCTGAACTTTCTTGATCATTTTTAGCAGGGAATTCCTCTTGCTGCATTTCATTCTCAGAACCTTCTTCAGCAAGATCTTCTTCAGATTCATCTTCTTCATTCTTTGGTTTCTCCTTCAAGATTTTCTCCCCGGGATCTGGACTCATCATCACTCAATTCAATGATGGCATTTGATTGACCAACGCTTCTTTTGGAGGCAAACTTGGTCTGCAAATCTGTAGCTTTTCCTTCTTCTTCGAGGTTCAGGTTTGGGAGATTCTGGACTCTTCTTCTTCTTCGGACTCGACTCTCCTCCGGTTCATGCAGACACACTTCCTTGGAGTTCAAGATTGGCGAGGGGACTGTGAGACCCAGATTTTATGAATAAATATTTAATTTTCTCAAAATAATTTTTTTAAATATTATGGTGTGGATTTGATATAATGTTATAGTTGTGGGTTATATTTATAAATTTTGCAAAGTCACGAAGTTGTTATATAATATTCGTTTGGTCTGGGAATATTCTTTTATATCGGGAATATCCGCATCACGACTAAGATAATCAATGGTGGACCCCCACAACGGAATTATTGTTTGATTGAAAAATGACAAAAATACTTTATGAAAATAACTACGGAGGTTTTACCGTTAATCTTGTTGAACTACCCTTAGTAAAAGTACAAGAATCTGCTGTGGTTGCATATAAGAAGACATTACCGGTATTGATTATTAATGCTTTACGTGAAGTCACTCAGTTATACTCAATTATTGCTACAAGAATTGTCAGATCATATCTCTCATATTATTGATTCGATTATTGTCACAAGATCATCAAGATAATATGTTATTTTATTAAATCAATAATTGAGACGACAAAGTTATTCATATTATTAAATTGCAATATTTACAATGTCTAGAAGTTACAAGGAGAGGTTTGGTCACCTAATCATGCACCAATAGGAGAAATTCTTATTGAAAAGCCCCTCTTTCTCGAACGACTCGGTTGATAAATATTATGAGTTATAATATTAATGATGAATGTTATTAAAATTAAAGTTGTGTTCGGAGTTGAATTTGGAGACGCGGACGTGATATTTGAGTCCGGAACGATGAAATTAGTAAAAATAGTCTATAAACACAAAATTTTCTGGAATTCACTATTTGGTCAAAAAGTCAACAATTGACTTTTTCGGGAAAAGTCAAACTTTGAAATTTCAAAATTTATATTTTTGATAAAAATGGTTTCATTGTGTTGGAATTATTTGTGTTAGTGAAAATCGACAATTATTTCGATAATAATTGATGTATGGAGGTTATATTGACCAATCGGGTATTTAACCGGATAAATGAGCATGGCCGTGATACTAAAGAATATCATTGGCCGTAGTGCAGGGGCGATTCGATGATGTGGATATTAAGCTGAGTCCCAGCGATAAAAGTGATGAAAAACCTTCTAAATCATAAAAGATAGTAGGTTTTATTCTCTACTGAACTCTTTTAATGGATTGCTTGTTCATATAGAGTTAAACTTGATGGTTGTTATATTGTATCGCTTTAACACCGCTGAAGGCTAACGATAATATATTCTCGCATTATCTTAGTCATAATATTTCATCGGGCTAGTTGAGCTCACTCTTTTTTACTTTCATTTTCTCTTCGGAAATGAGAGCGTGAATTTGGGACTAGTGGGGAATGTAATGATGGTCCTAGATGGTGCATTAGTAGTCCTCACTATTCGTGAAATAGTGTAATAATAATTGTAATAAGGACTCCTTTTGAGTTTGTATAATCTCTAAGAGACAATATTTGTATTCAAACGACAAGATATGTTTTGTCGTATTGTACCGCACGGTTGTATTATTAAGTTGTATTTGAATTTTGTACCATGTATCTGGCGACTCAAGATGGGTGATGTATACCTAATTTTGGGGGCGTCACAGTTGGTATCAAAGCTTAGGGATATGATCCCTGGCTGAGATGTGAGATAAGAACTAGGAGAGGAGAGACGGGGAATTCTTTCGATAGTATGACCTACCTAAGTTTATTTGGTATTTAATTGGTCGGTCAGAGTATAGGGATAATATGTGATATGTTAATTCACCCTTGTTTTGTGGCAGTGTTTGAAAATGACATCCGAGAATGTTGAGAATAGCAATGGAGCACAGGAGACCGTTGAGTCTTCACAGATCAATAATCAGGACAATGTACAACAGGATGGCGATAATCCTCCTATAAACAACAACACTAATCAATTGACGAACAACGGTACGTTTAGGAGCTTTTTAGAATTCATGCAACATCAACAAGGCGGCCCTGCTCATAATGCAGAGGAAACAATGGCAACCTACTTGTTGGTCACCGCATTAAGCGATTCAAGGAGTCGAGACCACCGGAGTTTTTGGGAAAGCCAAAACCACTTAAATGAGACGTGGTTAAAGCAGATCACCAAGATATTTAAGGTCTTGGGATGCTCCGAGGAGCAAAAGGTTCCTTTGCCACCTTTATATTATGAAGAGGCGATTCATGGTGGGAATCAGAAAACGCACCTGCATCGACGCACTCAAGATGTCTTGGGAGAAGTTCCAGAGTCGTTCAACGATAAGTACTTTCCGAAAGTATTCGTCACATGAAGGAGGTGGAGTTCATGTTTCGAGCAAAATAATATGACCGTGTCGCAATATGAGGCTAAATTTATGAGTTATCCCGGTTTGTATCCCATTTGGTCGATAATGAGGAGTGAATGACGCGAATGTTTTTAAGAGGTTTGAAACCCAATATACACCAATACCTCATTTCTCACAAACTTTGTTTATATTAGAGATGTTGTGAATAGGGCTCGATTATTGAACGCGATAATGAGTCAAAGACAACCCAAAAGGCAACGACTAATAACACGATAATAATCGAACCAATAGGTAACGGCCATCGGGACAATGATAACCATCGGGGAAATTATCATGCCAGAATGGTAACCACTTTATGGTAATCATGGCCAAGATAATAGAAGTGGAAAATTCAAGAAGAGAAAGTTCAATAATGATGGAAAGATAGAAAGACCAAAGACCCGCTTCAATGAAGAAGAACGACCACCGGTCAGATGTTTCAAATGCGATGAGGGGACACATCCGTCAAATCAGACGCAAAGAAACCAAAGCGTGTTTTAATTGCGGAAGGTAAGGACACCTAGCTCGATTTTGTCGTATGGTGAAGTCAAGTCCAACTGGGATAGTGATGCCAAAGGATGTCCCAGACAAGCCAAAACCGGTAGTTTAAGAGAGAGCTTTTTTTTTTCTTAACGAGGAACCTGAATAAAATTATCACGGGTAAGTTAATCATAAACTTTTTCGAAGTCTATATCGTGTTATATACTGGTTCTACTCACTCTTTTATTTCACCTAGTTGTGTTCAATGTTTGAATTTAACTCCGGAGAAGTTAGGCTTTGATTTATCTGTTGAAACTCAGTTGGGAGAAACCTTCGTTACCTCTACTATTTATAAATCTTGTTTGATTCAAATCAACACTTTCACGTTACTTGTCGATCTTATCTCTTTGAAAATATTTGGATGGATGTGATTTTTGGAATCGATTGGTTAACTACTCATCATGCTTTTCATAAGGTTGTTAGCTTTCATATTCCTAACTTTTTAAGTAACCAAACCACTAAAGTCAATCACTGTCATATCAAGCCATGAGTAAAGAGCCCCGGTCCTTTCGTTGTTGACTTCCTTGTGTGGAATGCACCAAGCCGGACTTTACAGAAAGCGATACCGTGAATGACGATGGAAAGTTGATAGGTATCAATGTGACGTGTTACCCAAGTCTTGGATGAGAGTCACAGTTTTGAATGATATTTCTATTATTAATAAATTTTTACGATTCTTGAAGACTTTAGCCTACCCTAGAAAGCGTGAAATCGAATTTTGTATTGACCTCAAAGATAAAACCCATTTCTTAAACCCTCAAATATTTCTTCAACTAAAACGAACGTAACATGCGCCAAAGACGTTGGCTCGAGCTGTTGAAGATTACGATCGTACCATTCAATACCATCGTGGGAAAGCGAACGTGGTAACTGACGCGTTGAGTAGAAGATCGTATGCGTTTACGAGTGCGATGTTGTTAACACAAAGATCCATTTTGTACAACTTACAAATGATGAAGATAGAGTTAAAGAATTTAGGAACTCACGTGAAGATAACGAATATAAGATTAGAATTGACTTTAATCGATAAAGTTAAAGCCGCTCAAGCTACATACTCAGAGCTGATGAATGAAGAAGGTTCAAGAGGGCTTTATTCTAGAAGCAAGAATCGATGAAGAGAGGAAATCTCAACTCTCGATTTAATTGACCCATTTGAAATCCTCGATCGAGTAGGAACTGTAGCTTATAGACTCGTTTTACCGCCAAGTATGTCGCGTGTTCATAACTTTTTTTTTACGTATCGACGTTACGTAAATATATGGACGACCCGAACCACATTATTAATTTAGAATCGGACGAGATAACGGCTGATTTAACATTTGAAGAGATACGTGTTAAAATCTTGGATAAGAAGAATCGTATTCAACACTCAAAGGTTATACCTCAAGAGTTAGAATCTGACGAGGTATCCTCACCTCTTCAAAGATACCGTAACGCACGTAATTTTGAGAGGCGAAATTCCATAAGGAGGGGAGATTGTGAGACCCCAGATTTTATGAATAAATATTTAATTTTCTCAAAATAATTTTTTTAAATATTATGGTGTGGATTTGATATAATGTTATAGTTGTGGGTTATATTTATAAATTTTGCAAAGTACGCAAGTTGTTATATAATATTTGTTTGGTCGGGGAATATTCTTTTTGTCGGGAAATATCCGTACGACGGTACAATCATTGGTGGACCCCCACAACGGGATTATTGTCGGATTGAGTAAACTACAAAAATACTTTATGAAAATAACGGTGGAGGTTTTACCGTTAATACTGTTGAACTACCCGGTAGTAAAAGTACAGTAATACGCGTGGTTGCATAGTAGCACACGATATTGATTATTAATGCTTACGTGAGAAGTCACTCAGTTATACTCAATTATTGCTACAGTAATTGTTGCATCATATCTCTCATATTATTGATTCAATTATTGTCACAGTATCATCTGCATAATATGTTATTTTATTAAATCAATAATTGAGATGACAAAGTTATTCATATTATTAAATTGCAATATTTACAATGTCTAGAAGTTCTGTCAAGGAGAGGTTTGGTCACCTAATTGCGCGCCAATAGGGAGAAATCCTTATTGGAAAGCCCCCTCTTTCCTGGGAACGACTTGGTTGATAAATATTGTGAGTTATAATATTAATGATGAATGTTATTAAAATTGAAGTTGTGTTCGGAGTTGAATTTGGAGACGCGGACGTGATATTTGAGTCCGGAACGATGAAATTAGTAAAAATAGTCTATAAACACAAAATTTTTTGGAATTCACTATTTGGTCAAAAAGTCAACAATTGACTTTTTCGGGAAAAGTCAAACTTCAAAATTTCAAAATTTATATTTTTTATAAAAATGGTTTCATTGTGTTAGAATTATTTGTGTTAGTAAAAAATCGTACAATTATTTCGATAATAATTGATGTCCTGAGGTTATATTAACCAATTCCAGTATTTAAGGATAAACGAAAGCAATTGATTGCTATTATTTCACATGATTATAACTATTTGTTCACATGTGTATACTATTATTTCACATTCTTGTTACTATTGGGGAGGTGGTGTAAGTTTGATAATACTTCCATGACTAAATTAAAAAAAATAAAGGAAAAATTGGAGGTATTCAGATCGTAATTTTTCGAGCCCCAAAACGTGAAATTATCGAAACTATATTTTTCTATAAATAGAAGCTCATTCTTCCTTCATTTCTCACCAATTCACAAAAGCGTTAGGCGATTATTATAGAGAGAAATTATAAAAGAAGGTTATAAGTTACACCTCACTATTCCAAAGATCCAATTTTTCTAAGGTAGGAATATTATTTGTTGTACTCGTAGAGAGTATTATTTCTTTCTTATCCATGAAGAGAACTTACATTATTCCAAATCTTTATTATTTCGTTGAATAACTCAGTATACGCCAAGCTACCTATACTTGGTGAAATTCTTCTTCGTTGTTCCATTCTTTATCATTTCATTGGAACATCACATCATGTGTTCTACGTATGGACCTAGTTCCGTCTTTATTATTCTCGTTGGAATATCATGTCCGTGCATTTTACGCACGGACCGATTTTAGTCTTTATTATTATTCGTTAGAATATCCTGCTCTGCATGCGCTTTACGGACGGGACGATTCCGCCTTTTATTATTACATTTGGAATATCCACATCGTGAGTTTTACGCTGCACTTTGATTCCGTCTTTATTATTTTGTTGGAATATCCGTCTGCGTGCATTTTACGCTTGGGACTGATTCCGTTATTTATTATTCTCGTTGGAATAACTCGTCTGTATGGCCTATCATGATGCTCGGTGATTTCTTTTGTTATTCCATTCCTTATTATACTCGGTTGGTTAAAGTTTTGACTTCTATACTCCATGAAATTAGTGTAATATCCTTGATATTTGCGCTTCATCCGAGATTTTTCATGAAAATATTCTTCGAGCATTCTTGAATTTTACTCTCTAAAGCAAAGATCATGTTGACAATTTGGGCGTTATTAGTTCTGGATAAAATAATTCTTGAACTTGTTTTATTGAATTCTTATATCATTGTCATCATCCTCATGTTTATATTTTGTTGAAAGTCATATGTGGCCTATAGTGTATAGATGGACTTGGTATGATTATGACCAAGGATTATTCTAAGGTGTAATCATAATCGTAATGTTACAAATGATGTGGAAAAAGTCCTCATTGGCCCGTAGAGCATTGATGGGATGAGTTGTTGGCATGATCATGACCATTATTGAATAGACAAATATTCTTGGCCCGTAGTGCATGGATAATTGTGGTCGTGATACTAAAGAATATCCTTGTCAGTAGTAGTAGGGGGTGATTCGATGATGTGGATTATTTATTGTCGAGTCCCCGCAATAAAAATGATGAAAAACCTCTAAATCATAAAAGATAGTAGATTTTATTCTCTACTTGACTCTTTTAATGGATTGCTTATTCACCGCTAGATTAAACTTGATGGTTGTTATATTGTATCGCTTTAACTTTGTTGAAGGCTAACGATAATATATTCGCATTATCTTAGTCATAATATTTCCCTCTTTGGGCTAGTTGAGCTCACCCTTTACTTTCATTATTCTCTTGAGAAATGAGAACGAATCGGGACTAGTGGGAACAGAATGATGGTCCTAGATGGTGCATTAGTAGTCCTCACTATTCGTGAAATAGTGTAATAATAATTGTAATAAGGACTCCTTTTGAGTTTGTATAATCTCTAGTAGACAATATTTGTATTCAAACATGACAAGATATGTTTTGTCGTATTGTACACGACAGTTGTATTATTAAGTTGTATTTGAATTCTGTACCATGTATCTGGCGACTCAAGATGTGTGATGTATACCTAATTTTGGGGGCGTCACAGGGACAGATCTTTCTTTCTTGGACTCATCACTTTCTGAGTCATAATGAAGGCTTTCTGGACTTGAGAGGGCATTCTTTTCTTCTTCTTGAACAGCATTGTCTGACCCATTCTCTGGGCTTGTTGGGGCAGTTGCATTTGGAGATGCAATTTGATCATCTTGAATTTCTTTGTCATCAGAGTGACTGCTCTGAGGATTGGCCATGGGGCTTGAGCATTCTTCTTCATCAACAGTTGCTGCACTTTCTTCTATCCCATCAGCTTCATTTTCATTTCTGGATGCTGACTGTGGGGACTGGACCTTAACATCTGTTTCTTTTTCTTCTACTGACTCTACATCCCTTTCTTCGGCAGATGTACTGATTTGGGAAGCAAAGGTTAGTGTGTCTTCCACCTTAGCTTTCTTAACTGCCTGGCCCTTGAAGCAACTCCGCCGCTTCTTCTTTGTTGTTTCAAATATTTAGGACTTTTTCTTCTTTATCCTTGTCCTTTGAGGAGACTCTCCTTGGTGGGCCCTGGGCTTTCTTCTCATCACCAGCTTTCTTCACAACTTTTGATTTCTTCCCGGCTGGTGTGATTTCCGCTTCTACAGAGTCATCGGACTCGAGCACTCTTCCTCTTATCTTTCTCTCTTCTTTGCGAGGCTTTTATCTGCTACTCCCATTGCCACCGACCTTTTGTTCTCCTTAGGTTCTTCTTCCAGTTCTCAAATAATTGTGGAGACATCACTTTGTGCACATTCAATGTTTCTCCTTCATCATCCTTGATTTTCCTCCTAGTTTCTTCTTCAAGATAATACTCAAAGATCCTTCCATGAAACACCTTAGTTAGGGGTTTTTCGTTGGTCTTCTTCTTCCCAGCTTTCTACCCACTTGGAGATTTGATCGAACAAGATAGCTCCAAAGTCAATTTGTTTCTTCAGACTATATTTGACATTATCTTCAACCTGTTGGTCAATATCTTTGTATCATGTGCGTGTGTTTTTGCACAAGATGCACTTTCCAACAATTTCAATTTTAGAACTCATATTCTTCAGGAAACTCCTTCTTCTTCATGTCTTTGAAACTAGGGTTTCTTTGGTACCCCCATCAACTCCTTTGTTTGTTCAGTGTTGACATCTTCAAGGTTCTTCAACCCTTGGTTAGGAAAACCTAGGCATTGATTGAGGTCAGAAGATTTCAGCTTCAGAGTCTGACCTTTAACCTTGGTAGACAGGATTCCAGAGTTTATAGAGATGTTTGAGTAGAACTCTTTAACTGTGTCAATGTACACGAGTACTTGCCTCTCAAGGCATTCTGAGAACCCAGCTTTCTTCACGAGTTCAAGAATGTCCCTGAACCTCTTCTCAGATTTCTCAAACAATTTGGTTTCGAGCTGAATGTCGGTGATAACTTGTCAGTTCTACATATGAATAATTCAAGATTATGGGTGTTTGATTTAGAGAGTTTTATCTTGAGATGGTCGATCGTGATTTGGTAGGACTCGGAGGGTTAATCGATTTTGGCTCTTGAGAGGATTCTAGGGTTTAAAATTGGAGGGAGAAAGGTTCTATAGCTTTTTTAGTAGCGTCTGATTTGAAATTGTCTTTAAGGCGGTTCCTTCTAACTCAGATACTCGGTGATGTGTCACCATTCATTGGTTGACGTTGCCCAAGAATGAGTCAGAATTCTCCCCATAACTTTTCAGTTAGATATTTTCCTTTTAGAAGAGTAGACGTTTAATTGAAGTGGCTTTGACCGTTGACCTTTTGATTCATAGAGTAGCGTGATGAGGTAGCTATAGACTCTACGATTTCCTTTGTTGACTCAACGATCAACTTCTGAGAGATACTGCAGTGGATGACTTTGTCTTTTATCCTTACTTTGATGCAGCATAGCTCAATCACTGATATTATTCGAACTTATCTCCTCAATCTTGAATGGTTTAGCAAATGTCTCATTTTACAAGCTCCTTGTGAACTGGGGTACCCTTTGGTAGGATTACGATCTTCAAGTTGTATTCTACGATCGTTGAGGTCGTATTACGATCGTTGAGCTAGGTAGCACTACGATCGTTTAGTTCTCTTCAACCTCGACTCTTCGATCGTTGACTGACTTGGTCCTTGAGATGAACTTGATCAAGCATTCCTTCTAGGTTAAGGTAGCTCAGGAAGGGCCAACCTCTTAGAGTGAGCTAAGGGTCAAGTTTGTCCCTGAGGCCCTTTCCAGATGGAATACTATAGTAGTGATTTATAATGACATCTCATTTGACCTCTTCTGAATGGGAGGTCTTCTACCAGCTTTAGACAACTGCATTGCTGAAATCATGGTGTCCTCCTGCTTCTTACACTATAATCGTATGTTTGATCGTAGGCACTTCACGATTATGGGTTGGGTGGCTGAAGGGATATCAGTAGTACGTTTTGAAACGTTCCTACTGACTATGGATTTTCATTTGGTTCATCAGCCATAAAGTTTTGGGACTCAGTAGCTTGTACAACTTTTCATAGTATATCTCAGTGTTGTTGTTCCTTAATAGATCACTGCTCCCCCATTATTGATGTTGTCTTCCCAGATAGATGTGATTCCCTCTTCTTCAAATTCATTTGAAGGCAGCCTTGTATATTTCTCTCTGGCTGGAATCTCCATCATTACTTAGATCTCCGTGTATCGTAGAGATGAGTATTTTCATGATAAAGTCACTCTACGATCATTTGACAAAGACTACTAACGTAGTCTTCTTTCGTGAGCTCTTGAGTTTGAGAAGTTCTGCTTCTTAATGAACTCCTCTTTTCTGATGCTCGATGATCCTCTGATGTGAGCTTTCATGAGGATTCTTCTTATGTAGCACTCTCTACTAGCTTTTGAGCATATAAGACCCTTTCCTTCTTTGGCTGAATGGCTTGCTTTCATATACAGATTAGCAGCCATGTGAGCTCCATTCTGGTTAGCTCAGAGGGTTTTCAAGGACAGCCTTGGACAGATAGGAACTCTATCAGAATCATCTCTTAATTGTCCTTAGCCTTCTGCTGGTTGAGTCTTCTTGACTAAAGTCTTCTGCTTCATCATTCCTTAGTGTGGTCAGACTGACCAAGTACCTGCAGGTTTAAATATATTTCTATTTTTGGTTCCCATAATTAAATGGGTCCTGCTAGGTTAGGTTAGTTTTCTAAACCCCTGTTCCTCTTATTTGGGCAATCATCATATTTATCACCAACAGACATATTCATGCATGCAACTATCTTAAGATAATACATTTTGAGATACATGATGGTGAGTGATTGTAGGATATGGCATTTAATAACACACTCTCTATCTATGATGGTTTCATCATTTACTGGATTCTGTTCACAGTGTTTAAGTGTTCAGAGTAGGAATCAACTCTACGATTTATGAGTATCTAGTTGATCCATGAAGGTGATCAATTTCTATAGATCAGTAAGATCCTTTTGTAGAATTGATCATACTCTGTGAGTTGTCAAACATTTAGAACATAGGCTTGTACATACATACTAACCCACCAGAAACGATTACTTCACATTAAGTTTATTAGGCCTGCGATGATCTTATAACCCATTTCAGATTTCCTGCAAGATGTCATCTTCAACCTAAAACTTGGATGGAGAGAAAGTTTATAGTCATTTAAGTTTCCATCCTCAGGTTACTTTTTTTCTTCACTTTTTTAGGCAGAATATGACTCCTTGACAGAATACTGTTATAGTTCATAAGAAGATGCAATTATGATGTATACATTTATAATAGTGAGGAACCATACCTTTTTACTGTCAGTTACTAAACAGTCATTTCCCTTAGATATACTGAGCTTAGGTATTGATGAGCATAGCTTTACTTTTGCTCTCCCGATGTTTTTATTGCTCTTAGCGGCCTTTAATCAATCGTTCGTGGTCTTGAAGATATAGGCGAGAGAATCTCAAAGATTAAGATCTTTGACATCCTTTAGTCGATAGAGTTTGCACTCAATGGTGTTGGTTGGCCAAACATAAGTTTGAGAAGATCTTCTTTCTTCTCTTCGATAAGCATTTCTTAAGCATGTATGGCTTCTTCATCTTTTCGAGATGGTGGGTGCTTGACGATTTTGTCATTGGCGTCTCTTGAGTGTTCTCAAATGCAGTCTTAGGACTACAAGATTGATCTGAGCTAGGATTGGTCTTGTTGATGTATCAATAGAGACCATGGACCAATCTGAAAGCGACTTCGGTGTATATACACATTTAACCTATACACAATATTTCCAACATGTGAGCTCATCTCAAGATATAACAAGTTACTTACTACTAAACTTAGTTTAGAAAAATGTTAGTGCCTGGGATCAGACTCAAAGCGATTAGCTTTTGAATATAGCATGAGCACCTTCTTTGATACCAATTGTTAGTTCCCAGAGGGCACAATAGATCTAGAAAGGGGGGTTGAATAGATCCTTTTTATTTCAAATACTTTTCTGGTTTATATTATATTGTTCATAATTAACATATGACAAACATAAGAATCTTTTCAAGCACAGCGGAATAAGTAAAAGATCCCCTTCATTGATATATTCATAATCATACATACATTGTTCATAGAGTGAGTTTAGTTGTAAACAGTTAAAACATACATAGCAGTTATAGAAGTTATAGTACATAATGTAAAAGACACAAGAGGTTTTAAGTGGTACAGAGACTCAAGCTCCTAATCCACTCTTCTGCTTTCAACTAGCAGGATTTCCACTAAGGAAGGGCAGCACCCGAATCACTAAGATTCCTTCAAGGCAGCAGCCTTGGGAATTCAGTTCACTAAGAACTCTTCAAGGCCAGCAGCCTTGGAACTTCATTTAGTCCCTTCGGACAAGGACCCTTCTGGCCCTGCTTTGTTTAGTCCCTTCGGACAAGGACCCTTCTGGCCCTGCTTCATTTAGTCCCTCTCGATAAGGACCCCTCAAGCCCTAGCTTTGTTGAGTTGTTTGTTTGTTGTTGTTGGAGTAAGTGCTGAGCTGCTAAGATGTCTTCAAGCTCTGAATATCTTCTATAATTAACAGCTTGGCTTGATCATCCTTGAGGTGCAGCTGAGTGTTGCATGATGCTCAGCTTCTTTGGTTACTCAACCACTTCAGATGACCCTTGTTGAACCGCCTTGAAGATCATACTCCTTGGTACTTGATGATCGCATACATGAGAGGCTTCAAGTATTCGTAGGCTCTTCTATTAGTGTACTTAGAAGCTTTCTCATGCTTGACACCAAGATGGCTTTGTGATCTCCTTCGCTACTTGATGCCTTCTCATGATGGACTTGCTAAGATGATTGTAGGCTCTTCTCTATTGTACTTTAGAGTCTTCCCATGATGGACATCAAGATGTCATGATGCTCTTCTTTCTCCTGCAGCTCAACACTCTTCATGTAAGTAGAACTCTCACTTCTATATAGTAGAACTCACACTTCTACTTCTTTCTTTATCGACTTCCGAAAGTGTTCTTGGTGGATCATAGAGTGAGCCTTCCGACTCCACCGTTTCACATGGTTTAGATCAGTCCACCTTCTCTCCAAACTCTAAGTAACTCCAAAGAACCTTTGATCTTTGAAGCTCTTCCTCATTTATACTCCTTCCCAATCCTTCCGTTGGGAAGAAATCTCTTCACAGATCTCGAGTTGCTTGATATAGACTGCTTGATGTGACTTGTCATACTTTTTCCGACATCGTAGAATCCATTGTTTCACCTACCTCGCCGACGTATCACTTTAATGTCTTCAAGGTGTCGGAAGACTTTATTACCTCTTTCGATTTCTCGATCAAAGGTTGTCCTATTGCCTCGATGCTCTCAATTAGCACTTGTCCGAATATTACCCTTGATTGAACCTTTGCCAATGCTTCATCTTGATTATTCGGACTCAACGATTCGACGACGCGTCTTGAGGACTTGATCGTAGTGTCTTGTTGAGTGTTGCTTATTGACTGGTAGGGTTAACACTACAATCTTGAAGAGTGTTGATTGGATCTTCAATGTAGATCACATCTTCCTTGTATTGTGCAGTGCTTCAATACTTCTGTTTACTTCGACTGTTCTCAGATACTGATGGCCTAATTCCTTGCTCTGGTCCCCTTCTAAACATCAAGACACTTCAGATTAATGGCGCGTCCAGCTTGCTTTCTCCTTGTGATCTTCCGCTCACTTATCATCAATGAACTGACCCTGCACTTAATCACTTTAGCCTTGTTCTTCAGAAGCTGACCAGTATCTCGGTTCACCTTTCATCAGTTCTTTCTCTGTTTGGTAAACACTACGATCTTGGTTTCTTCCAAGATCGTTGTCTTCTGTTCACTGATACTACTTTGATAAGTCGACTTTTTCTTGATAGACCACCAAGTCTTCTTTGGATCTCCTTGTGGAAGACTTCATCACGAATGGCCTTTACACCTCAATCTTGATCTTGATTGGGTTGGTCTTTGAGATCTTCCGTTAGTCTACATGCCATTCAGGTTGAGTCTCTCGGTTTCCTTGGATGTAGCTTGCGGTACTGAACCGGAGGCTTACGTTCCTTTGGATATTCAGGAGTGCTCATTTGTTGAGAACCGTATATGTTCTACGATTCATCCTTGGCATTGTGAGCACTTCTTCAGAGATCGTGAGTTCGCGACTCTCACGATTCAGCCTTCGGCTTGTCTGCAGACACATTCTACGATCCCGAGATCGGATCTTGACACTCACGATTTTTGCCTTGTGTTTGTTGTCTTCATCCCGATCTTGCTTGACTACGATCTGCGTGTAATCAATAGACTCTACTGAACTCGTGAGTGTGATCTACGATCCTTGACTTGGCTTTGGCATCGATGAACTTCACGACTACGAGTGTAGTCTATGTTTCGTCTTCGCTTCCGGCAGATGGACCGCCCTACCAGTAGCGGTCGCCCTCACGATTCTCGAATACGACTTCCTCAAAGACACCTACGATCCCGAGGAAGTTCTACTCGATACACTACGATCCTTTCTTCGCTTCCCCAGGCAGTACCACGAACTCCGAGATCTACTTATCTTGCATACTCCTATTCGCGCCGATAGCTCTCGAGTTAACCTTAACTCACTGGCGCAGACTCACGACTTACGGTGCAAAGGTGCTCGACGATCGACTAGCCTTTATCTATTACATCATAAGATCAACCTAACAAGCTTGATCTTTCTATCTTTATAGTCCTTGTACATCTTTTTTTTTAAGGACTTTACAAAGCTGTCTTTCCTATGTAGGATCAACCTAACATATTTGATCAATTCATTCTAAGTCCTTGAACACATTTCTATTATCTATCAAAGGACTTTACAACTTTTTCTTAATGCAAGCATACTTACATATTATTCATTCATATATATATATATATATATATATATATATATATATATATATATATATAGTTCGACTTTCTCCAATGAATTTGAGGGAGCGTAACTAGAGCAACGAGAGTTATAAGCGGCGTTTTTTTCCGTCGCTATAGCATAAAATCGGCTTTTTTATGCTTTAAATGACGAAAAAAAATCATCACTATATTTAGTTTGTTTTTAATTAGATTCCTCCAATTCAATCAAAAAACTGATTATATATATATATATCCATCGATCTCTAGGGCTAGGGATGACATGCATGCATCCATCCACAACAATATTTCCGACGGAGCATTATTTTCATGGGGTTACTACATATAAAAATTTTAAAAATAATAATAACATATAATTAATTAATAAAAAAGGAAACGCTCAATAAGGATGGTAGCTTATGTAGTTGCCAGGGGGATCATAGTTGCAAATGAAAAAGAACCAACCATTGTTCTTGCATTGTGTTTTGGCACATCCAACACTAACCGTAGTATTCCAAACAATTTGCGTGTAATGCGAGCAATCTCCGCCCTGACATGTATTGGAATTGTAGTCATAAATTGGTTTCTCATCCAACCACATCTTAATAAACTCGGCAGCCGACGCATCCCAAGCGGTTTCCGCAAGGTTTTCACCATAAGGTCCATCCGAATGTACTAATTCGCAATCTCCCACCCTTTTGGACGCATAACTCCTGGCGTAGGCCACCATGGTTTCGTTCCATTTTAAAGGCCCGACTCCGACTTTGGCTCGGGCCTTGTTGTGGGCATCAAGCGACTCTTCCACACTAAAGGTTCCTGGGGTGTTGAGCCATGGCTAAGAAGGCGGGGATGATGATGAAGCATAGGATTATGGAGTTTAGGGCAATTTTGGAAAGCCCCATTTGAATTTTATTTTTCGTTGGATTGATTTGTAATTTAATTCAGTCGGGTGCATGTGTAAATCAATCCAAATGGTTTATGGAAAATGTAGAGGTATATATATATGGGGGTATTTATAGAGAAAAAATTTGTAATAGAAGAGGGCAAGTACTGTCAATTCTATCCACCAGCTAAAATGAGTAATTCTAAGAACAGTGTTCTTTCCGAAGACCATATCATATGCCTCAAGAGAGGAAGGTTGAGAATTAATTGGTTATTTATCCTAATAATATATAGCATTTTGACCGACGAAACACGATTTGGATTCTTTTCATTACACTACTACATTCCCTCTAATTTCATCCAATACACACACCATATCAATACTTATATATAAAGGCATTACAGCCTATCATTTAACTTACATAATTAAGTGAGTCAACTCACTTAATTTGAAAATATCTACCATACAATTTGATTTCCAACAGAGTTAACTCAATTAATTTCTTGATTTCTAATAGAGTTAACTCAATTAATTTCAAATCAATTAATTAATTTGGCTTTCAATTTGATTTCCAACAGAGTTAACTCAATTAATTTCAAATCAATTAATTAATCTGGCATCCAATTTGATTTCCAACAGAGTTAACTCAACTAATTTCAAATCAATCAATTAACATACCCAATTTTAATCAATTGAAATCCCATTGAAAGCCCTTTGAAATCCCATATACAATTGATATTAATAAAACCATTAATACAGAACTGCAATGATCTTTTTCTTTCATCTTCAAAATTGCAATTGATATTAATAAAACCATTAATACATAACTGCAATGGTCTTTTTCTTTCATCTTCAAAATTGCAATCCATTAATTCAGTTGTCTCTTCCAATCCAACGATTTTTCTTTTTCTTTCATCTTCAAAACTGCAATCCAGTTGCCTTTTCCAATCCATTATTTTTTCTTTTTATTTTCTCTTCCAAATAGCAGCATGTATATACAGGTATTAACAAAAAATACTGCAAAATTGTAGCAACCTCAAATTGAAGTAAATGTAAGTTGGGCTAAACACATAACTTCATAGCCTCCATGTCTAAGGTTAGAACGAACGCGCAATCGGAACCGTTGCGGACTGTAAAACGTAAATGTTATTATAAAAAATTCCTTTTTAAGTTATGTATGTATAGGTAATATGTTTTTTCTAAAATTATCAATTGAGTGATTGGTATCCTGTAATTAAACAGATATCATGCTCTATGATATACCTCTCGAGGCCTAACCACGACTTGATTAGTTACGAACGCATTTCAGCAGCTTGTTTTTCGTTGATACGAATGCTCCGTCCCAAAGTTTAACAGCACAACTACCACATTGTCAAGGTAAGAATATTTGTTAGTCATACCTGTAAGTTATGATTTTGTCATAATTATTATTTTTTCATGTTAACATGTTAGTAAGCATCAGAAGTTGCCCTAATGCTAATATGGTTAAATCAGTTTTAAATAACATGCCAACATGTATAAATGATAAGTATATACTATCTTGAGCCTGAAAAGTTTTTGCTGCACTCTTATTAACAATTGACACATTTATTATAAAAAAATTCTTGAGTCTCTTGACACTTGACCATAAAGCATGTACGATGTTTACAAATACAGTATTCCATCAGGATGCATCACATGTAAGATGCATCACATGTAAGCTTCATTTGTTTCAAAAGAAATATTTTTCATCCGCACTTTTTAGTGTTTGTTAAGAAGCTGAACAATCAGTCAACAGAAATCGTTTTACGGGAAGTCAATGCACATTCCAGCTTGATATTCCCAAAAATAACCTTTTGTTTTCAAATTTGCAAGTCATTTCCGGAAAACAAACATCAGCTTCCCAGAAAATGTTTCCATGAAACAAGCAAAGGCCTAATCAACTATTGTTTTCCCTAGCTTCCAAAGATTAGTGCACCAATGTGTTTCATGCAAATTGTGGGTTCCAGATCACAATCTAGCAAGGTTTTAGTAGGGGCAACTTCTATTAAAAGATGTTAAATAAGATAGCAAGACCAAACCTTGAACAAACATTGTTGTATAGCCACTTCTTTTCCACAATGAAATGAAAAATATCAGCGGCAAGAGAAGATAAAAATATTTTTATGAAATTAAAGGAAAAGAAGAGAAAGTTTATCTTAGGATTACCAGTCAACCGCTTTTTGCTTCAGTGATACAGTTTTGCGTTCATCGATGCACCAATATGACCTCTTCCCAAGTGATACTGTATCAAGCAATCCCACACCAATTTTACAATGACACAACTTAACATAATATGGATCAATTTTATTCGCTCACCATTCAAAAATGTCATAAAACAATATGTCATAAGAAGTCAAGCGCGTATATTGCATCCATCAGGTTGGCTTAGTCAAGAATATACTATATTGTTATTTAGCTTCTTTATATGAAAATTTATAGAGAATATGCAATCTTTTTTCAATGTGGTTTTGGCAGATACTCCACCACAACAGACAAGTGGTAACGGTGAGCATATTATGATATTAACACAATAAATTGTTATTGTATTATGATATTCCTTCAAGTTTGGCTAATGATGGGACTATTTTGTAATTGAAAAGTTGGAGTCTTCATGAACTTAAGATAAAACAAAGGAGTAATATATCTAATGTTACTTATCAAATAAATAAAGAGATGTCTAATGTTCAAAGTTATAATAGTTTAGATAAAAACAACTTTCTCTTGACAAATCAGTAACTCAAAACTTTCCATCGCAAACAGTTCCTCTTTCAAATTTCCATGATAATAGAGAATTATGAAGAAAAATAATTTACCTTCAAATTTACATCTAACTAGCAGGCTGTAGCTATTTTGAATACTGACAATCTTTAGTTGTCCTTCAACTTTTGCAACATGTACAAACTCCATGACTCCTAAGAAGTTTCATTAGAAACGCCTAAGTAGCGCAGCTGAAAAAATTTGTACACTGCTCATGTCAGCATAGTAATAATGATACAGCAGGGTACCAATAATCAACCATATATAATGATGTGCAATTCTAACCTTAAATGGTAACATTTTTCCTTTTTCTTTCCGTCATCAGAAAAGTTTTTTTAAGTGTTGGTTATAGTTTTGCAATTTTTCAAGAGTATTGAGTTGGTAGAACAGCATTTAGAATCCAGTAAACAATTAGAAAACGATACAAAAAATGCATTATCATGGTGTTTCATCCATATGCAACATTAAATCCTTTTGGGTGCTTTCAAACAAAAGCAAGTAACAAATTCCCCAATAAACAGCACTTCTTGGGGTGACTTTAAAATGAAACTTTAATTTTGTAAAAAATCGCCTAGAATTTTGCCCAAGTTCTTTCAAAGCTAATTATGTGGGATCTGGATAAAAGACTAAAGGTTATGCGGTTGTACCCAAAGGCTCTGCAAATAGCGATTTCGGGAAGGTCGTTAGGATAGAAGATTAAAACATTTATATTTACAACTGTGTACAAACTATAAATACAATTCGATGTATTAACATATCACGTGAAATACATGAAAGAAGAACTCCCCACGCATTATATCTTAATCTCCAATGTACAAATATTTATATTGTTAAATAATTATAGGAATGGTATGCAGAAGGTTCAAACATCATGAGAAAAGATTATGAAATTGTTGGTTATATAGCAAGATATATAAAAACAAGGAAATAAGCGTGTTTGACTAAAACAAAAACAAACACAACATACTCACAAAACACAAAACATTTATTACGAAAACAAAACAACAATCATTATATATATATATATATATATATATATATATATATACGGTAAGGATCAAGAGCATTCTCTTTAAATAGCATTCCTCCTTAAATAGCATTTTTTTATTAAAACTACGTCGTTTTAGAGGGATGTGGTGGTATTTTTGTAAATACAATGCCACCGCGTATTTACAAAAATGTCACCGCGTCCTCCAAAACGCACGTAGTTTTAATAAAAGAATGTTATTTAAGGAAGAATGCTATTTAAGGAGAATGCTCTTGATCCCTGACCGTATATATATATATATATATATATATATATATATATATATATATATATATATATATATATAATTAAAGAAAGATCTAAGTTAAATAAAGGATCGAGAACATACTATGATGGTTGGATCCATAGTTATCCAATGCTGGCGATGATCGGAGGTAAATCACCGGCTGAAATCGAAAAAACGAGAAATCACCCCAATAGAATAGCCGCATACATTGCAACCACCCATGTGCAAATCCCTAAACCGACGATAAAATTAACACACCGGCGACTTCAACAAATCGATTACGATGATGGAATTCCCCCTTATTAGTCGGAAAAAATAAACGCCGGCAAAGAAAAATGGAAAGACAGAAAAACAAACGAACTTGAAATATTATTACATTCAATGAATAATTATGAAAGAAAGTCAAGCGTCCAGTTGTCCACAAACAAAAAAACTAACACATAAGACCCCAAAAGTCATCAACAAAAAAACATAAAATATTAAAACAATATTCTATAAAAATTTATAACATATAACGGATAAGCATTGATAACAAAAAGAATAAATACTCATTAAATATAAAACACTTATAAATACCAGTATCACATAAACAAAAAACCCAATACACAAATAATATCATACAAAATACTAAATAATGGATACAAGGTAAAGTAATTAGTATGATTTTCTTAACTAATATATTCTTCCTATTTTGCATGTTATTTTTAAAAATTTATGTGTTTTCATTTTTTTGCAGATCTATACGAGCAAAAAACAAAGGGCATAACAAACACCAAATTATTGAAATAAGCGATGATAGCAGTAGTGACAATGGTCGTTATGGATATGCCAAAAATGAAAGGATCGAAAAAACTATTGTTACCTTACAACAAATATCGAAGCCATGAAAGAGACGATTCAGAAAATTGAGCAACAACTGACCTTAAATAAAATGGGTTATCGCAATAAAAGTGGAAGTAATAAAATAGCAATAGTAACATATTTATACATGTAATTGCTATGTTATGCAAAAAAAAATCAAAAAATTTATATGAAAAATATATATTATTATTATGAAAAATCTTTCTCATTCCAATTTTAGAAATTTATACAATCGAAAAATAAACTAGCTCGTGCATTGCACGGACTATCAACTAATTTTTATAATTTTGAATAATATAATTAAAATCGATCGATAGTACCGGTCAACTAATTTATTATATCGAATAGCATAATTATTTCAAAAATGAAAGTAATATGTACTAAAAAATTTATTTAAGATATATTTACTACTAATTATAGAAAAGAAATTCAAACTTTTATGCAAAGTTTTATAAATATACGTCATTTTATATGATCTCCTTTTTGTAACTATTTTTTAGTCGTCAAAATATTTTTATTTATCCACGAGACTTAATTCTTTAGAGTTAAACATGAATGCATATTGCATGAGGGAGGAAATCATGGGATTATGATATACTACATTCCTCCGTTTTTAAAATATAAGATTATTATTGATTTTTTGAAATTAATTTAAAATAATTCTAAATTCAAATTTTATATAAATTCCTTAGTTTTAGTCGATATTAGACTGAATGCGGTAAATTATATAAAAAAGTATTATCGGTCGTAAAATTTATTATTTTATAATATTTAATTAATTATCTTAATTTTAAGTTTAAAAATGTTTTAAATTAATTTTTAAAAGTAAATAATATCTTATAATTTAGATGGGGGAAAAGTATTAGGTATGTATATGGTATAGCCCACAACTGGCTCACATTCGGCCAGCGAAAGGACCACATACCAAATAAATACATTCCTCATTTTTACAAGCAAAACCTGGATTCTACTAATTTGCATTGCTTTCTATTTCCATTCTGTCTAAAATCCAAATTCAGATAGCTTTCCTCTTTGGGCCTCCCCAAATGGGAGTTGAAACTCACAATCAGTGTACTAAATCTCATTATTATAGATATAGTCTCTTAATTTGGATGGCCAAACCAAAACTACCTTATTAGGTCAGGACAAATTCAAGTATATTTTCTCGGGAAATAACAGAGAGAAATTGAAAAACATATAACAAGAGAGGTAAATTTAACACAATTATCATTAAAAGAATTTTATATAACTAGTTTTCTTGTACAGTTATCAAGATAAATGGTGCTGATAAACAGTGTTTCTGAACATTTTAGATGAAACTATTGTTGCAGCAACTAAAACAAGGGGCACAGGCAGGGCCCACCCGAGTTTTCAGTAGGGTCTAAAAGCGAAAAAAAAAATAATTTGGGCTTTGCGAATTCTTTATTAAGATAGGAATAAAAAAAAATTAAGAACTTTCTGCGAACAAAGAAAGATAAATATAAAAGAATACCAAATATAATAACCGATTTTTTCAATATTTTCAAAAGATCATTCGGATATCACATTATCACTAATTCAAAAAAGTAATCAGTTCAAAGACATAATATCATCAACAGAGGGGTGGATGATATCATCAACAGCTCCTCTTGAATAACACTCACTTATAATGGGCAAATTATAAATAAAGAAGCATAAAATTTTATAGTTCAGGTAATGGAATGTAACCTTACTGAATTTCAAATAGTTTCAGAGATCAATCAGGGGGTGACATATCCAAGCTATGACAAGAGTTAACCTGTTTGGTTATTCTTCAAATAGTACTCATGGTAGATAGTATAAAACTCAAAATCTTCCCAACAAGAGTTTACCTATTTTCTTTTGTATTATATTGACTATATTATGACCTCAGTCTTTAACTGTCAAATTTTAATACCAATAAGTAAAGTACGCATGACCCATAGTCTATTAATAGAGATAATCGTAAAGTCTGCACTAGCCAGATTAAGAGAAAAAATGGGATTATACATATTTTCAAAGAAACACAAGAATGAGTAAAGACATAATTATAACGGACAAATGCATAGACTAACAAATATTTAAATTAATTGAGACATATTGAAGTAATTGTTTTTTAATTTATGTGAACTGGTTGGTATTTTTTTAAAATGTACATATTAAAATTTTTAATAGTGTTAGATCTAGTTTTACTTATGTAATAATTTTATTTGTCAAAATTTTAAATATTTTAAAGAATGATTCTACATAATCAATTATACTCATCCATTGGAATAAAATTAGCCATTAATTGATTCAGATGATATATAAAAAAAGGCATTACAAAAATTTTCAGCTTAAAACCCGCAGCACCTTGGGCTTTAGCCCAGGGCCGGTGCTGGGCACAGGCAGCACTGAACTAACTAGAACAATAAATGGTAGTGTAGGGTGACAGGCATGATCTTCGGCAACAAAATCTTCAACCAACACTCTCTGACAATGCGATTAGAACATGAAATATAAGGTTTGTCATCTCCAGCAAATATATTAATTTGAACTGATGGGACTATATCACTTCTTGCCATTGTTTTAGTAAGAAAGTCCGACAGTCCTGGTCCTCCTGGATTTTCATTTATGTGATTTGAGGTGAAAAATCTGGCAAGCCGGTGTGTATGACCTTTTGGCTGCAGCCTGCTCAAACTTCTTAGTTGCAGCTTCATTCTCTTCTAAGCTAGTCTGAACAAAATACCTTATCCACCAAGACGAGCTTCGCAGCTTGGCCTTCACAAGAACAAAAGAGCAGCGTGTTACTCATTCATGATTACCCAACCCATTATATTCATCTTGTAGGGAAAGAAAAAACAGTGGTCCAATGAAGCTAGCTTGAAAGCTATATTAACTGCTTAAGATATATATGTCAGAACACAGAAGCTACAATTCAGATAGATCAGTATGTCACTTGACTATTTGCAAACATCACATTAACACCCAAAAACTACTTGCATCTTCTTAGCAATATTAAATACATTTTGACAAATGTAATGATCTATATAAGAAAAACTTTTGAACAAGTTTTCACATTTAGACTCCATTTTAGCAACCAGCAACACCAAGTAAACAACTTGAAATCTCTTTCCCAAAGATATTTTTTTGGAGTATAAGCTTGCCCCAGAGATATTAAGAATGACAAGTAATTTAAAAACTTCACATAAACATCAATTCTGGTTTTATTTTTTATTTTTTATTTTGATAGGGTAATAATACATATCAATTCTGATAGCAGTAACAATACCAGCACAAGACTAGGGTGAACTCTTTTATAAATTGTAATACGAGTATAAGTTTCTTTACTAGCATTCCTTTCAAGTCCACTATCAGTCAAGCAGTAGCCAAGAAATCTGGAAGTCAAGAAGTATAGTGTTGGCAAGATGGTTAAACATCCACTATCGGTTTATCAATAATTTCAACTTAACAAGAAGTGCAGAGAAATGCAAAAAGAACAGGGAGAAATCCATGAATCACTTACTGGACGACCAAACTTGGACAACACTGGTACTTTAGCCTTACGTTGACCTGGATAACCTGAATATAAAATTGAAATTTCAGGGGAGCTTCAAATTATAGGTTTATGTAATTAGTTCAGCGAAACTTCATATCATATGCATGCAGAACTTCGTAAAATGCACATTTCCCGACAAAGTGCCATTGTCCAACAGCAAGCAATTAAGAAAATCAACTAACATCATCAAGTAACATGGTCTACACAAGTGTCAGATGGCTTAGTATGATTCTAGACTAGTATTACTACAAGATGAGTATAGACAAATTGTGTTGTAATATAAAATCGCAAAAGCTTTTTCAAAGGGATTTACCAGAGAAAACAACAAAACCATCAGCAGATACCCTCGCCAATTCAGGAAGAGTTCTGTTAAGGTACTTCGGCGATAAGTAATCCAAGGCATCAGACACTATGACAAGAGAAAACGAGTTTCTGCTGTAGGGAAGAGGAAACTTGATATCGGCAACACGCACAATGCCCTTATGCACAAGACTCTTGCAGTTTCCATCAGCATCATCTAAGTCATAAGGCTCAATTCCCCACGCTTCGGTATCCTCTTCTTTTAATAACTTAGATACGACCGAACATGTTTCCGGGCCTACATGCAATACTTTACGCATACTGTCACCATATACTTTTTTCAAAATAGGCATTGCTCTCTGAACTTCTAATAAGCATGAAACACCACCTGCATATATACATATGTTGCATTATTAACACGAGAAAAGTTGACCTGACAAATTTCTTCAGCAATGCTGACATACTAATAGGAGAACAGTCACAGGATTGACCAATTTAAAATGCCTTGTTCAAATATAGAGCACCATCCATAAGTTTAAGAAATACTCAATACATCTTACAGTCAAGGCACCTTCCTTGTCCCAGACCAAATTGTTAAATCTTTTAGTTTAAATACCCTCTCTGTTGGGATTGACTCATGCTTGGGCAGGATTTGAGCTAGGTGGGACCATGCCCCCCCCAAGATTTTAAAAAAATTCAAGTACTAAGGGCCACCCACTTGAATTGTGAGATTAAATTTGTGTTTTTTGGGCCTTGTGTCAATCCATTTTATTTCATTATCTTCAATTCTCCACTACACAATACATACCAACAAACAAAGTCTTGTTTTACTTTTGCCCTAACATTCGCCATTCCATTTCCGCCCCCAGCCCATCCGCCATTTTGTCCCTGCCTCCTTGGTTTCCAACTTGAAGATGAAAGTAGTCAAGTAGAGATTCTTTACTTTATTCATTATTTACTTTTTACATATATATATATATATATATATATATATATATATATATATATATGCAAAAACAAATTGGGGTTTAAAATTGTTGATACAATGAGTTATCAATTTTTGTTTATGTGTTATAATTTGTCATTGCGTATTTGCGTTGTTAGATTTGCTTTTATTGAGATTTATATGCACTCCCAAGTCCCAAATAATACTAGGAATTAGGATTGGTGGAAATAATGGACTGTTTCGTAAATACAGTGGGATTGTGGACCTATGGTTAGAAAAAATAGTCTTTTATCTTGAAAAGTCTGAAGGCTAGAAGTTTGATTTTGGCCCCCCCTAAGATCAAATCCTGGCTCCGTCCCTGGCTTCGGGTTCGACTAATGGCCACTACAACGGGGTAATAGGGGGTCTCGCTCACCTAAGTGAAGAAGCTCTACTACCCACTATTGATGGTGAGTGGCAGGGGTTGTAAGGGGCAATGGCGCTGCCAAGCGCAAAGTGCAATTGGGCTTGGGAATTTATTAGTAGCCCGGTCTTAGGTTTTACTAATGTATTGGGTCTCATGACTAATGAGCCCATGTTATAGATGCTAGGGTTTTCTAGTTACTATAAAAACATTGTTTGGTGAGTAGATCATTGTAGAGTGTGTGAGACATCTAATGAATACATCAGACAAGCAGGACTAGCCAAATTGGTGAACCTGGGTATATCGCGTGTTCTTACTTTTCCGTCTTTCATATAATATTTGTGTGATTGCAATATTATTCGTTCTTAAATTATAACACCCTCATACACAAACATAAAAATTCAGATCAAACTCGGATTCAGAACAGAAAGCACAAGATTAAGTATTACATAAGTCCTCACAATTAGTTACCTTCAAGTTTCATTAAAGCCTCTTTATCAGCGTTCCTTCCGCCTGACACAAGAAGAATGGGCAATGCAGAAAACAATATAGATCCATAAGTTATGCACCAAATGTATAAAAGAAGTTAGTATTGAAAATATATATTTACTTCCTGAATACTTAATGATGGAAAAAATATATATTACAAAAACACACCATCCTATATTGAAGTAAAGGATAATGTGGAATCTTGCTGGAAAAGTATTGAAATTGATAAAACCACTACATACCTGAACCACTATATAAATATCCAATTATCAGGAATGCACCCTGAAAATTTCATCCAAAATTAAAATTTCTTAATCAAGTAAGTTCAGCAACATGCCCACTATAGTATATAGAAGTAACTGGATCATAAAAAACAGGCACTTATTGACAAGGGTTGACAATTGCACAGTCAGATTACCCATGCTTGTTCGCTATTCCAAAAGAGGGAAACCTACTTATTTGTGTAAAATGAAGATGTACTAGCATGCTCCCTAGGATAACACTGATAAAATGAGCTTGCAGAAACAAGAGTTACCACAACTACGAGTCCGAGAGATAATAAAGGTGATGGTCGTGACTTGGGGTGTAAGGAGCCCACAAATGGAATGCTCCCACCATCTGCAAAGTGTCGAGATGTACTTGCTGGCCTTCTTGACATTTCTATCTAGCTTTAAGGTGTCTGCAAGATGTGGCATTATTTAAAACAGAGAATAAAATCCTGCTCCCTCTGTTCCACAAAAGGAGTCCTCTTGTTATTCATAGTAGAATAAAATAACCCAATGTCCTCAAGCTTGTCATCATAATTTCATTATCATGTCACAATTACTAAATTAACAACAAATTATTTTTAGGGGGAAACATGGAACTAAAATACATTCTTAATATCTGGCACAAAAAATAAAATAAAATTCAAATGAGGCTCTTTTTGTGGAATGAAGGGAGTATTAGTTTCCCAACGTAGAAAACTTGTGTAGATTTTGAACATACATAAATCACATGACACAAAAGAGAAATGTATAGTATTTTAAAATATCATAAATTCACCAGGGACTTGAGTATCCTAAACCATTGTCAAAGGTTAAATCTATAAACTTACATTTTCATTAGAAATATGCACAAAGTGCAATGCAAAGTAATTTTAAGTTTACTTTCCTAGTGTCGCATAAAAAGGAAAGAAAGGAAAACACAATTACGAAGTTCACATTTGAGGTAATAATTTCTTTTAATTCTTTTCTTTTTTTCTTTTTTTTTAATGTTAACTAACAGGAGCTTAAATTTTCATTAGAAATACGCACAAAGTAGATATAGTAGTAATTTGTTGTTTAGCACCCTAGTGGCATTAATACTAACAAAAGGCAAAGAAAGAAAACACAACTACTGACTTCACATTGGAGGTGATATTTTCTTTTGTTTCTTTTCGGGTTTATTTCTTAAAATTTTAAAAAAAAGTTAGATTGTGAACAATTTGTGGGCTAGCATATCCTACAACAATGAGGTTATTTCGTTGAGGTCATCAACCATTTCTCCCACCCATTGGAATTACAAATGGCCTGATTACTCATTACAGTCAGGTTCCATAGGTGTCTGCTTTAAACATGGTCACTGTGAAACCCTGAATCGGGATAACAAAATTACTTTATCATATTATCAGGTTGTTTTAAAGGAATAGACAGACCTGTTACTCCCCAAAATATTATTACATCTTCGTGCTACCTAAATTTGACAAAAACATGATCTTGAAATAAGACGAATCCCATTCATCCCTTTTCAAAGATCCCAAATAACTACAATTCATTAACAATTATATCTTAAAAACAATAACTGCTGGACATATAAGACAAGTATCTAAAATTAGGCATTGTATGTGATTCTACACCAAACCCATTACGCACTCAAACACTACCAATTTACAGTCATTTCTTCTTGTCCTTTTATTTCATAAGCTGAAGTGAACTTAACTTACTTGTCACTCTTGTCAAAATTAAGTGAATTACAAGCAACAAAAACACAATTTAACTGAACCCCACCAAGATTTGTTCAGTATATAAGCTCAAAGCATCAATGATTAATCCGGTAAAAACACACACAAATTCAGCAATTGAAATGTTAATTAATAACTTCTACCTATACTAAGAGAGAGAAAGAGAGAGAGAGAGAGAGAGAGATTTACTTGGGATTAAGGATGGAATGAGCCGAAATTGGAGATCGTAGAGTTGGATCTAGATCTTGCTGCTAACTTCGTTTGCTTACTGTCTCAGCTCAAAGGAGAGAGAAACGCTCTGATATAGTATGCAACTTGGTATGCTACTCTCTCTCTCTCTCTCTCTCTCACACACACACACAGAGTGAGTGTCTTAGTGAGAATAACAGGGTGGTTGTCAATGGTAAATTTTCTTGAGTCTTTCCCAGCTGCTTGGAAAGTTCATGATATTCTCAGCAGGTAAAACACTGCTACTGTCTTAATGAGTTTTAAATAGGATGCAAAAGAAGAAAAAAATGGTCAAATTTATTTATTTTGAGTTTTTAATAAATAGAAAGAATTTATTTTTATTTTTTTTGGAAAAAGTAGGTCTTTTTTTTTTGTCAAAAAAATTCTGCCAAAAATGAATGAATTTAGACATAAAACTAAATAACATAATAAACTTATAATCAATACTACACCCTTTAATTACAAACACAATAATATTAATATGAGAATAAAATATAAATATAAATTTCATTTTTCTGTCTTAATTTAAAATTTTCATTTTTATCTTTTTGCATGTAAAACTTCGAAAGAGGAAGAAAGAAGCCAGCTTAGTTTGCAGTTGGCAAGATGACTGCAGTTTAAACCACGTGGGCAATGGTCAGTCATAATTTTGAACTTCTAATTTGGATTGGGCTCACCAGTCATATGTTAGTCTAGTGTCATATGTTGGTGGTCATTTATTTTATATTTTTATATAACTTTTGGTATCAATTCTCACCCAAGACCAACAATTAGTTGGAACTCTAAGTACTACATGTATTCGGATTTAGAGTTAACTTCGTGGTAAATTATTTTTCGTTTGTGTGTCGATATTTAATTCATTAAAATTAATTTCATGCTAATCACTCGTATGTTATTCGTTTCTTAGATTTACATATGTGTAATTATTATAAGTACCATGTGCCTTGTCAAAAATTTAAGATATCTCTTGTGACGCCTCCAAAATTAGGTATACATCACTCATTCTGAGTCGTCAGATACATGGTACAAAATTTAAATACAACTTCATTTATATTAATTGTTAAGTCGTCAGTATAGAATCGACCACGATTAATTGTGAATTTTAATACAAATGTATGTAACTCTTATGGTGCTTCGACCACAACCTTACAATGGTACTTTACATAAAAGTATAGTCAAAGACTATTTTAAAAATTAAAATCTTTGGGAAGTGCTTTCGAGAAACCTTCGTATACATTGGGAGGTAATATACGTCCCAGGTTATAATAGATATCATATGACCACGAAATTATCCTTGGTCAATCTGATAGACCCCGTAAAGAAAAGCGAGAAGATTACTATCATCTTCTTTCCAATTGTGAGTCTTCTCTTGACATATAACTATCTCCACTTGTCTCTAAGTGAATATTATATTTTAAATCAACTCCAAGATCATATAGGTAGTGCGAGTAGATATCTTAGCAAGTGGATCGCACAACCATGTCTTATGATAACACGAGGTTGTATGTCATTAGACATTTTGTATGATAATGGCAAAAAACACCCTTCCAAAGTTGGGTTCACTCTCACCTATTTGATTCACCAAATATAACTACTAAATGTTGTATATAATACAACACACTTTTCTATATTGTTTAGGGAGAACCTCCGCCTAGAGACCATTATTTCTATTCCCTGCTATTATTCTCGTCTCGACCAAGAACACTCTTATTACACGAAAGGAATTGTGAAGCGAGAAAGGGTGAGCCTGAACTAGCCCAAAGAAAAAGAATATCATGACTAAAGATAATTAAATTATCAATAGCTTTCATCGATAATAAATCGTAGATTTAGAACATATGGTAGATGATAAAACTTTTCAACCATAGTTGAAATGAATGAGCAATCCATTAGAGAGTCAAATAGACCATAAGGTTACATTATCGTGACGCCCCAAAATTAGGTATATGTCACCCATCATCTGGGTCGCCACTTACACGGTACAAAATTCAAATACAACTTAATAATACAATTGTCGTGTACAATACGACAAAACATAAAGCGTGAGTTTGAATAGAAATATTGTATCTTGTATAGAGATTATACAAACTCAAAAGGAGTCCTTATTACAATTATTATTACACTATTTCGCAGAATAGTGAGGACTACTAATCTTATCATCCGTCCACATCTCAGGTTCCGATTAGTCCTCTGCTACGTTCTCATTTCAAGAAGAACAATAAAAGTAAAGGGTGAGCTCAACTAGTCCGAGAGGAAATATTATGACTAAGATAATGCGAGAATATATTATCGTTAGCCTTGGCGATGTTAAAGCGATACAATATAACAACCATCAAGTTTAAGCTGCGGTGAACAAGCAATCCATTAAAAGAGTGAGTAGAGAATAAAATCTACTATCTTTTATGATTTAGAAGGTTTTCATCACTTTTATCGTTGGGACTCGACAATAAATAATCCACATCATCGAATCACCCCTTTTACTTCTACCAAGAATATTCTTTAGTATCGCGACCACAATTATCCATGCACTATGGGCCGAGAATATTTGTGTATTCATTAATGGTCATGATCATGCCAACAATCGTCCATCAACCGCTCACGGGCCAATGAGGACTTTTATCACATCATTTGTAACATTACGGTCATGATTACAAAGAATAATCCACGGTCATAATCATACCAAGTCCATCTATGCCTTTATAGGCCCACAGATGACTTTCAACAAAATATAAACATGAGGATGATGACAATGATATAAGAATTCAATAAAATAAGTTCAAAATTATTTTATCCGAGGAACTAATAATGTCCAAATTGTCAACATAATCTTTGCTTTGTAAAGTAAAATTCAAGAATACTCGGAAGAATATTTCCACGAAAGATCTTTGGATGAAGCCTTGAATATCAAGGATATTCCACTAATTTCATGGAGTATAAGTCAAAACTTTAACCATTTGAGTATAATAAGGAATGGAATAACAAAAGAAATCACCGGACATGCGATAGGCCTTACGCAGACGGAGTTATTCCAACAGAATAATAAATAACGGAATCGGTCCGGCGTAAAAGCATTGCATGCAGAATATTCAATGAGAATAATAAAAGCGGAATCGGTCCGGCGTAAAGCGCATGAACAGGATATTCCAACGAGAATAACAAAGGCGAAATCGGTCCAAGGCGTAGAACGCATGCATGAACGAGGATATTCCAATGAGAATAATAAAAGGCGGAATCGGTCCGGCGTGAAGCTTATGAGACAGGATGTTCAAAGTAGAATGATAAAGAATGGAACAATGAAGAATTTCACCAAGTATAGGGTAGGCAGCGTATCTGAGTTATTCAACGGAATAATAAGAATGGAATAATGAAGTTCTCTTCATAGATAAGAAAGAAATAATACTCCTACCTGGAAAAAGCTGGATCTTTGAAATAGTGAGTATGATTTCTCTTCTTCTTTCTCTCTATAATTTCTCTCTATAATAATCGCTCTAAAGCTTTTGTGAATTGGTGAGAAATGAAGGAAGAATGAGCTTATTTATAGGAAAATATAGTTTCGATAATTTGCGTTTTGGGGCTCGAAAATTCTGATCTGATACCTCCGACTTTTCTTTCATTTTTAATTTAGTCCTGCAAGTATTATCAATCTTGCACCAACTCCCCTAATAGTAAATAATGTGAATCAATAGTTCAATCATGTGAATCGATAGTATAATCATGTGAAAAATACGAATTACAAAGATATAGTACCTCCATCTATACCTCGATTTTTAACTTAGTCATGCAAGTATTATCAATCTTGCACCAACTCCCCTAATAGTAAATAATGTGATTCAATAGTACATATGTGAACAAATAGTTATATAAGCATGTGAATTAGTAGCAATTAATTGCTCATTTATCAGATAAATTATCCGATTTATCGATATAACCCCCTAGACATCAATTATCATCGGAATAAATGTCGATTTTCACTAACACAAACAATTTAACATAATGAAACTATTTTTATCAAAATATAAATTTTGAAATTTTGAAGTTTGACTTTTCCCAAAAAAGTCAATCTGTTGATTTTGACCAAATAATGAATCTAGGAAAATTTTGTGTTTATAGACTATTTTTACTAATTTAAATCGTTAGGACTCAAATATCACGTCCGCGTATCCAAATTCAACTCAGAACAACATTCATCATTAATATTATAACTCTGATATTTATCAACCAGGTCGTTCCGGAAAAAGGGGTTTTTCGATAAGGATTTCTCCCTATTGGCGCTTGATTAGGTGACCAAACCTCTCTTGCGATGAACTTAGACATTGTAAATATTGTAGTTTATAATATGAATAACTTTGTCATCTCAAGTATTGATTTAATAAAAAACATTTTATGCACGGATGATCTTGACCATAATTGAATCCATAATATGATAAATAAGATCAAGAACAATTCTTGTAGCAATAATTGAGTATAAATGGGTGACTTCTCACGTAAGCATCAATAATCAATCTGGTGTGCTTCTTTATGCAACCACGCGTATTCTTGTACTTTTAACACTAGGGTGTTTCAGCGAGTTAACGGTAAAACTTTCCGCCGTTATTTTTATAAAAGTATTTTTGTCGTTTTCTCAATCCGATAATAATTAGTTAATGGGGTCCACCGATGATTGTCTTTGTTATGCGAATATTTCCTGTTAAAACAAATATTCCCCGACCAATCGAATATTATATAACAACTTGCGTACTTTGCAAAATTTGTAAATATTACCCACAACTAAAACATTATATCAAATCCACACCATAATATTCAAAAATATATTTCGAGAAAATTTAATTTTTATTCAAAAAGTTGGGGTCTTACAACCTCCCCTTCTTATGAAATTTCATCCTCGAAATTAGGGGTGCATACCTGGTATGTCGAAGAGGTGAGGATACCTTGATTTCATTTAGATTCTAATTCCCAAGTCATTTCCTCAACATCGTGGTTTCTCCACAAAACTTTGACTTGAGGTATAACCTTGGAGCGTAGAATATGTTCCTTCTTATCCAAGATTTTAACAGGAACCTCTTCATACGTTAAATCTTCCTCTATTTCGTCCGGTTCTAACTCAATTATGTGGTTCGGGTCTTTCACATATTTACGTAACATGGATATGTGAAAAACATTCTGAACACGAGACATACTTAGCGGTAACGCAAGTCTATAGGCCATAGTTCCTACTCAATCGAGGATTAAAAATCGGCCAATGAATTGAGGATTGAGCTTTCCTCTTTTTCCAAATCTTGTAACTCCTTTCCATGGAGCAACACGTAACAACACATGATCTCCAATATCGAATTCTACGTCCTTTCGATGAAGATCAAGATAACTCTTTTGTCGATCTTGTGAGGTTTTTATAAGTTGTAGGATCATTTGAACCTTTTTAAGTAGTCATACGTACCAACTCTGGTCCCAACAACGTTGCTTCACCCACCTCATCCCAAAGATATCTTTGGAGAATGACACTTTCTTCCATACAACGCCTCGAATGGAGCCATGCCAATACTTGCTTGATAATGTTGTTGTTGTAGGAAAACTCCACCAATGGTAAGAACTTGTCCCAACTTCCCTTGAAGTCAAGGACACGCGAGTCTTAATAGATCTTCAAGAGTTTGAATCGCCCTCTTCTTGCTGGCCGTCAAATGCGAGGATGATATGCCAAAACTAAATCATAAATTCGTGCCCATAGCTTTTTTGCAAACTAACCCAAAATCTTGAAGTGAATCTTGGGTCTCGATCGGAAACTATGGATCTTTGGCATACCATGCAATCTTACAACCTCGTTTATGTACATCTGAGCAAGGCGTTCAAGTGTATAAGTTTCTCGTATCGGTAAAAATGAAGCAGACTTGGTCAATCTATCAACAATGACCCAAATCGCATCTATGCCTTGAGAAACTTTGGAAGACCGTGAACGAAATCCATGGTAATGTGCTCCCACTTCCATTCCGGAATTTCAAGTGGTTGCAATGGACCTTTTGGTACTTGATGTCTCGCGCTTGACTCGTTGACAAGTTAAACACCTTGAGATAAACTCGCATTATCTCTCTCTTCATATTGCACCACCAAAATGTATGTCAAGATCACGATACATTTGGTACTCCCGAGATGGATTGCAAGCGGTGTGTTGTGCGCCTCCATCATGATTTTATACTTTAAATCGTGGTCGTTAGGAACACAAAGTCCGGAGTTGACTCAAGTATTCCTTCCTCATCGATTCTTGCTTCAAAGATAGCACATTCTTGCACTACTTTCTTCTTCATCGCGCATTAGCTCCGTGTCCCGTAGCTTGAGCAACTTTAACTTTATCGATTAAAGTCGGTTCTACTCGTATATTCACCATCATCATATGGGTCCAAGGAGTCTTTAACTCTATCTCCATCCTTTGCAAGTCACACAAAATGGGCTTTTGTGTTATGAATATTGCACTCGTACCCGCATATGATCTTTTACTTAATGCGCCAGCTACCACATTCGCTTTTCCAGGATGGTATTGGATGGTATGATCATAATCTTTCAACAGTTCAAGCCAACGTCGTTGTCGCATGTTGAGTTCCTTTTAAGTGAAGAAATATTTGAGGCTTTTATGATCCGTAAAGATCTCCACTTTCTCTCCATACAAGTAATGCCTCCAAATTTTAAGTGCGAAGACAACAAATGCCAACTCTAGATCATGAGTAGGATAATTCCTCTCATATTCTTTGAGTTGTCTTGAGGCATAGGCTATGACTTTCCCATATTTCATGAGAACACATCCCAACCCTTTTTGCGAAGCATCTTTGTAGATGACAAATCCTCCGAACCGAGATGGTATTGTCGAGCAGTCTTTGAAATAGAATCTCTTTTGAGTTCTTGAAAACTCTTCTCACATTCCTCGCTCCAACCGAACTTTATATCTTTCCGAGTCAGCTGAGTTAATGGAGTAGCGATTCGAGAAAATCCTTCCATGAATCTCCGATAATAACCAGCTAAACCGAGAAAGCTATGTACTTCGGTTACTGATTTGGGTTGCTCCCAGATTTGAATAGCTTCAATCTTTGCCGGGTCAACGGATATTCCATGACTTGATACTACGTGCCTAAGGAATGCTACTTCCTCAAGCCAAAACTTGTATTTCTTTAACTTGGCATAAAGCTTATATTCACGAAGCTTTTGGAGTATCAGTCTCAAGTGTTGCTCATGATCTTCATGGCTTTTGGAATAAATAAGGATGTCATCAATAAAGACGACCACAAAGTGATTCAAATATTCCTTGAACACTCGGTTCATCATATCCATGAAGGCAGCAGGAGCATTAGTCAATCCAAAAGACATGACTAAGAATTCATAATGCCGATCTGGGAGTTACGAAGGCGGTCTTTGGAATATCCTCGATTTTAACCTTCGGTGATGATATCCGAGCGAAGATCGATCTTTGAAAAAAAATTGTGCTCCTTGTAATGGCTGATCAAACGGATCATCAATATGTGGCAATGGGTACCTATTTTGATGGTGACATGATTCAACTCCAGATAATCAATACAAAGTCGATATCTCCCATCTTTCTTCTTCACGAATAGTAACAGGAGCACCCCAAGGAGGCGTCTTGGGACGAATGAAACCAATGTCTAACAATTCTGCTGAATTGGGTCTTTAACTCACGAAGTTCAATAGAGCCATTCGATATGGGGCTTTGGAAATGGGTTTTGTCTAGGGTTCAAGGTCGATACAAAATTCAACTTCACGCTCTGAGGGTAGGCGAGGAAGTTCTTCGAGGAATACGTCAAGAAATTTATTAACAATAGAAATATCCTTCAAATTTGGCGTATTTTGTTTAAATCAAGTGACATGAGCTAAGAAAAGCTTGACATCCGTTTTTCAATAAGCGAATAGCTTTATGGCTTGAGATGTAGTGATTTATTTTAATGGTTTGGTCGCTTGAATTCGCATAATAGGTTTATTAGGAATATGAAAGCTAACAACCTTACGAAAACAATCAATTTTAGAATGATGAGTAGTTAACCAATCAATCCCAAGAATCACGTCAAATGCAAAGTATTTTTAAGGAGATAAGATCGACAGGTAACATGCGGTTACCGATTTGAATCAAATAAGACTTATAAACAGTGGATGTAATGAAGGTTTCTCCTAATGGAGTTTCAACAGATAAGTCAAAGTCTAATTTCTCCGAAGTCAAATTTAATCGTTGAGCGCAAGTGTAACGACCCCAAAATAGGTCCATTCCATCCAACCTATTCTGAGTCGTCAAAATACATGATGCGGAAAATAACTACAACTTTATTACAACAATTGTCGTGCAAAATACAACAACACATATCTTTGTGAGTTTGGATACAAATATATACCAACTGTAGCACGTCACAATGACACCTTACATAAAGGTATAGTCGAAAACTGTTTTAGAAATTAGAATCTTTGGGAAGTGCATAAAGGTACATGGGAGGCCATGCTTCTAGGTTATGATAGATATCATATGGCCACAAAATTATCCTTGGTTGACCCAATAGACCCCAAAGAAAAATGCGAAGATTACTATCATATTCTTCCCAATGGTGAGTTTTCTCTTGACATATCATTATCTCTACTGTCTCTAATTGAGAGTTAAATTTCAAATAGACTCCAAGATCATATAGGTAGTGCTAGTAGATATACTCAGCAAGTGGATGAACACAACCCTGTCTTATGATGACACGAGGTTGTATGTCATTAGACATCTTGTATGATAGTGGCAAAACACCTTCCAAGTTAAATTCACCTCACCCTTAACATCTATAGACCACCGTTCTATTCACTTGTTATTCTCATTTCGACCCAAAATTTACACTTTATTATTACGAAAGGAATTGTGAAGCAAAAAAGAGTGAAACACAACTAGCTCAAGAAAAAAATATCATGACTAAAGATAATTAAATTATCAATAGCCTTCATCAATAATAAATCGGAGATTTAGAACATATGGTAGATGATAAAAAAAATTTCAACCATAGTTGCTGTGAACGAAAGCAATCCATTAAAGAGTCAAATAGACCATAAAGTCTATTATCTTCCCCATGTTAAAAGTCCACCAACAATGTTTTATCCTCGTAACATCAATCAACAATTCATGTCCACAATCACGTATATAACTCATAATCGTAATTGTTGTTCTAAATTCCTTTTCTCATTCGGAACGAAGATAATTTTCATCACTTGTCTTTACGAAATATCAAAGATCATGGTTATACCAAATCACAGTTCCTCATTCATAATCATATTTAATAAATTCATCTTTTGCACTACTACCAAAGATATTCATCAACAGTTCATCTTTGCACTTCTGTGTCAAAGATATTCAACAACAAAGTCATCTTTTGTACTACTGACCCAAAAAGATATTCGTCCATAATTCATCTTTGCACTACGGGCCAAAGATATTCCTCAACAATGCATATTTGCATTACGGGCCAAATATATTAATATCTCAAAGAAATATATAATCATTTCGAGAATTTATATAAACAATAATTATAACCATGTTGATCAAAATTCACCTTCGCACTTAAGCTAAAGATATTCAATTATAAATTCAATGGTCATGATCATACAAATCCACAATTCAACTTTTCACTCTTGGCCAAAAGAGAACCCTACCATGATCATACCAATAATCTACCCATCTTTACACTCTAAGTGAAAGAGAATTTCAACATCGAGGGTTATAAAAATGTTATATATGATAATAAAATCAATATAATCAATATATAGTTTTAATCTCCGAGAGTAATATTCATAAATCAACTATAATTTGGTTAGAAAAAAGAAACCAATTTTGTCATGAATAAGTAACTCATGAATAGTAATTTCGTGAATAAGAATCTCATGAATAGTAATTCATGAATAGTATCTCATGAATAGTAAACCCGACTCAAAAAGGTAAAAATTCCACAATAAAATCCATACCAATATTTCGGTATAATGATATTGAAAGAATAATATTTTTATTAAGCTTATAAACAATTTATTTTAATTGTTTACACTTTACTAAATAATACATTTAATCATTCTAAAATGCCAAACTCATAAGATTTCATCACCTATAACCAAAATTCTCATCAAAAATCTGCATATACCTCATGTAGGATTCTCAAGCCATAAAATCCTATTTTCTAATTTTCTTACCTTACATAACATATTTAATTCATTTACTCATAACTAGTCCATTTTCATGAAAAATAAAAAATCAGTTCCAAAAATATTTCTTTTCTGGCATTTAGCAGAATATAGTCCTATATTGAACATATATTTTTCTCAGAATTTTTAAAAGTCATTTACTATTTTTCACATGGCCAAAACCACCGAATATTTAAATATTTATCATAAATTGTACTTTTATTCAAAAATTCTGAAATTTACACGGTATATTGATATTATATAGATGTACTCCCAATAAAAATTTCATCAATTTTGGAATTAACCACAAGGAGTTATAAGCGATTACTTTTAAAATAGTCTTTCCTCATAAAATTCATAACTCTTAATTTATACATCCAAAAATTGCCATTTTTGGACACAATCAACAAAACTCATCAAATTATCATTTCAAATTTTTACAAAATTTTTGAAGATTCAAAAGAATTTCGAAATAATAACCCTTAAAATCCTTATTATCCCTTACCTCGAAAAGAGTAATACTTCGATTTGGAATACTTATTTGAACGAACTTGCAACCAGAGTATAGCAATACTCAAAGTATACTCAAAATACTCACAAGAATCATTTCGATAATATAGAGAGAAAACTTGAGTTTCGATGTGATTTTCAATTATAACCTAAACACCCTATTTATAGGAAATTGCTTAGAACACCAAAGCGAGAAAATTTATTAAAATATTAATATATATATATATATATATAATCTTCTACGCATGCCTAGAATCAAATTTTTAGCCATCAAACACATGTTAAAGATGCCCCCAAACATGTCAAAAACGTTTTTCATATTAAAAATATTTTAAACTTCCAAAAATCAATTATTTTGAACTTGAACTTCAATAATTCATAATAAATAGTCCTTTTATAGAAAAATTGAATCTCTTGAATTTTTATAGGAAATTCAATTTTCTCTGACTTTAGAGAAGAAAGTTTTCCAAATTCCAAACAAAATTGACCAAAATCCACAAATGAGAAGCGATTTTCTGGTATAATCAAATTTCGATCAAGAAATGGGGTCCAAACACATAAAACATGCTTTAAATATTTTTGGTAACAAAATACTCCTCCTCCACATATACTCATATATCCCACATTCATCGTAAAAATATATTATTAAAATAATATATTTAATTGAATTATTTTATCGAGAAAAAGATAAATTATTAATTTTCAACAATTGTCACATTAAAATTTTCTCCATCTATATCCTCATAAAATCAATATTTTCCTCATCATATGAATCAATAATTAATTATTCACAAATAATATTACTGTAATCACAATATTGACAACCAGTAGGTTCAGGAAAGAGGGCTTTCCAATAAGAATTTCTCCTCTTGGTAGCGCTTAATTAGGTGACCAAACCTCTCCTTGATGTAACTTTCTAGACATTGCCAATAATGTTATCTAATAATATTATTCAAATAATATAAATTATTGATCGATAATTAATGAAAAATACCGTGGTAGTGACAATTATAAAATATCAACGCAGTTAAATTATTGAATCAAAATAAAATATCGAATAAAGAATTATTGTAAAAATTATCGAGTAAAGTGCCTTCTTTACGTAAGAATCAATAATTGGTGCAATCTGAGTATCTCTTTGTGCAACAACGTATTAGTTTACTTTACCCAATGAGGGTATTCCAACAAGATTGATGATAACAACTACGTAGTTATTTATAAACAACTTATTCTTTTCGCTTTTCTTCCTCCAATCGCTTTCAAGTTATGGGGCCCACAAAAGATCTACATTGCATTTAATATTCCCCAATGCAGAAAGAATATTCCCGAAAACGAATATTCCCGACAACAATGAATATTTTATAACCACTCATGTATTTTGAAAAAATTTCATATATCACCCTTAACTTTAACTTTTATCAATTTAACCATTTCTTGAATTGTAATTATAAGAAAAATTGAATACTTTTATTTCATAAAATTCGGGGTCTTACAAACAAGTAGGAGAAATAAAAGAATGGGTAGAACCCAGATCAAATAAGGTATAGACTTATTTAGAGTTTATGATAAAGTTTTACCCGTGATGACCTCGTTCGGGTTCCTTGCTTTCTGGGAGGTCATAACAAACGCTTCTCCCTTACATTACCTGGCTTTGACTTTTTACGGGACTGACTTTTGGTGCCTCCATCCTATTTGAACTTATCTTCGGTGAGCATAAAATCGAAAGCTAGGTGACGCCTCTTCCACAATTATAACACGCTTTTGGATGGCATCGCGCAGTTTGGACCGATATGTCCTCCCTCCGTATTTGAAGCATATGATAGGTGGTCGTTCTCTTTCCTTAACCACGGTTCTTTGGTGTTGACGTCTTTCCATCATTGTTGAATCTCCTTTCTTGAAATGTCCATTTTTAGTGTCTTGGCGCATGATTACCACCGAAGTGGTTACCATTTACGGCGTGTTGATTCCTCCACGCTTGTTGTCATGGTTTCGATATTTATTACCTTTGGTATTTTCATGTTCTTATTGCTTTCCCTTGGTTGCGTTGACTCGTTCATCGCGTGGCTCCAATAATCGAGCCCCTATTTACAACATCCGAGTACAAACACGGTTTATGAGAAATAAGATATTAACGTATCTCGGTTTCAAACCTCTTAAAACATTCGTGTCATTCGGCTCCTCATTATCGACCAAATGGGATCTGAAACCGAGATAACTCGCAAATTTAGCCTCGTATTGCGACACGGTCGTATTGTTTTGTTCCAACTTGATAAACTCCACCTCTTTCATGTGGCCGAATACTTTCGAGAAAGTACTTATCGTTGAATAGCTCTTGGAACTTCTCCCAAGACATCTTGAAGACGTCAGTCGGAGATGCTTTTTCTGATTTCCACCAAGAATGTCGCTCTTCACGCTTGACATGAAGGTGGCGAAGGAACTTTGCCTCCGGAGCATCCCAAGACATCAAATATCTTGGTGATCTGCTTTATCCATGCTTAGCGCCTTAAGTGGTTTAGGCTCTCCAATAAACTCGGGTGGTCCCACTCCTTGAATCTGCATTTAAGCGGTGACCATCCAGAGAGTTTTCTGTTTACACTGTATTTTGAGCAGGAGCCACTACGCCTGATGTTGCATGAATTGCATGAAGCCTCGGAACATTCCATCATTCATCATTTGGTTAGTGTTGTTGTTTGCATGAGGATTGTCGCCTTCCTGAAATATCAAATGGATTAATAAATCGAAGGTTTGAGCTTTCCTCACTTCACCGATTCTCACTTTTAAAATAACAACTTCTTGACCTCCTTCTTCAAATTCATCACTCGGTTGTGTAGGCAAGCGAATTTTAACTTTATCGATTAAATTCGATTATACTTGTATATCATCACGTGGGTACCTAGAGTTTTCATCTCCATCTCTATTATTTGTATGTTATCTGAAATGAGTCTTTGACAATATCGTACTTTCGTCTTTCGTGATCGATCTTCTACTCAACAAAGTCACTACCACGTTCGCTTTTACAGGATGGCATGGTCGTGAACATGTCTTTGAAATGAGTCTCTCTTGAGTTCTTCAAGCTCTTCCCACATTCCTTGCTCCATTCGAATTTTGTATCTCTACGAGTCAGCTGAGTTAATGGAGTAGCGATTTGAGAATATCCTTCAGCGAATCTCCGATAATAACCAACTAAGCCTAGAAAACTATGTATTTCGATTACCGACTTAGGTTATTCTCAACTGTGACTCATATCCCAACCTTGGATAGCACGTTACAATGACACCTATCAGTTTACTATCGCACGAATATGGCATCCGCTACGGAGAGTCTGGCTTCGGTGCATTCCACAAAGGAAGTCACCAGATAAAGGCTCGGGTACCAAATTCTATAGTTGATTTTTTAACTCCTGAAGTTCAATAGGAGCCATTCGATATGAGATTTTAGAAATGGGTTTTGTAACGAATTCAAAGTCGATACAAAATTCAATATCATGCTCTTGGAAGTAAGCCAAGAAATTCTTCAGGAAATACGTTAGGAAAAATCAATAACAACAGGAATATTATTCAAATCTGACGTGTCTTTATTCAAATCCATAACATAGACTAAAAAAACTTGACATCCGTAATAAACGAATGACCTCATTGCTTGATATGAAAATGTTTGACTACAATGGTTTGATTGCTTGAATTCGAATAACAGGTTGCTTAGGAATATGAAAACTAACAACCTTACAAAAGTAATCAATTTCGGCATGATGAGTAGTTAACCTTAAAATCACATCAAAAGCAAATATCACTATAGAAATAAGGTTAACAGGTAATGTGATAGTGCCAACCTGAATCATGCAAGATTTCTAAACAACGGATGTAATGAAAGTTTCTCCTAACGGAGTCTCCATAAATAGTCAAAGTCTAATTTCTCCGTAGTCAAGTTCAAAGCGTTAAGCGCTTGAAGAGAGATAAAGAATGGGTAGAACCAGGTATCTAGTAAGGTATAAACTTCGCAAGAATTTATAATTAACTAACCCGTCTAACTTCGTTTGGGTTCCTCGCATTTTTGGTGATCTGATACAAACTCTTCTTCTAGAACCGAATTGACTTTGACTTTTACAGGACATCCTTTTGAGTCACCATTTCCATTTGGGGTGGTTTTGATATCATACAATCTCGAAGCGATATGTCCTTCTTTTCCATAATTATAGCATACCTTAAACTGTTGTGGGCGGGTTTGGGTACGATATGTCCCTCTTTCCGCATTTGTAACTTGACAATGACCGGTGGTCTTTCTCCTCCTCCTTGGAACCATTCTTCTTGCTTTGGTGTTGACGTCTTCACATGGTCGTTGTTGAATCTCTCTTTTAAAATCTCCTCCCGACTAGCTTCTTCTATTTTCATGGCCACGATTACCACCGGAGTGGTTCTGCCTTTGTTCGTATTCTTCTTTCTCCGTGGTTATCGTTATTCGATATTTCGCTATCTTGATTATGATCCTTGTTATGGTCCCTCGGTTGAACGTACTTTCGTTATCTCGCTTTTAACAATTGAGCCTGTTGACAACATCTGAATAGAGAGAAAATTTATGAGAAATGAGATCTTGGCGTATCGGGTTTTAAACCTCTCGAAACATCCGTGTCATACGTTCCTCATTCTCCACCAAATGAGGTGCGAAACGGATAACTCCGAACGCTTTCGTCTTTAGGACACCATCATGTTATTACGCTCCGGTCTAATAAACTCCACTTTCCATATGACAAATACTTTCTGGGAAGTACTTGTCATTGAAGCTGCTTTCAAACGTCTCCCATGACATCTTTGAGTCAAGGAAATTTGGATGGAGTACGCTTCACTGATTTCCACCGATGTCTGCCTCGTTACGGAACATAAAAGTAGAGAATGGAACTTTCGTTCCTCCGTGCATCCCAAGACATCGAATATCTTGGTAATTTGTTTGACCCAGCGATATACGCCTTAATCGGATCCGGCTTTCCCCGAAGTCGATGGTCCCGACTCTTTGAAGCGCTTAGCATTTGTGACCACCCGTGAATCGCTATCATTTCTCCTCGTATTTTGAACACGAGTCTCCTCGTCGATTTTGCATGAAGCGCAAAAAGCTTCTAAACATCCTCGTTCATCATGCGCTTCATTGGTGTTGTTCATAGGAGGTACATTACCGACTGACGCTTCTCCTCGTTAGTAAAATGAGCATCTCCACGGTCTCATTTACTCCAATCGTTAATATTCTCAAATCGACATTCTCAACATCGTCATCAAACAAGGGTTAATTAAGGAAATCAATATATCACATAATATCCTATATATTAACCAACTAACAAATAAGCTTAGGTAGGACACACTAGCGAAGGATTTACTCGTCTCTCCTCCTAGATTCTATTCCCGATCTCCATGGAGATCATATCCCTAAGCTCGATACCAACTTTGGCGCCCCCAAAATAGGTCCATTCCATCCAACCCATTACGAGTCGCCAAATACATGGGTGCGAAATAACTACAACTTTATTAATACATTTGTCGTGCAAAATACTGACAACATATATCTGTGAGTTTAAATACAATTATTGTCTTACTAGACAATATACATACCAAAATAAATCCTCATCACAATTATTTATACATTATTTTATAAAAATGGTGAGGACTACTAAACAACTCTCTCTAGAACCTTCATTCCATACCCAGACTAAGTACTGCATATATATTCGCCTCCCGAGAAGAAAAATGGAACAAAAAGGAAAAGGGTGAGCTCATTATAGCCGGTAAAGAATATTATGACTAAGATAATATCAACAAATTATCGTTAGTCTTCAAATGTAAAAAAATCTAATAGAATACAATAGACAACCGGTTTTAAATCAACATGCTGCAATGAAACAACAATTCATTAGAAGAGTTAAGTAGAGAATGCAAACAACTATCTTATATATGAATTTAAAAGTTCATCGTCGATATTTTATCCTTGTAACATCAATCAATATATATACGAAATCAAATATTCATATTTGCACTCACAGCCAAAGATATTCATCGATTGGTCATGTTCATCTAAACACCTATTCATCTTTTGCATTCTGAGGCCAAAGATATTAATCGATCGGTCATGTTCATCCAACACTGTTCATCTTTGCACTACGGGCCAAAGATATTCATCAAGAAATCATTCATCTTTGCACCTACTGGGCCAAAGATATTGATAATATCATCATTTAGGGTGAGGATGATGAAAAATATTTTAAAGGAAACGAATCCGGTGAAACAAAAGAACAAATATTAAGGATTAAGTATTTTAAACAATCTAAGTTCAAAAATACTTCATAAGTAATCAGAGTGGAGTAAAATTCAAGAATGATCAAAACATGGATACAATCAAAGCTAGTATCCATAATAGATATCTTGGACGAAAAACAAAAATTTAATTTTTTTTCGCGTGAATAATTGTCAGTATTAAGTGAATAAGTCTTGAGTATCGTGAATAGTAACTCTCAGACACCAAAAGATAGAAATTTCACAAAAAAAACATCATCACGCTTCATGAATAGTAACTCGTGAATGAATAGTAAGCTTCGTGAATAAGTAACCCGACATGAAAAAGTTCCAAATTTGATAAAAAGTTCCAACCAATATTTCGCATAATGATATTAAAGAAATAATATCATTTGAGAAGAAAATAACATCCCTTACCTCGAAGATCAGATTTTAGTTGAAACAGGATATAGGCTATGACTTGAACTTGCCGCCAGTATAGCAATACTCAAAGTATACTCAAAATACTCACAAGAATACGCTCGATATATATAGAGAGAGAAAACTTGGTTTACGGTGTGATTTTCAATTTAACCTTAGCACCTATTTATAGGAAAATGTTTAGAACACCAAAGTAGAAAATTTAATATAATATTAATATATATTTTCCAAAACCTCATACGCATTTACTTGCCAACTGAATTCAGCTCCTACACATGTTAAATGAGGCCACCTAAACATTCCAAAAAGCGTATTTCTATTTTAAATATTTTAAACTTCCAAAAATCAATTATTTGAACTTTTGAACTTCAATAATTCATAATAAATAGCCCTTTTATCGGAAAATTGAATCTCGTGATTTTTTATAGGAAATTCAATTCTCTACAACTTTGCGAGAAGAAAGTTTTTCCAAATTCCAAAGAGAATTGTGAAATCCACAAACAGGCGATTTTACGTTTATAATCAAATTTGATCGATAATTGTGTCCACCAACACACAAAATATGTGTTAAACATTTAATGCCACAAAAATACTCTTCCTCCTCATATACTAATATATCCCACATTCATTATAAAAAATATCACAGATTAATATATTATTAAAATAATATATTTAAATGAATTATTTTATCGAGAAAAAGATAAAATATTAATTTTCAACAATTGTCACATTAAAAATTTTCTCCATCTATATCCATATAAAATCAATATTTTCCTCATCATATAAATCAATAATTAATTATTCACAAATAATATTACGAGAATCACATGATTTGTGACGGTAGTTAAGGAAAGAGGGCTTTCCGATAAAGATCTCTCCTCACTTGGCGCATGATTAGGTGACCAAACCTCTCCTAAAGCGAACTTTCTAGACATTGCCAATAATTTTATCCAATAATATTATTAGGATAATATGAATTATTGCTTTCGATAATAGAAAATCTTTGTGTAATGACAATTATTAAAACAGCGATAATATAAAATATCAATCGTGAATTATTGAATCAATAAAATAAAATCTTTGAGCGATAATTCATTGTAACAATTATTGAGTAGTGCTTCTTTACGTAAGAATCAATAATTGGTGCAATGGCGATGTATTCTTGTTCAACAATAGCGTGATAGTGTGTTTTAACCAATCGAATATTCCAACGATGATACTTGGTAACAACTACGCCAGTTATTTATAAACAACTTATATTTGTCGTTTTCTTCATCCAATCGCTTTTTAGTTATGGGGCCCACAAAAAGACGCTTGTCAGTATGCGAATATTCCCAAACGAGTCTGAATATTCCATGACAAACGAATATTCCCGACAATAATGAATATTTTATAACCACACTGCTTATTGAAATATTTGCGTATTTTACCCATAACTATCCACATTAATCAAATCAACCCTTACTTATTTCAAAATAATAAATAGAGGAAAATAAATTTCATTTATTAATAATTTGGGGTCTTTACAATGATGACTTTCGACAAAATATAAACATGAGGATGATGATGATGATATAAGAATTCAATAAAACAAGTTCAAGAATTATTTTATCCGAGGAACTAATAATGTCCAAATTGCCAACATGATCTTTGCTTTGTAGAGTAAAATTCAAGAATGCTCGGAAGAATATTTCCACGAAAGATCTTTGGATGAAGCCTTGAATATCAAGGATATTCCACTAATTTCATGGAGTATAGAAGTCAAAACTTTAACCATTTGAGTATAATAAGGAATGGAATAACAAAAGAAATCACGAGGTATGCGATAGGCCATCATGAGCGAGGATATTCCAGCGAATAATAAATAACGAAATCGGTCACGTAAAATGCCTGAGACATGATATTCGATAGAATAATAAAAAAGCGAGAATCGGTCCGGCGTAAAATGCATGACGCAGGATATTCAGCGAGAATAATAAAAGGCGGAATCCAGTCCGGTAGAGAAGCGCGGATAGGATATTCCAACAGAATAATAAAAGGCAGAACCGGTCCGGCGTGGCCTTGTGTATTGCAGGATGTTCAATAGAATGATAAAGAATGGAACAACGGAAGAATTTCACCAAGTATAGGGTAGGCAGCGTATCTGACTTATTCAACATAATAATAAGAATGGAATAACAAAAGTTCTCTTCGTAGATAAGAAAGAAATAATACTCCTACTTGGAAAAAGCGGATCTTTGGAATAGTGAGTAGCGATTTCTCTTGCTTTCTCTATAATTTCTCTCTATAATAATCGCTCTAAAGCTTTTGTGAATTGGTGAGAAATGAAGGAAGAATGAGCTCTATTTATAGGAAAATATAGTTTCGATAATTACACGTTTTGAGGCTTGAAAATTACGATCTGATACCTCGACTTTTCTTTCATTTTTAATTTAGTCCTACTTGAGTATTATCGATCTTGCACAACTCCCCTAATAGTAAATAATGTGAATCAATAGTTCAATCATGTGAATCAATAGTATAATCATGTAAAAAATACGAATTACGAGTATAGTACCTCCATACATACCTCAAGTATTTTATCACGGATAATCTTGACCGTAATTGAATCCATAATATGATAGATATGATCGTGATTCTTTGTAGCAATAATTGAGTATAAGCGGTGACTTACCGTATAAGCATCGATAATCAATCTTAGTATCTTTCTTTATACACGTATTACTTATACTTTTAACATGGTGTTTCAGCGAGTTAGCGGTAAAACTTCGTAGTTATTTTCATAAAAAAGTATTTTTGTCGTTTTACCGATCGGCGATAATTTACGTTGTGGGGTCCTGCAACGATTGTCTTAGATTATCTGAATATTCCACTGTTAAAAGCGAATATTCCCGATCGATCGAATATTATATAACAACTTGCGTACTTTACAAAATTTGTAAATATTATCCACAACTATAACATTATATCAAATCCACACCATAATATTCAAAAATATATTTCAAGAAAATTTAATCTTTATTCAAAAAGTTGGGGTCTTACAATTTTTCTGACCCTCAAAAATTCTGGAAAAATTTAAAATGATAATTTAATGAGTTTTCTAAATTGTGTCCAAAAATGGCGATTTTTGGATGTATAGATTAAGAGTTATGGATTTTATAGGAAAAGACTATTTTAAAAGTAAACTCTTATAACTCCTTGTGGTTAACTCCAAAATTGGTGAAATTTTTATTGTACTACACAATTTAGACATTTATCATAAATTGTACCTTTTTCTAAAAATTCCAAAATTTACAGGGTATACTCCTGTTATATACATGTACTCCCAATAAAAATTTCACCAATTTTGGAGTTACCACAAGGAGTTATAAGAGTTTACTTTTTAAAATAGTCTTTTCCCATAAAATCCATAACTCTTAATCTATACATCCAAAAATCGCCATTTTTGGACACAATTTAGAAAACTCATTAAATTATCATTTCAAATTTTTCCAGAATTTTGGAGGGTCAGAAAAATTGTAAGACCCCAACTATTTGAATAAAGATTAAATTTTCTCGAAATATATTTTTGAATATTATGGTGTGGATTTGATATAATGTTATAGTTGTGGGTAATATTTACAAATTTTGCAAAGTACGCAAGTTGTTATATAATATTCGATTGGTCTGGGGAATATTCGTTTTAACGAGGAATATTCGTGACAACCAAGACAATCATCAAGTGGACCTCAAAAACTAATTATTGTCGGATCGAGAAAACGACAAAATACTTTATAAAAATATCAAACGGAAGTTTTATCGTTAACTGTTGAAACACCCGTGTTAAAAAAAGAAGATCTATCGCGTGGTTGCATAGTAGTTGCATTATTGATTATTGATGCTTACGTGAGGTTTCACTCGCTTATACTCAATTATTGCTACAAGAATTGCTGCGTCATATCTATCATATTATGATTCAATTATGGTCGGTGATCATCCAGCATAAAATGTTTTTTATTAAATCAATACTTGAGAAAACAAAGTTATTCATATTATAAGCGCAATATTTATAATGTCTAAAAGTTACATCGATGAGAGGTTTTGGTCACACAATTTAATCATGCGCCGATAGGGAGAAATCCTTATTGGAGCCCCCTTTCACAGGAGCGACACGGTTGATAAATATTGTGAGTTATAATATTAATGATGAATGTTGTTCGGAGTTGAATTTGGAGGCGGACATGATATTTGAGTCAGGAACGCGAAATTAGTAAAAATAGTCTATAAACACAAAATTTTCCGGGATTCGCTAATTGGTCAAAAAGTCAACAGTTGACTTTTTTAGGAAAAGTCAAACTTCAAAATTTCAAAATTTATATTTTTGATAAAAATAGTTTCATTATGTTGGAATTGTTTGTGTTAGTGAAAATCGACATTTATTAGATGATAATTGATGTCAGGGTTATATTGATAAATCGGGTAATTTATCGGATAAATGAGCAATTAATTGCTACTAATTCACATGCTTATATAACTATTTATTCACATATGTGTACTATTAAATCACATTATTTACTATTAGGAGAGTTGGTGCAAGATTGATAGTATTTGCATGACTAAGTTAAAAAATTGAGGTATAGATGGAGAGTCTTATCTTTGTAATTCGTATTTTTTCACATGATTATACTATTGATTCACATGATTAAACTATTGATTCAAATTATTTACTATTAGGGGAGTTGGTGCAAGATTGATAATACTTGCAAGACTAAATTAAAAATGAAAGAAAAGTTGAAGGTATTGTACTGTAATTTTTGAGCCCCAAAACGTGCAATTATCGAAACTATATTTTCCTATAAATAGAAGTTCATTCTTCCTTCATTTCTCACCAATTCACAAAAGCTTTAGAGTGATTATTATAGAGAGAAATTATAGAGAGAAAGAAAAAAAGAAATCTGTTACTCACTATTCCAGTATCCAGTTTTTCCAAGGTAGGGAGTATTATTTCTTTCTTATCTATGAAAGAACTTACATTATTCCATTCTTATTATTACGTTGGAATAACTTTTTGTATCATGTGGTACCCTATACTTGGTGAAATTCTTACATTGTTCCATTTTTATCATTACATTTGGAACATCCATGCATGCGTCTTCTGGCGGACCAGTTAAGCTTTTTATTATTACATTGGAATATCACATGCTCAATGCGTTCACCATGGGACTGATTAAAATCTTTATTATTCATTTGGAATATCACATGCGAATATCCTGCTTCATGGACACGGACTGATTCGTCTTTATTATTCTCGTTGGAATATCTTGTGCTTATGCGTTCTCATGGGACTGATTCCGTTATTTATTATTACATTGGAATAACTGCGTATGCGGTGGCCTATCGATGCACGGTGATTTCTTTTGTTATTCCATTCTTATTATACTCGGTTGGTTAAAGTTTTGACTTATACTCCATGAAATTAGTGGAATATCCTTGATATTTGCGCTTCATCTAGTATCTTTTGTGAAAATATTCTTCCGAGCATTCTTGAATTTTACTCTACAAAGCAAAGATTATCGTGTTGACAATTTGGACATTATTATTTATTGGATAAAATAATTCTTGAACTTTTTTATTGAATTCTTATATCATTGTCATCATCCTCATGTTTTTATATTTTGTTGAAAGTCATCCTGTGGCCTATAGTGCGTAGATGGACTTGGTATGATTATGACGAGGGGATTATTGATTGTAATCATGAGCGTAATGTTACAAATGATATGGTAAAAAGTCCTCATTGGCCGAAGTGCATTGATGGGCGATGGTTGGCATGATCATGACCATTAATGAATACACAAATATTCTTGGCGTAGTGCGTGGATAATTGTGGTCGTGATCTTAAAGAATATCCTTGGTAGTAGTGCGAGGGGTGATTCGATGATGTGGATTATTTATTAAGGCGAGTTCCAGTGATAAAAGTGATGAAAAACCTTAAATCATAAAAGATAGTAGATTTTATTCTCTCTTGACTCTTTTAATGGATTGTTTGTTTCATTGATTAAACTTGATGGTTGTTATATTGTATCGGTTTAACTTCTTTGTTGAGGCTAACGATAATATATTATGCATTATCTTAGTCATAATATTTCTCTCAAGGGCTAGTTGAGCTCACCCTTTTACTTTTATTGTTACTATTCAGAAATGAGAGCGTAGCGGGGACTAGTCGGAGAAGCGGAGTAATGACGGGACGGATGATAGCATTAGTAGTCCTCACTATTACGTGAAATAGTGTAATAATAATTATAATAAGGACTCCTTTTGAGTTTGTATAATCTCTAGTATACAATATTTGTATTCAAACTCACAGTTTATATTTTTGTCGTATTATACCTGCGGTTGTATTATTAAGTTGTATTTGAATTTTGTACCACGTGTAAAGTGGCGACCAAGATGGGTGGCGTATACCTAATTTGGAGGCGTCACATGAGACCGAATTTTATGAAATAAAATTATTCAATTTTTTTCTATTTTCATAAATAGTTAAATTGATAAAAGTTTAAAGTTAATGGTGATATGTGAAAATTTTTCAAAAGTAGACAAGTTATCATAAAATACTGATTTACATTTTTTACTTTAGTATTGTTCACTTTCAGTATTTGGGCCACTTTTTGTGTCGAGTACTATTCACGAGTATCTTATTTATGGGTTACTTATTCACCTAAATTACTATTATTTGAATATTATTCATTCGGGTATTTGGGGGGTATTTTTAGATTATGAGATCTATTCACGAATTACTATTCACGGTTCTTATTCACCCGATTACTATTCACTCTAGTATTGTTCACTCGCATTATTTGGGACACTTTTTGTGCCAAAGTCTTATTCACATGGTACTATTCTCAAGTAATATTATTTGGTATTTATTCTTTAGAAAATATATATATTTTTCGGTCCAAATTATTTTAGGTACAATATTATTCCATGAAGAGATGTACTTTAATTTTTTTAGAATAGTTGGTTGAAATTATAACGAGTAAAAGCTTTTCATATAAATGAATACTTTTATAAAGTTATTACATAAATAGAATATATTATATTCTATTATATCGTAGTGTTTTGTATAGTAAAATCTTTTTATATAAAAGCGAGAATACTTTATAAAGTTATTCTATAAATAGAATATATTATATTCATTATGCATAGTATTTTGCATAGTAAAATCTTTTTATATAAAATAGAATACTTTATTAAAGTTATTCTATAAATAGAATACATTATATTTTATTATGCAAGGTACTGCGTAGTGTTTTGCATAGTAAAATCTTTTTATATAAAATAGAATATATTATATTTTATTTAAAAGATTTTGCTTTAAATATGGATAAATCCGAGTAAAAGTAAATCAACTGGACCGTTCATGGGTTAGTTCTTATTCATTCTATTTTCCTATAAATAGAAGCTCATTCCTTCATTATTTTTACTTACGAATTCATCAGAAACTTTAAAGAGAGAAACTATAGAGAGAGTTCTTCTTCTATAATCTTGGCGTATTTCTTTAGAGTTTAAGAAAGCTTTTGGCGTAGTGCAAGTTTTTTTTCGAGTATATCCTCGCCTACTAGTCTGGAATACTCTTCTTTCAAAGGTAAGGGATATTATTCTTTTGTATTCAAGAGAACTTACATTATTCCATTTCTTTATTGTTCTTTTGGAATAACTCAGATGTCGCTGAGCTACCTATACTTGGTGACATTCTTCTATTATTACATCTTTATTATTACATTGGAATATCCTATCACATAATTATCTGGAGGACTGGTTCCATTTTATTATTACATCGAATATTACATGCATCTTATCTGGTAGGACTGGTTCCATCATTTATTATTAGTATTTATTATTACATTGGAACATCCACATCCGATTGTGAATTTCTTTGACACAGTTCGTTATTATTATTCATTGGAATAACCGCTCATGCTAAATACCGCACGCATGGTGATTTCTTTTGTTATTCCATTCTTTATTTTACTCAGTTGGTTAAAGTTGACTTCTATACTCCATGAAATTAGTGGAATATCCTTGATAATTGAGCTTCATCTAGTATCTTTTCTTGGAAATATTCTTTTGAGCATTCTTCAATTTTACTCTACAAAGCAGTATCATGTTGACAATTTGGACGTCATTGGTTCCTGGACAAATTAATTCTTGAACTTGTTTAGTTGAATTCTTATATCATTGTCATCATCCTCATGTTTATGTTATGTTGAAAGTCATCTGTGGCCTGTAGTGCATAGATGGACTTAGTATGATTATGACCAGAGATTATTCGGTATAATCATGACCGTAATGTTACAAATGATGTGAAAATTAAAAGTCCTCATTGGCCCGTAGTGCATTGATGGACAATTTTGGGTATGATTATGGCTATGGATTCTCTTCGACTAAAGGAACAAAGATGAATTGTTTTATGGCATGATCAGGACCGTTGATGAAAACACAATTATCTTTGGCCCGTAGTGCATGGATAATTTGTGGTCGTTACTAAAGAATATCCTTGGCCTATAGTGCATGGATGATTTAATGATGTGGATTATTTATTGAGCTGAGTCTCAGCGATAAAAGTGTTAAAAAAAATTTAAAATCATAAAAGATAGTAGATTCTATTCTCTACTTGACTCTTTTACTGGATTGCTTATTCCGTTGCTGTTAGACTTGATGTCTATTGTATTTTATCGATTTAACATTGTTGGAGGCTAATGATAATTTATTACGCATTATCTTAGTCATAATATTTCTTCTTTGGGCTAGTTGAGCTCACTTTTCTTTCTTTACCGTTCTCTTTAAGAAATGAGAATATAGTTGGGATTTAGTCGGGAGCGGAGTGATGGTCCGGAGGATAGCATTAGTAGTCCTCACTATTTTTGTGAAATAGTGTGATAATAATTGTAATGAGGACTCCTTTTGAGTTTGTATAATCTCTAGTAGACAATAATTGTATTCAAACTCATAGTTTATGTTTTGTCGTATTGTACAACTACACGGTTGTATTAATAAGTTGTATTTGAATTTATGTACTACCGTGTAAGTGGCGACCCAAGATGGGTGGCGTATACCTAATTTTGGGGCTTGGCGGTTAGTATCAAAGCTTAAGGATATGATCCCTGGCTAAGATGTGAGATAAGAACTAGGGGGAGGCGGAAATTCCTTCGTTAGTATGACCTACCTAAGTTTATTTGGTATTTAATTGGTCATTCAAAGTATAGGGATAATATGTGATATGTTAAGTAACCCTTGTTTTGTGGCGGTATTTGAAAATGACATCCGAAAATGTTGAGATAAGCAATTGAGCACAGGAGACCGTTGATTCTCCGCAGATCAATAATCGAGGACAATGTGCAACGAGGATGGTGATAATCCTCCATGTAAAACAACAATAACACTTGATCGATTAACGAGCATTTCGGTATGTTTAAGAGCTTTTTAGAATTCATACAACATCGGTGAAGGCGACTCGCATTCGCTAATAACGGGGAGGAAACAATTGCTAACCACGGTTGGTCACCATTAAGCAATTCAATTTGGGACCACACGGGAGTTTTGGGAAAGCAGAACCACTTAAAGCGGAGGCGTGGTTAAAGCAGATCACCAAGATATTTGATGTCTTGGGATGCTCCAGGAGCATAAGGTTTCCTTTGCCACCTTTATGTTGCGTGAAGAAGGAGATCATTGGTGGGAATCAGTAAAACGCATACCACCGACGCACTCAAGATGTCTTGGGAGAAGTTCAAGAATTATTTAACGACAAGTACTTTCCGAAAGTATTAATCACATGAAGGAGGTAGAATTCATCAAGTGGAGCAAAACAATATGGACAGGTGTCGCAAAGATGAGGCTAAGTTTGTGGAGTTATCCCGGTTTGCATCACATTTGGTCGATAATGAGGAGCGAATGATGCGAATGTTTTTTGCGAGGTTTGAAACCCGATATCGTCAATACCTCATTTCTCACAAACTTTATTTATATTCGGGATGTTATGAATAGGGCTCGATTATTGGAGCGTGATAATGAGTCAAAGACAACCAAAAGGCAATGACCACCAACAAAGCGATAATAATCATAATGGTGGTAACGGTTATCTGAACAACGATAACCTATCGTAGGGATATTATCGTACAAGAATGGTAACCATTTTGGGTGGTAATCATGGCCAAGATAATAAGAATGGACATTTTAAGAAGAGAAAGTTCAACAATGGCGTGAAGACGCCCCGCACGCAAAGACCGTTTCAAAGGAAGAAGAACGCCCATCGGTCGTATATTTCAAATGCTGACGGAGAGGGATACATATCAGTCAAACCTGTATGCAACAATCCAAAGCGTGTTTTAATTGCGGAAGAAGGTCACCTAGCTCGATTTTTGTCGTATGGTGAAGTCAAGTCCAACGGGATAGTGATGCCAAAGGATATCCCGCATAAGCCAAAAAGCCTAGTTTAAGAGAGCATTTTTTTTTTCGTGACGAGGAACACGAATAAAATTATCACGGGTAAGTTAATCATAAGCTCTTACGAAGTCTATACCGTGTTGAATCCAGGTTCTACTCACTCTTTTATTTCACCTAGTTGTGTTCAATGTTTGTACTTAACTCCGGAGAAGTTAAACTTTGATTTATCTATTAAAACTCCATTGGGAGAAACCTTCGTTACCTCCACTGTTTATAAATCTTGTTTGATTCAAATCGACACTTTCATGTTACTTGTCGATCTTATCTCTTTGAAAATACTTGCATTTGATGTGGGTTTTTTTTAAACGATTGGTTAACTACTCATCATGTTTTTCGTAAGGTTGTTAGCTTTCATATTCCTAACCAACCTATTATGCGAATTCAAGCAACCAAACCACTAAATTCAATCATTGTCATATCAAGCCATAAGTAAAGAGCCCGATCCTTTTGTTGATGACTTCCGCATGTGGAATACACAAAGCCGGACTTTAGATGGCGGCGACGTCGTGAATGACGATGACAAGTTGATAGGTATCATTGTGAGGTGCTATCTAGGTTAAGGATAGAAGTCACAGTTGGTATCAATGTGACGTCTTATCCAAGTCTTGGATGAGAATGTGATTTTGAATGATATTTCTATCATTAATAAATCTCTTGACGTATTCACGAAGACTTCTTAGCTACCTAGGCGTGAAATAGAATTTTGTATTGACCCGAAGACAAAACCCATTTCTAAAACCCTCAAATATTTTTTCAACTAAAATGAAGCGTAATACGCGCTTAAAGACGCGTTGGCTCAAGTCATTGAAGATTACGATCGTACCATTCAATACCATCGTGGGAAAGCGAACGTGGTAGCTGACGCGTTGAGTAGAAGATCGTATGTGTTTACGAGTGTGATGTTGTTAACACAAAGACCCATTTCGTACGACTTACCAATGATGAAGATAGAGTTAAAGACTCTAGGAACCCACGTGAAGATAACGAATATACGAGTAGAATTAATCGACTTTAATCGATAAAGTTAAAGACGCTCAAGCTATATACCCGAATCTGATGAATGTGAAGAAGAAGGTTCAAGAGGGCGTTATTCTAGAAGCAAGAGTTACTGAAGAGAGGAAATCTCAACCCTCGATTTAATTGGCCCATTTGAAATCCTCGATAAAGTAGAAACTATGGCTTATAGACTCGTTTTACCGCCAAGTATGTCGCGTGTTCATAACGTTTTTAACGTATCGATGTTACGTAAATATGTGGACGACCCGAACCACATTATTAATTTAGAACCGGACGAGATAGCGGATGATTTAACGTTTGAGGAGATACATGTTAAAATCTTGGATAAGAAGAATCGTATTCAACACTCAAAGGTTATACCTCAAGAGTTCGAATTTGAAATGAAGTCAAGGTATCCTCACCTGTTCGGCATACCAGGTACGTCGTAAATTTCGAGGGCGAAATTTCATAAGGAGGGGGAGATTGTGAGACCCCGAATTTTATGAAATAAAATTATTCAATTTTTTCTATTTTTGTAAATAGTTAAATTGATAAAAGTTTAAAGTTAAGGGTGATATGTGAAATTTTTTTAAAGTAGACAAGTTGTCATAAAATACTTGGATTCTTATTTACTTTAGTATTTGGGGCACTTTTTGTGTGAGATCTTATTCACTTAGTTCTTATTCACGAGTTCTTATTCATGGAGTTCTTATTCACCTAAATTACTATTCACTTGAATATTATTCACTCGGTATTTGGGGTATTTTTTAGGTGTTGGAGTACTTATTCACCTAATTCTTATTCACAGAGTTCTTATTTACCCGATTACTATTCACTCTAGTATTGTTCACTCGGGTATTTAGGACACTTTTTTGTGTCGGGTATCTATTCACAAGGATATCTTATTTCGAAGTACTATTCACGGGTACTTTTCACTAGAAAAATATATTTCTTTTCGGTCAAATTATTTTTGGGTACAATATTATTCCATGAAGAGATGTCTTAATTTTTAGAATAGTTGGTTGAAATTATAATGAGAAAAGCTTTTATATAAAAGCGAATACTTTTATAAAGTTATTACATAAATAGAATATATTGTATTCTATTATGCATAGTGTTTTCATATAGTAAAATCTTTTATATAAAAGCAGAATACTTTTATAAAGTTATTACATAAATAGAATATATTATATTCTATTGTGCGTAGTAGTATTTTGCATAGTAAAATCTTTTTTATATAAAATAGAATACTTTATTAAAGTTATTCTATAAATAGAATATATTATATTTTATTATGCATAGTATTTGCATAGTGCTCGATAGTGTTTAGATAGTAAAAATCTTTTTATATAAAATAGAATATATTATATTTTATTTAAAGATTTTTGCTTTAAATATGGATCGTCCGATTAAAGTAAATCAATGGACCGTTCATGGGTTGGTTACTATTCATTCTATTTTCCTATAAATAGAAGCTCATTCCTTTATTATTTCTTTACGAATTCATTGAAACTTTAGAGAGAAACTATAGAGAGTTCTTCTTCTATAATCTTGGCGTATTTTTTTAGAGTTTAAGAAAGCTTTGAGCGTAGTGCAAGTTTTCTTCGAGTATATCCACGCCTACTAGTCAGAATACTCTTCTTTCAAAGGTAAGGGATATTATTCTTTTGTATTCAAAAAGAACTTCCATTATTCCATTTCTTTATTGTTCTGTTGGAATAACACGTATATCATGGCTACCCTATACTTGGTGACATTCTTCTATTATTCTCTTTATTATTATTCGCCGAATATATCCACATGCATCTTTATCTGTAGGACACTGGTTCCATTTTATTATTCCATCTTTATTATTCGCCGGAATATCTGTATGTCTCTTATCTGTAGGACTGGTTCCATCATTTATTATTCGCATTTATTATTACCATTGGAACATTACGTAAATTGTGAATTTTACGACACGGTTCCGTTATTATTATTCATTGGAATAACCGTCATACATCTGAAACACCGCATGCGTGGTGATTTCTTTTGTTATTCCATTCCTTATTATACTCGGTTGGTTAAAGTTTTGACTTCTATACTCCATGAAATTAGTGGAATATCCTTGATAATTGCGTTTCATCCAATTATCTTTTCATGAAAATATTCTTACGAGCATTCTTGAATTTTACTCTACAAACAGTATCATGTTGACAATTTGGACGTCATTGGTTCCTGGACAAATTAATTCTTGAACTTGTTTAATTGAATTCTTATATCATTGTCATCATCCTCATGTTTATGTTATGTTGAAAGTCATCGTGGGTCTGTGGTGCATAGATGGACTTGGTATGATTATGATTAGGGATTATTCGGTATAATCATGGTAACCGTAATGTTACAAATGATGTGAAAATTAAAAGTCCTCATTGGCCGTAGTGCATTGATGGGCGATTTTGGTATGATTATGGCTATGGATTCTCTTGGCCGAGGGAGCAAAGATGAATTGTTTTATGGCATGATCAAGGCCAGTTGATGAAAACACGATTATCTTTGGCCCGTGGTGCATGGATAATTCATGGTCGTTGATCTTAAAGAATATCCTTGGCTGTAGTGCAAAGATTATTTAATGATGTGGATTATTTATTGAAATTTGAGTCTCGGTGATAAAAGTGATGAAAATTTTTTAAATCATAAAAGATAGTAGATTCTATTCTCTACTTGACTCTTTTCTTTGGATTGCTTGTTCCTTTTCGCAGTTAAACTTGATGTCTATTGTATTTTATCGGTTTAACATTGTTGGAGGCTAATGATAATTTATTCTCGCATTATCTTTAGTCATAATATTTCTTCTTTGGGCTAGTTGAGCTCACCCTTTCTTTCCTTTGTTCTCTTTAGGAAATGAGAATATAGTTGGGACGAGTCGGGGAACGGAGTGATGGTCCAGAGGATAGCATTAGTAGTCCTCACTATTTTATGAAATAGTGTGATAATAATTGTAATGAGGACTCCTTTTGAGTTTGTATAATCTCTAGTAGACAATAATTGTATTCAAACTCATAGTTTATGTTTTGTCGTATTGTACACGACAGTTGTATTAGTAAGTTGTATTTGAATTTATGTACCATGTAAGTGGCGACCCAAGATGGGTGGCGTATACCTAATTTTAGAGGCGTCACACGTCAAAATTAGTATCAAAGCTTAGGGATATGATCCACAGCTAAGATGTGAGACTAGAACTAGGAGGGAGAGGCGGGGAATTCCTTCGCTAGTATGACCTACCTAAGTTTATTTGGTATTTGATTAGTCATCGGAGTATAGTGATAATATGTTGCGTATCAATTAACCCTTGTTTTGTGGCGGTGTTTAAAAATGGCATCCAAGAATGTTGAGAACATCAATGGAGCATAGGAGACCGTTGAGTCTCCACGGATCAATAACGAGGACAACGTGCATCGAAGGCGACAATCCTCATGCAAATAACAACACTAACCAAATGATGAACGATGGAATGTTAGGGCTTCATCTGATTCATGCAACATCAAGGGCGAGAGTGGCTCACATTCAAAATACGAGGTGTAAACACAGGAAACTCTCGACGGTCACCGCTAAGCAGTTCAAGGAGTGGGACCACCCGAGTTTATTGGAGAGCCTAAACCACTTAAAGGCGGAAGCATGGATAAAGCGAGATCACCAAGATATTTGATGTCTTGGGATGCTCGAGGAGCAAAAGGTTCCTTCGCCACCTTCATGTTGCGTGAAAGCAGATTCTTGGTGGGAATCGTAAAAGCGTACCCACTGACCGACTCACTCAAGATGTCTTGGGAGAAGTTCAAGAACTATTCAACGACAAGTACTTTCCGAAAGTATTCATCACATGAAAGAGGTGGAGTTTATCAAGTTGGAACAAAACAATATGGCCGTGTTGCAATCTGAGGATAAATTTGAAGAGTTATCCGGTTTGCATCCCATTTTGGTCGATAATGAGGAAGCGAATGACACGAATGTTTTAAGAGGTTTGAAATCGGGAATACGCCAATATCTTATTTCTCATAAAGCGTGTTTGTACTCGGATGTTGTAAATAGGGCTCGATTATTGGAAGTATAGAACGAGTCAACCAACCAAGGAAGCGGTAGCGAAGATGAAAATACCGATTGGTATGAGCCATCGTAAACAGTAACAACAAGCGTGGAGGAAATCAACATGCCGAAATGGTAACCACACCGGTGGTAATCATGGCCAAGACACTAAAATGGACATTTCAAGAAAAGGAGATTCAACAATTATGGAAAGGCGTCAAGACCCAAAGAACCGTGGTTAAGGAAGGAGAAACGACCACTACCATATATGCTTCAAATGCGGAGGGAGGACATATCGATCAAAGCTGCGCGATGCCATCAAAGCATGTTATAATTGTGGAAAGAGAAGGTCACCCAGCCGAGATTTTGTTGTTCATAGAAGACAAGTTTAGCTAAGATTGAGGCACCAAAGAGTCGAGAAAAGTCAAGCCGGTGAATGCAAGGAGGCGTTTGTTGTGACCTCCGGAAAGTAAAGAACCCGAAAGAGGTCATCACGGGTAAGCTTATCATAAACTCTAGTGAAGTCTATACCTTATTTGATAACGGATTCTACCCATTCTTTTATTTCTCCTACTTGCGCTCAACGATTAAATTTGACTCTGGAGAAATTAGACTTTGACTTATCTGTTGAAACTCCATTAGGAGAAACCTTCATCATTGCATCCATTGTTTATAAGTCTTGTTTGATTCAAATGGTAACCGCATACGTTACTCATCGATCTTATATCCTTAAAAATACTTGCATTTGACGTGATTCTAAGGGATTGATTGGTTAGCTACTCATCATACTAAAATTGATTGTTTTCGTAAGGTTGTTAGCTTTCATATTCCTAATAAACCTATTATGCTAATTCAAGTGACCAACCCATTAAAATCAATCACGGTCATCTCAAGCCATAAAGCTATTCGTTTATTGAAAAGCGGATGTCAAGCTTTCTTAGCTCATGTCAATGATTTAAACAAAAATCGTCAAATTTGAAGGATATTTCTATTGTTAATAAATTTCTGACGTATTCCACGAAGAACTTCTTGGCCTACCTTGAAGGCGTGAAGTTAAATTTTGTATCGACCTTGAACCCGATACAAAACCCATTTCAAAGCCCCATGTCGAATGGCTCTATTGAACTTGTGGAGTTAAAGACCCAATTAAGGAATTGTTAGACATTGGTTTCATTCGTCCCAAGACGTCTCCTTGGGGTGCTCTTATTCTATTCGTGAAGAAGATAGATGGGAGTATCGCGACTTTGTATTGATTATCGGGAGTTGAATCATGTCACCATCAAAAATAGGTACCCATTGCCCGCGTATTGATGACTTGTTTGATCGATACAAGGAGCACAATTTTTTCAAAGATCTATCTTCGTTACAGATATCATCGGTGAAGGTTAAAAGCGAGGATATTCCAAAGACTATCTTGAACTCGAGACGGGCATTATGAATTCTTAGTCATGTCTTTTGGATTGACTAATGCTCCTCGCCGCCTTTCATGGATATGATGAACCAAGTATTCGAGGAATATTTGGATCACTTTGTGGTCGTTTTTATTGATGACATCCTTATTTATTCAAAAAGCCGTGAAGATCATGAGGAAGCAACACTTGAAGGTCGATACTCCAAAAAGCTTCGTGAATATAAGCTTTATGACAAGTTAAAGAAATGCGAGTTCGGCAGGAAGTAGCATTCCTTGGGCACGTAGTATCAAGTCATGGAATATCCGTTGACCCAAGCAAAGATTGGAGCTATTCAAAGCGAGGAGCCAAATCGAGAATCAAATCACGTAACTTTCTCGGTTTAATTTGGTTATTATCGGAGATTCGTGGAAGGATTTTCTCGAATCGCTACTCCATTAACTTTCAAATTTGACTCGGAAAGATACAAAGTTCGGTTGGGCGCGAGAATGTGAGAAGAGTTTTCGAGAACTCAAAAGGAGACTCATTTCAAGACTGTTACGACAATACCATCTGGTTCGGAGGGATTTGTCATCTACGGTGATCTTGAGGCAAAGGTTAGGATGTGTTCTCTCATGCAACATGGGAAAGTCATAGCTTTATGCCTCAAGACAACTCAAAGAATATGAGAGGAATTATCTTACTCATGATCTAGAGTTGTAATTTGTTTGTCTTCGCACTTAAAATTTGGAGGCATTACTTGTATGGAGAGAAAGTGGAGATCTTTACGGATCATAAAAGTCTCAAATATTTCTTCACTCAAAAGGAACTCAACATGGGACAACGACGTTGGCTTGAACTGTTAAAAGATTATGATCATACCATCCAATCCCATCACGGAAAAGCGAAGCGTGGTAAATGCATTGAGTGAAGATCATACGCGGCACGAAAGTCAATATTCACAACACAAAAGCCCATTTTGTGTGACTTACAAAGGATGGAGATAGAGTTAAAGACTCAAGGACCCATATGATGATGGCGAATATCTGAGTAGAACCAGGACTTTAATCGATAAAGTTAAAGTTGCTCAAGCTTCGGACTGGAGCTAATGCGTATGAAGAAGAAAGTGCAAGAAGGTCTTATCTTTGGAAGCAAGAATCGATGAGGAAGGAATACTTGAGTCAAGTCCGGACTTTGTGTTCCTAATGACCTACGATTTAAAGTATAAAATTATGATGAGGCGCACAACACACCGTTTGCAATCCATCGGGGGAGTACCAAAATGTATCATGATCTTGACATACATTTTGGTGGTGCAATATGAAGAGAGAGATAGCGAGTTTATCTCAAGGTGTTTAACTTGTCAAGCGAGTCGGCGGTAGACATCAAGTACCAAAAGGTCCATTGCAACCACTTGAAATTCGAATGGAAGTGGGAGCACATTACCATGGATTTCATTCACGGTCTTCCCAAAGTTTATCAAGGCATAGATGCGATTTGGGTCATTCTTGATAGATTGACCAAGTCTGCTTATTTCTTACCAATACGAGAAACTTATACATTTGAACGTCTTGCTCGTATGTACATAAACGAGGTTGTAAGATTGCATGGTATGCCAGTATCCATAATTTCTGATCGAGACCCAAGATTCACTTCAAGATTTTGGGTTAGTTTGCAAAAAGCTATGGGCACAAATTTACGATTTAGCTCGGCATATCATCCTCAGACGGAAGGGCAGTCGGAGAGGACGATTCAAACTCTTGAAGATCTATTAAGACTCTGTGTCCTTGACTTCAAGGGAAGTTGGGACAAGTTTTTACCATTGGTGGAGTTTTCCTAAAACAACAGTTATCAAGCAAGTATTGTCATGGCTCCATTCGAGGCGTTGTATGGAAGAAAGTGTCGCTCTTCTCCGTTATCTTTGGGATGAGGTGGGTGAAGTGAAACGTTGTTGGGACGAGTTGAATGTACGTATGACTACGGAAAAGGTTCAAATGATCCAAACAACGTATAAAAACCTCACAAGATCGATAAAAGAGTTATCTTGATCTTCATCGAAAGGACGAGAATTCGATATTGGAGATCATGTGTTGTTACGATGTTACTCCATGGAAAGGAGTTACAAGATTTGGAAAAAGAGGAAAGCTCGATCCTCGATTCATGGCCCATTTTTAATCCTCGATCGAGTAGGAGGCTGTGGCCTATAGACTTGCGTTCTGCTTGAGTATGTCTCGTGTTCATACTTGGTATGATCATACCATCAATACCATCACAGAAAGCGAGCGTGGTAGGCGGCGCATTGAGTAGAAGATCATATGCAAGTACTGAGTGCGATATTGTCAACGCAAAAGGCCCATTTTGTGTGACTTGCAAAAGTGGAGATAGAGTTAAAGACTCCAGGGACCCATGTGATGATGGCGAATATACGAGTAGAACCGACTTTAATCGATAAAGTTAAAGATGCTCAAGTTACGGAGTTTTGGAGGCGATCGTATGAGGGAAGAAAGTGCAAGAAGGTCTTTATCTTGGAAGCAAGAATCGATGAAGAAGGAATACTTGAGTCAACTCCGGACTTTGTGTTTCTAATGACCACGATTTAAAGTATAAAATCATGATAGGCGCACAACACACCACATTTGCAATCCATCACAGGAGTACCAAAATGTATCATGATATTAAATCATACATTTTGGTGGAGCAATATGAAGAGAGATATCGTTGTTTATCTCAAGGTGTCTAACTTGTCAGCGAGTTAAATCAGACATCAAGTACCAAAAGGTCCATTGCAACCACTTGAAATTCCAGAATGGAAGTGGGAGCACATTACCATGGATTTCGTTCTTTGGTCTTCCTAAGGTTTCTCAAGGCATAAATGCGATTTGGGTCATTGTTGATAGATTGACCAAGTCTCGCTCATTTCTTACCGTCGAGAAACTTATACACTTGAACGTCTTGCTTCAGTATGTACATAAGCGTAGATTGTAAGCGCATGGTATCTTTGGTATCCATAGTTTCGATCGAGACCCAAGATTCACTTCACAATTTTGGGTTAGTTTGCAAAAAGCTATGTAAGCGCAGACTTACGATTTAGCTCGGCATATCATCCTCGGAGACGGACGGACGGTAGGAGAGGACTATTCAAACTCTTGAAGATCTATTAAGACTCTATGTCCTTGATTTCAAGGAAGTTGGGACAAGTTCTTCTTATTGGTGGAGTTTTCCTACTGACAATGATTATCGAAGCAAGTATTGACATGGCTCCATTCGAGCGTTGTATGGAAGAAAGTGTCGTTCTCAAAGGTATCTTTGGGATGAGGTAGGTGAAGCAACGTTGTTGGGACCGGAGTTGGTACGTATGACTACGGGAAAGATTCAAAGCGATCCGACAACGATAAAAACCTCACAAGATCGACAAAGAGTTATGATGATCTTCATCGAAAGGGCGTGGAATTCGATATAGGAGATCATGTGTTGTTGCGTGTTGCTCCATGGAAAGGAGTTACGAGATTTGGAAAAGAGAAAAACTCGATCCTCGATTCATGGCCCATTTTAATCCTCGATCGAGATGTCTCGTGTTCATAACGTTTTCAAATATCCATATTACGTAAATATGTGAAAGACCGAACCACATTATTGAGTTAGAAGCCGGATGAAATAGAGGAAGATTTAACGTATGAAGAGCTTCTGTCAAAATCTTGGATAAGAAGGAACATATTCTACGCTCGAGGTTATACCTCAAGTCAAAGTTTTGTGGAGAAACCACGATGTTGAGAAATGACTTGGGAATTAGAATCGAAATGAAATCAAGGTATCCTCACCTCTTGACATACCAGTAACGCACCCTAATTTCGAGGACAAAATTTCATAAGAAGGGAGGTTGTAAGACCCCAACTTTTTTGAATAAAGATTAAATTTTCTTTGAAATATATTTTTGAATATTATGGTGTGGATTTGATATAATGTTATAGTTGTAGGTAATATTTACAAATTTTGCAAAGTATGCTTGAGTTGTTATATAATATTCGATTGGTGGGGAATATTCGTTTTAACGAGGGAATATTAAATGCAATGCACACAATCATTGGTGGACCCCAAAGCGGAATTATTATCGGATTGAAAAGCGACAAAATACTTTATAAAAATAATGGCGGAAGTTTTCACAATTAAGCTGTTGAAACACGGTGTTAAAAATACGATGTCTGGCGTGGTTGTATAGTAGCACTACGGTATTGATTATTGATCTTTACGTGAGAAGTCACTCGGTTATACTCGATTATTGCTACGATAATTCTTTGCATCATATCTATCATATTATGGATTGATTATGGTCGATATTATCTGCGTAAAATGTTTTTTATTAAATCAATACTTGAGGCGACAAAGTTATTCATATTATAAATTGCAATATTTACAATGTCTAGAAGTTACATCGAGGAGAGGTTTGGTCACCTAATTCTTGTGATAGGGAGAAATCCTTATTGAAAAGCTCCATCTTTCACAGGAGCGACTGGTTGATAAATATTGTGAGTTATAATATTAATGATGAATGTTGTTAGGAGTTGAATTTGGAGAAGCGGACGTGATATTTGAGTGGGAGCAGCGAAATTAGTAAAAATAGTCTATAAACACAAAATTTTTACGGGATTATTTATTTGGTCGAAAAAAGTCAGCAGTTGACTTTTTTGGGAAAAATCAAACTTGAAATTTCAAAATTTATATTTTGATAAAATAGTTTCATTATGTTGGAATTGTTTGTGTTAGTGAAAATCGATATTTATTAGATGATAATTGATGTCTTGGGGTTATATTGATAAATCGGGTAATTTATCGGATAAATGAGCAATTAATTGCTACTAATTCACATGCTTATATAACTATTTGTTCATATATGTGTACTATTGAATCACATTATTTACTATTAGGGGAGTTAGTGCGAGATTGATAATATTTGCATGACTAAGTTAAAAATTGAGGTATAGATGGAAGTCTTATCTTTGTAATTCATATTTTTTCACATGATTATCTATTGATTCGCATGATTGAACTATTGATTCACATTATTTATTATTAGGGGAGTTGGTGAAAGATTGATAATACTTGCGGGACTAAATTAAAAATGAAAAGAAAAGTTGGAGGTATTGTCTTTGTAATTTTTGAGCCCCAAGCGTGCGATTATCGAAACTATATTTTTCTATAAATAGAAGCTCATTCTTCCTTCATTTCTCACCAATTCACAAAATCTTTAGAAGCGATTATTATAGAGAGAAATTATAGAGAAAGAAGAAGAAATCTGCTTCTACCTTTATTCGAGTATCAATTTTTTCTAAGGTAGGGAGTATTATTTCTTTCTTATCTATGAAGAGAACTTACATTATTCCATTCTTATTATTACATTGGAATAACTTTGTATCTGAGCTACCTATACTTGGTGAAATTCTTACATTGTTCCATTCTTTATCATTACATTGGAACATCTTGTATGCATGCGATTCATGGGACACTGGTTAAAATCTTTATTATTACATTGGAATATCACATGCATGCGTTCTCATGGGACTGATTTCATCTTTATTATTACATTTGGAATATCTATCTGCATGCGTTTCTGTGGGACTGATTCAGATTATTTATTATTACTGTTGGAATAACTTTGCATGTCTTGATGTCTATCGCGTATACTAGTGATTTCTTTTGTTATTCCATTCCTTATTATACTCGGTTGGTTAAAGTTTTGACTTTATACTTCATGAAATTAGTGGAATATCCTTGATATTTGCGCTTTATCGATATCTTTTCGTGGAAATATTCTTACGAGCATTCTTGAATTTTCTTTCTAAAAGCGATATCATGTTGACAATTTGGACATTATTAGTTTCTGGATAAAATAATTCTTGAACTTGTTTTATTGAATTCTTATATCATTGTCATCATCCTCATGTTTATATTTTGTTGAAAGTCATATATGGCTATAGTGCGTAGATGGACTTGGTATGATTATGACCGAGGATTATTGATTGTAATCATGGTAGTAATGTTACAAATGATGTGGTAAAAGTCATCATTTGGCCCGTAGTGCATTGATGGAATGAGTTGTTGGCATGATCATGACCATTAATGAATACACAAATATTCTTGGCCCAGTAGTGCATGGATAATTATGGTCGTGATCTTAAAGAATATCATTGGTACGTAGTGCGGGGGTGATTCGATGATGTGAATTATTTATTAAGTTGAGTTCCGGTGATAAAAGTGATGAAAAACCTTCTAAATCATAAAAGATAGTAGATTTTATTCTCTCTTGACTCTTTTAATGGATTGCTTGTTCATTATGATTAAACTTGATGGTTGTTATATTGTATCGGTTTAACACTTTGTTGAAGGCTAACGATAATATATACGCATTATCTTAGTCATAATATTTTCTCTTTGGGCTAGTTGAGCTCACCCTTTTACTTTTATTGTTCTCTTGAGGAAATGAGAGCGTAGCGAGGACTAGTCGGGGAGCGGAGTAGCCGGACGAGATGATAGCATTAGTAGTCCTCTTTATTACGTGAAATAGTGTAATAATAATTATAATAAGGACTCCTTTTGAGTTTGTATAATCTCAGTATACAATATTTGTATTCAAACTCACGATTTATGTTTTTGTCGTATTATACACGCCAGTTATATTTTAAGTTGTATTTGAATTTTGTACCATGTAAGTGGCGACCCAAGATGGGTGACGTATACCTAATTTTGGTGGCGTCACAAAAATTACGAATCGCCCCTGGCGAAACCCTATTTATGAAAATACTATTCGCGTGAATACGAAGGATCATTCACCACGCATGTGGTAATCCACATGAGCGAGTTATTCCAACGAGAATAATAAAGAATGGAATAATGAAGGATTCACCATGCGATGCGATAGAGCTGTCTTAAAAAAGTTATTCCCAACCGAGAATAATAAATAATGGAACCGGTCCGTGAAACACACTGCAGACGAGGATATTTTGACGAGAATAATAAATAATGGAACGGAGTTCGGCGTAAATGCACGACGCATGGATATTCGACGAATAATAAATAATGGAACCAGTCCCAGCATAAGCGATGACGCATGGATATTCCAAGCGAGGATAATAAAAACGGAATATTGAAGAATTTCACCATGTATCACGTGACTTGGCCAAACAAAGTTATTCGATATAATAATAAAGAATGGAATAATGAGAAAAATTTCACCAAGTATGGGGTAGTCAGCGTATCTGAGTTATTCAATGAATAATAAATAATAATAATATCATTTCGTTGAGTGCAGCAATTATATCCCCTACCTAAAAAAGAAAAGTATTCCATTTGGTAGAGGCGGGAATATACTTAAAGAAAACTCAGACTTTCAAAGCTTTCTTAAATTCTAAAGAAATACACTCAAGATTATAGAAGAAGAACTCTCTATAGTTTTCTCTACAGAGTTTAAAGTGAATTCGTAAGAAATAATGAAGGAATGAGCTTTTATTTATAGAAAAATGGATCGCGATAAGTAACTAACTCATGAAGCGATCCAGATTGATTTACTTTAATCGACGGTCCATATTTAAAAGCAAAATCTTTTAAATAAAATATAATATATTCTATTTATAATCTAATAAAACGAATAACTTTATAAAAGATTTTACTATGCAAATACTACGCAGTACCTTATGCAAATACTATGCATAGTAAAATATAATATATTCTAATTATTGTCTCAATAAAAGCAGATAACTTTATAAAAGTATTACTGCTTTTTATATAAAAGATTTTACTACGCAAAACATCGCGATAGAATATAATATATTCTATTTATAGAATAACTTTATAAAAGTATTCATTTTATATAAAAAGTTTTTTTACATTTTATTACATTAATAATACCAATAAAATAAAACTGAATGACTTACATATATAAGTATCGATAATCAATACAAGTCTTTATTTATCAAAATAGAAAAAAAATTTGAATACTTTTATTTTATAAAATTTGGAGTCTCACATCTCTCTTTCATCATTATGATATCACATTCTAACACATTTTAAATCTAGATGAAGACTATATTTTATTTGAAATAAAAAGAATCCTAATTCTTTTTAAAGAGAAAGATTGAATTAATTTGAATTATTGTATATGATATAATTGATTTAGTATTTAGATAAGATGTAATGTGATTAAGAGTAAATTAGTTAATGTAAAATTTTATCGTACTTGGACAATTTTTCTAGAACCATTTTTTTATGAATCGAGAAAAGTATATTCATATACTTCTTCCGTTTTAAAATTAGATATATAATTTAACTTTTAAAATTAAATAACGATATATTAAATTTTAAAATTAGTAAGATTAATAAAAATTTAAAATAAAATAAAATTTATAATTATAATTTTTATTATATAATTATAATAATTATATCAATTAAAATTAAATTAATTCATATTAATTTAAATTTAATATGACACGGTATAGTTTGATTTAAAAGTCAACTTATATAGGATGGAGAGAATTTTAGACAAGACAGTATATATCAAACTGTATGTCGGTACACAACACTATTTCGCGGGGAAAACAGACACGTCACACTCAAACAACTCGGCTTTCGTCTCATTGTTACCGTTTCAATTTCCGATCACACACTCTTTTTCTCTCCCTATATTATATATATATATACACACACTGCAAATATCCCTCTATCCCTCCCTCTTAACTGTTTAGCATTCGTTCAAATTATCCAATTTTCATTCTCAAAAAATTTCCATACATTTATCTCTGAGCTGGTTTGAGGAGCTATGGTTTTGACTGAAGGTTTATAATGGAGGATTTTGAACTGTGGAAATTGTTGTATCTCTAAAGTTTGATTTTTTTAGGGTTTTGTAGGAGAAGAGCGAGAAAAAGGGAAGAGGTTTTGAAATTGAATGGCGGTGGAGTATTCATGTTGCGAGACAGAGTTCTTCATTCACATACTCATAATTGTGTTTTTGGTGTTGTTTGCTGGTTTAATGTCTGGACTTACTTTAGGCCTCATGTCTCTGAGTCTAGTTGATCTTGAAGTTCTTGCAAAATCTGGAACTCCTACAGATAGAAAACACGCAGGTACTCAATGTTTGATTTTTCTCCCCCTTCTGATGTAATTGTATCGACATTGGTTATCACTTTATCTTGATAATTGGCAATAGTATTGTGATTCTGTGAATTATGAATTGTGTTGTATGTGCACTAGCGATGAAGTTAGTAGTATACTTTTTTATTTATTAGAAATTTGTATTATTTTTCTTTTTTAAAAACTATCAATGATATGTTGTTTCTCTCTTCTATTTAGTGTATTTACTATTTAGATACTCCCCATACTTATAGATTGTATTATGTCTCAACAGCGAAGATACTGCCAGTTGTCAGAAATCAGCATTTATTGCTTTGCACACTGCTTATTTGCAATGCTGCTGCTATGGAGGTATTTGTAATTGCAATAGGCAAGCTGTTCCATGAATTGTATTGATTTACTTCAAACTTGAGTTATTTGTTTTTTTTCTTCAGACGCTTCCCATTTTTTTGGATAGCCTGGTTACAGCTTGGGGTGCTATCTTGATTTCAGTAACGTTGATTCTTCTTTTTGGTGAGGTGAGAAATGAATTTCATTTTGAGTTTATACAATATTTTGGACAGGTGGACTGGAGATGAGTGTTATCTTTCGTAAGTCCAACTCTTCCATACCAGACTCGCCGAATGGGGTCTGGAGCCCATCATTTCTGCATATGCAGATATGGTGGGATTTGTTTATCCACCTGGTCTGCCACAAGATTTTCTTGTTGATGACTTTGCTATTTTTATTTTTAAGTTTTATATATGACTTAGCTATGTGGATCAATTTCTCTCAATAGACTTGTTAAAAGTTGTGTGGGTTGATAGATCAATTTTTATGGGCAGATTATACCACAATCTGTTTGTTCGAGATATGGATTGACAATTGGAGCAACCGTGGCACCATTTGTTCGTGTTCTTGTTTGGATTTGTTCACCTGTTGCATATCCAATAAGCATGGTGATTCTTGTTTCGTTAACATCTTGCTGTAGCATTGTGGTACTTGATAAAATTGTTGCTTAATATTACAACCCATGCTTTTATAATGTTCAGCTATTAGATTATCTGCTGGGACATGGCAATGTAGCTCTTTTCCGCAGAGCTGAGTTGAAAACACTAGTTGATTTGCATGGTAATGAGGTATGTAGTTTATAGCTCTTTCTTTATAGTAAAATATGATTCATATTATTTAAAAAAATGATTCACATAAAGACTTGTTATTATATTTCATTTACTCTTTCTGATGCTAAAATCGGTTTGCTTGGGAATCTTTTTCTAAATCACCAACTTCCATTTTGGGATCTCCCATACTTGCTTCAATCCATATGTTCCACTTTTTGCCTTCATATAATGTGCGTTGGTGCAATTTTTCTGTTTATAAGGATATCAAAATCTACTGATATTTTTATAGTCCAAGTCAATTTGAACCATGCTGTCTAGACTTTGGTTTTATGCTTGAATCTATATTACAGCAGCGTTGTGATCTTTTAATTATTTGTGAGCAGGCAGGAAAAGGTGGAGATCTCACACATGATGAGACGACAATCATTGCTGGAGCACTTGACCTATCTGAGAAAACAGCCAGCGATGCCATGACTCCTATATCATACACTTTTGCGGTCGACATTAATTCCAAACTTGATAGGTATTGCATCTTTTGAACCCTTACGAATGACAACTGTTACACATGGAATATATCTTAGTTTTGTTTTGACTAAATATATCGAATTTTTTCTATAACAAAGGGATTTGATGAACTTAATATTGGAAAAAGGGCACAGCAGAGTGCCAGTCTACTATGAGCAACCTACAAACATAATTGGCCTAATTCTGGTAATTGTTCGTTCACTTTGGTAAGAAGTAGCGCGTGTTTTTATTCTGTATAAGAATATACATATCTTGTTTTAATTCTTTGTGAAGTCTTCTTATGGTCCTTCGGAAATTAATAAATAAAAAACAGCGCCACAATTCTTATGATATAGATATACAATGGCTCTTTTTTCTTCGTTTCTTGTTTCTTCATCTACTACTACTTATTATTTTACATTTTATTATTATTATGTTTTTTTTTGGGTGGGGGTGGGGGATGCAATAGTGTTTTCTGTTTCTTATATATTATTTACAATCCTGAGCTTATAGGCGAAGAATTTATTAACTATCCATCCAGAAGCCAAAGTACCTGTGAAGAGTGTCACCATTCGCAGGATCCCAAGGTATCTTATGTTGAGTGGAAGCCGTTGTTGTTGTGCATTTGAAAGAAAAAAATTATATTTCTTCAACATATCTAAGTTGAGGTCTTGATTCTTACTTGCAACAAGTTATATAAGTTAGACTATTTCTCCATAAGTTTTGTTTCAGGATCATTGTTGTTGCTCTGCCATAATTTGTGTATAATATCTGAAGTAGTATGATATTGTTATTTGTAATTCTGATTGGTTGCAGCAATTTTTCTGAGTTTTAGAAAGCGAAAACAGGGAAAATCATATAATTCTTGTTTTACAAAAGACTAGCAAGCATGAGTTTGGCTTGGCCAAGATAATTATGTCTTTTGGAAACTTCTCTTCATAGTTTTTTGCCTCTTCATTTTGACTGATATGTCTCTGTCTGCCATAAAATCAGATTGGACATATGGAAATGGAAGACTACAGCGAAATATGGAATCATGTACTCCCTCCGTCCCATAGTTATAGGGCTGATTTCTTTTTGCACATAGTTTAAGAAAATCATTTAAGTGGCAATTTTTAACATAAATTTTCTACATATACCCCTTAATATGGAATTAATGAATAAGTTAATTACTCCTTACTTATCACACTAGAACTCTTAACTTCATTGATTGACGTGTACTGACCATTAAAATCCATAAACTTTAACCAAAGAGAATACAACAACATTAAATGTGGTGATAAAAATAATGACATTGAATGTTGTTTATTCAAAAAAAGAGTAATGATTGAATATTTATTATAAGGGCATAAAAGTAAAACAATGAACCAACTAAATTTTATAAATAGTAAGTAGCCTATATATTGGGACATCTCAAAATGGAAAATCAGCCTATAACTATGGGACGGAGGGAGTAATTAGCTATTCATCTAAACAATATATATGGATAACATTTGGTAATATGTGGGTGGATGCGTGATTTAAGACTAGAAGGCCTTTAGGAATATTTTTTTTTTCTTGGATATACAGCTCAACTTCAATCACTGGTACCAATCCAAACACTTGGGGACAAGTTAACTTGTTCCCAAAAGAAACTGTATAGGTCTTAGATTCTAGGCTGATATAAATAGTACGGTGAAAGAGATGGGAGGCATGACTTTTTAGGTCATAATGTGTCCAGTCAATTATAGAGTTCGAAAAATGGTGTGCAATATTACGCTCAAGGCATCATGGGTAAATAGTGGAGCAGGAATTCTGTAATAAGTTTAATCAGATCTTTCGACCAATATAATCAATTTTATTGTCAGACATACGCGTGATCTCCTCCTAGCAAATGAACTGAATTCGACTGTATGACACTCCTTTGATAATATGTACACCCTGATTATCATGACATGCTGTGGGTATATATAGGTATAAGATAAACTTATGCATCACTTATCATACATTTTCATCTAATTACCTTTTGTATTCTTTCTGTTGGTTGGGCACTCAAGTATAGCCAACCCTTCCTTTTGAACATTTATTAGAATAAATATCATTCTCGCATTAAATTAGCATGCCCTATTTGTTTTCCAACTTTCATTGCACACCTGAATCTTTCAGGATTATCTTCATTTCTTATTCTGTTGCATCATGTAGATGGATTTACACTGCTTTAGTTGTTATTGTTGTCATCTTCTTGGTGTCTTGTATCCTTTTTAATAGTTTCCTTAGAGCTGGATTTAGATAAATTTATCAGTGTTATTTAGTTGCAATATGGTTGTATCTTTAAGGTATATTGGTGCTCTTCCATAGTTTCTACGTTATATATTTCATCTACTATACATTTGCGTACTTTGACCATGTTAAAGGATTTAGGTTGAAAACTAGATTCTATATATTAAATTGTGGGTTGGTGACCGCTGACTAGATGTGATGATCCCATGCTTGTTAGCACTTGTTATTTCTGAAGAACAACCTGGGTGGGTGATTGATGCACCTCTTTACAAACTCATGTTCTATATCTTTTATGTTCTAGGGTTCTTGAAAACTTGCCACTGTATGACATCTTGAATGAGTTTCAGAAAGGTCACAGCCACATGGCTGTTGTGGTAAGACAGTGTGTAGAGGCAGGGGAGCAGGCTGCCACTGAAACCCCTACTAAAAGTAAGCTACTCATGCATGCTGAAAACTGCTTTACAGTGATCTTATTTTGGATTTCTTTTTTATAATTCTCACGCCTTCTCTTGCTCCTGCAAAACCCAGTGAAGGACGTAAAGATAGAGATTGATGGTGAGAAGCCTCTAGAAAAGAGTTTGAAGACCAACAGATCGCTGCAGCAGTGGAAGAGCTTTCCAAACAGTGCAAACAATTCTTTTAAGGGTAGTTCAAGGGGTAAGAAGTGGACGAAGGACATGTACTCGGACATCTTGCAGATAGATGGAGGTCCTCTTCCAAAACTCCTGGAAGAAGAAGAAGCTGTTGGAATAATAACAATGGAAGATGTCATTGAAGAGCTTTTACAGGTATATTACATCAAGTTTCATGTTTGACATAATATCATCATTTTTGTAGTAGACCTCAATTTTTAACATTGATTCTTCACCATGCAGGAGGAGATCTTTGATGAGACAGATCACCATATTGAGGACTCATGACTGTATCTGTTGATGTTGAGTCTATTACTTAAGGGGTTCTGGGAATTTTTTTTATATTCTCAATCAGTACTTATATAAAGAGTTTGGTAGTTATAAGTGGAACCTAGGTGGGCCGTCATGTAAAAATGTACTAAAACCCAGACAATTCTACATCTGAGCGGTGTATCAAAGAAAATATGCTTGAGTAATACCACTTACCATTGTACAGTTGTGCTATTATGTTAATGACAAGGATCAAGTTATGTTTATATTACAGAATCGTCATCAAATTGGTCTTTTTGCTCATTTTGCATTTTCACCTCATAACAACCCAATTTTGACACCATTAAACCATGGTGGAGCTAACGAGGGCGAGCTGATCTCTCGATTAGCCGGACTTCTCTGGCCACCTCCATCATATCTGGCCTGTTGGAGATCTCTCGAAAGAGGTTAGCTTTATCTAGAGTACATAAACTTCCCTTTAGTGGAATTTAAAAAGCTTTGACTGCAACCATTTTAGTTATTATTTTTCCTGAAATAGAAGTCTACTGAGCTGATACCCAAAAGGCTTTTACATCGACTGACCGGGATTTGAAGGTTAGTGATGTATCTTAAAAAGAAATAAAGAGGAGAAAAGTTGAAAGAAAAGAAGAAGAAGAAAAAAAGGTCTGCAACTTATGATCTAGTGAAGGATTGTGCTAAGCAGTTGTTGATTTGCTGCGCATCATTTGAATAGGATATAGGAAAGGAAGGATTGAATCCCCATGTGTTTCCCTCGGATGATATATATATATATATATATATATGTTATATACACATATTATACATATCAAGGTACTGAGAAGCAGAGAAGAAATGTCCAAGCAGTTGCCTGAAGACTCTGGTTGACTTGTACAAAGTCTTGCCATGTCTTGCCATGTGTGCATGTACTAAGATTTGGCATATGTATGCATCGATTTGGGAAACTGGGAAGAAATGTCCAAGTTGTTGATTTCTTCTAGAGTTTTAACCGTGTATAGATGAATAAGATTGTCGCACATTAGACCTATCTAAAATTAGTTGGTATCATACTTTATATATATTTGGGTTTGGGGGGAATTGAGGATGGGTCAAAAGTCAACATTGAGAAGCTGCTTGGATACTTCTTTGAAGATTGCTTCACATTTGAAACAATCCTATTATCATGGATCTGTTTTTACTCTCTGTCTTCTAAGTAGCTTTAGTTACCTTTTTCTTGCTCCATAGTTCTGCTTCAACATACAAACATTTACCCTCTGTGGACTTGGATCTGATCCTTTCTAGTCATCCTCTGTGAATGCGGAGATGCCGCTGCTCTCAAATCCCTTCTCTCCGGTACTAGGCACAGAGAGGTCATCATCTGCTTCAGACGTGTATAAATCTGGAAATATGCACTGTTAGATAAGGAAGCAAGGAAAGAATTGCGCCTAGATAATGGAGGGTGGAAGGGGAAAACAGTCATCATCTTTAACAATCAGAGGGAAACAGAAAGAAACCTTTTTCCTAGAAAATGGAAGCATGTTGCTAGAAAAGATGCTTTCTTTTTGTAATGAAAAATGCACCCCATTTCGTAACTTCTCGTCTAAAGAGATACTTCTGGCTACGAACAACTTTGATACTCATGTCATAAAGGATGAAGGTCATTATACCTTATACAAGGGTTCTTTTGGAAGTCACCTAGTTTCAATCAAGAAGTACGGTGGCCATGGTTGGACCATTGCAACATTGAAGTCACTTGCTATTTGTGACATAGTAATGACTTCACAGATGAGCAAGCATAAGAATGTTCTGAAGCTCATAGGCTACTGCCTAGAATTTGAAATCCCAGTCGCGGTGTATGAATATGCAGGAAGTGTGCGCCTTTCAAAGTTTTTAGACAGTAGAGTTGTTACTAATGATGCCAAACTAGTATTGTTCTGGAAAAATAGGCTAAGGATAGCAAACCAGATTGCTAATGCCATTGTATATCTCCACACTGCATTACCAAAGCCTGTCATCCATAGGGACTTAAAACCTGCAGGGGTTATTATAGATCAGCTCGGTGTTGCGAAATTGTTTGACCTCTCATTATCAATATCGATTCCTGATGGGGAAACACAAGTAGAAGATTTGGTGACCGGGACTTTTGGATTTGTCGACCCAGAGTACTTTATGTCAAGCTTTGTTAGTGGTAAGTCTGATGTCTATAGCTTTGGTGTAATGCTGCTCATTTTATTAACTGGACAGATGGTTTTTGATATGGGTCGCGGAGAGGATGTTGCTCATTTAGTGACATACACGTGAAGAAATATTTTGATAAAGATTGTTTCAAAGAAATTGTGGATCCTATAATTTTGGGAGAGGGAGCGGGAAGTGAGAAAGACCAGCAGTTGCAAGTTTTTCTAGCACTTGCCCTGAGGTGCACCCAAGAACAAGGGGAAAATAGGCCAGATATGATCGATGTGGCAAGAGAACTCCGGAAAATTGAGAGGTCTAATCATGTTGGTTAGCTTCATGATTCAAAATACATAAGCAATGTTGACGAAGTCTGAACCAGATCGAAAGGTACTGATGCTTGTGGAAATACCTATATATGATACATGAACTTTGTTTTTTTCCTTCTCAGAGCAATAGATCATCGTTATTTATAACATTGTAGATGATTGCATGTTGTGTACTAAAATACAAAATGATTGAATACTTTAGTTTGTTTACTTGTTCTGTATATAAGGTTGTCAGTTTTCTATCTATCTCTCACCCCTAAGAACTTCTGAAGAGGCACTAGAGGCAAGGATTTATGGGGTCAGTTCGACATTCAAACATCTATTCCGGGCAATAAGACAAAGTAGATTACTAAGTTGCAATAATGGTTGTTATTGTTCTTGTTTTTCGTTTTGAATACGTTAGCATGTGGATAAAATTGATGGCTCTCTTGTCTTGACTAAAAAGGTTGAACTTTATTGCAAGATAAATTGGTTTGGAAAGAGGCACCAGAAAATTATAGGCACAAACATGGGTCAGTTGCAGCTATTTTGTGACACTAAAGTATTAGCAATTATTTCTTTCAGCAAATGGGTTGAAATAATTTGGTAGATTCCAAAGAACATGACCATTTAAGTCGCATATATGTTTCAACCCGTCTGCGTAATCCGTCAGATATTGACAATGCTGTTCTTACTTCTTACATAAGATGCAACAAATGATAAACTTTACTAGATAATATATAGCATTAGTGGTGTCTTCTCAAGCAACAACTGGTCTATCTTCTCATTTTTCTTGGCTGCAACTCAAGGCAAGGGCCAAACGAGTTTGAAAGTGATCTTCTTTCTCAATTCTTCCTTCCTCTCCCAAGAGATTATGATCCAGTATTTTGAAAAACTGATCTTTGTCGACAAAGTTTTTTACACGATCAACCAAATGAGGCATCTTGACATTACCAACCATGCCAAAAGGCTCGTCTCCAGTTAAGAGTTGAAGCAGAAAGATCCCGAAGCTATAAACATCAAAGTTTTCTGAAACAATGCCTGCCATGATGATGTGTATCCCATCCTACCTCTCACAATATCTTCCATCTGTGATTCTCCCAGAGGCAGTGCTATACAAAATGAGAATGATCCGTCGGTCTAGCCCTGTGCTTCCTTTCCCGTTGTTCCTCCTTTCTTGTTTTCAAGAATGAAAATATCAAGTACTACAACTGTAATACCCGAAAAAAAATAAAAAAATAAATTAAATTATTATTTTGTTTTATTTTAAAAGCATATTAATTGGACTTTGTATTTTATTTGGGTCAAGTGATCTTTAATTTATATGGGCTTATAAATATTAATAAGTGTGGATAAATTAATTGGTAAAATTGGGCTTAAAACTAAGTGGGTCTACTTTATAATTGTGTAATTTTAAAATCCTATTAAATTAGGAGAGTTAGTGAAATATATTAATTAATAAAATTTGTTAATAAATAAACATATAACAAAACCTAATCTCACTTTCGTTATACCAACTGAGAAAAGAGAATACAGCCGCAGCAGCTAAACAAAGGAAAGAGACGATCGAATTATACTGGTATGGCATAAGAATTGATAGTTATATATGTATATGCATGTGTCATTTCATGGCAGTCAAGTTTTGATGTTTTATTAGGTATATTACTGCTTTTGACGTTATATATATAAAGTTTGGCTACAGGTTATTTTATATATGTATATTTACCTAGTGCAGCAAGACCATCATTACATTATTATATATATATATAAGAATTAGATTTATCCATCAACCTGCATCATTGCAGGTGACGTTTTCACTTTATTTTTATTTTTATTTATTTTTTTATCTTTTTTGTTTTGTTCGTGTATTATATTTATATTATATTTTAATAAGTATTTGGCCATAAAACTTATAAATCAGAATTGATAAATTAAATTGAAAGTTATGTATATTAATTTAAACTCGTTAATCTTGTTGATAATATTGTAAAATTTACTCGATAATAATAGTATCTTGTTGTTAATGGGTAAATTTGTAATAAATTTTATTTTATTTTATTAGATTGACTTGAAGGGGATTAGCATAATTTGGAATTTAAATTTTGGGTATTACATTGCTTAATCCAGGTACGGATTCCGTACTCTTTCAGCGAGACTCTTTTGTTTTTAATTTGTTCGTTTCGTTATGCGTTTTGAAAATTAGTATTGCCTCTCATGATTATTTCTTGTCAAATACATTGTGATAGTTTCGTTTGGCGTTTATAGTTGGAACTCATATTTGTACTACAGTAGACTAGTCAACATGTCTAAATTTATTTTGATATTTGTAGTAATGTGCATGTTAATATTTTTGGAGACTTTGTGTTGATATCTCGTTTCAGATTTAACATGTACATGTTAGAACTCCTTTGTTGTGTCGCATGTGTTGTGACATTATATTTTGTTAGAATACCGTAGGGTATACCAGCTATAACCACATTGTAGAAGTACCACAGACATGTCCTCTTGCACCGAGGCATAACACCTTAGTGGCGGTGTGATCGATCCACCTGGCGTCTCGATTTTGTGCTCCGGTGGGAGTTGGCCATTTGGTGTTTTGTTGTGGGAGGCGTATGGGTCGACCCTAGTTTTCTGCTCGTTACATTCTGCGGATTGGTGATGTTTGTGCCAAACACACCTTGGAATTTTTACATGCATCTGGATTCAGTGATCCGATGTGTGATTGCTCGTGTGGCATTATTTTGATTACTGTGTGGCATTATTTGACTTGCACATGTGGCAAGGTATATTACTATTTATTACGAGCTCGCAGTGAAAAACACCCACCATTTGATTAATTCAAACTTATCATTTCATTGTGTTGGTTTTGTTAAATTCTGATTCGATTCAATTAATTGTGTTAGTTATTTCGTTTCATTATTCTTTTTATTCTATATTCGTCTTTGGGCATTTGGCTCATCATGTCGTATTTTTCTTCCAGTAATCGGGGAATCATGGGCAAGTGTGATGAGAGCTCCATTCATTTCAATGGATTAGAGTTATTATGTTTAGGATTGATATGTCAGTTTATTTGAAATTGTAATAATTACCTTCGGCTATGGTTTGAGCTAGTGGGATATTTATTATAGTTTGTCTTGTGATATTTAATTATTATGAGCCCATCCTTTTATGACATAAAGCTTTCATTCAGTCTTGTTGTGTTTTGAGTAACCTCTCTTTCTATTTTGGAAAGGGGGTGTTACAACAACCACACTTGAACACCAAATGCTGGACTATATGAACTCAGATTTTACCTTAACAATTTGACAACCAACTCTTTTTGTCAATATCGATTCCTACTAGAGAAACACAAGTGGAAGTTATTTGTTTGGCTTGTCAATACCTATGTGACAGACCGACTTACCGGGGCGTTTGGATTTGTGGACCCCGAGTACTTCATCATCAGCCGTAGTTCTCTACCCACTTCAATCATTTCTGGCCTATCTTCACTTTCATGCTGGGCACATTTCAAGTCGAGTTGTAGGAAAGCCTGGAGTTGCTGCTTCTCTTGCTCAACTACTCCCTGTGGCCCCATTATATCAGGATCCACAAATTCGTGCAGCTCTTTACCAGCAAGATAGTCAGACAAAGAATTTGGGGAGTTTGCAGGGAGTTGTTATTCAACAGATGCATTTTTTCTTGCTAGGAGCGTCAATAGAAGCACACCAAAAGTATAGACATCAGTCTTCTGAGAAACAATAGAAAGCCTAACATACTCAGGAGGCATGAATGCATGTACCCCTACCATACTGTCTACCTCTAATTCCAATTCCCCAGGAGGAAGTAAAATGGAATGTGAGAAGTCAAATAATTTAGCAACTCCACGTTGGTCTATGATGATGTTATGGGGTATTATTTTCATATATATGATGGGTGTGGGAAATGCCATAAACAATGGCATTGCCAATGTCATTTGCAGTTCTTAACCTACTCGTCCACACCAATATTCTTCTATTTGTATCATCAGTGGCGTAGGAACAGTAAAGTTGTTGAATGAGACATGTCTCAGGAGCTGTTGACATGAAGCTGAGTATATTTTAGTGGAAGTAGTCAAATAAGTTAGTTATGCGAAAGATTTACCTATTCCTTAGGAAGTATTTGTTGGTTTGTTTCTATTTTTAGGAGGTATCTGCAGGTAGCATATTAAGCTGCATTTTTTATGTTTTTCTGTTTTAAGCTAGCTGTATAAATAAGTGTTTTGAAGCTTAATAAAAATATAACTTTAGATGCCTCAATGTTCTTTTGTTTCCTGAGAGTTTTTACACTTTGTTTCTATCAAAACTAACAAATTGGTATCAAAGCCAAATTCTTGAGAAACCTGTGAGGTGAGTAAGCCTATACACCAACAAATAAACAATATCTAGAATGATCTCAGAAGCTTCACTGAATGCACTGGCTCCTCCAGTGTTTGATGGAATAAATTATCAAGTGTGGGCAGTCCGTATGGAAGCCTACCTTGATGCTAGTGATCTGTGGGAAGCTGTGAGTGAGGAATATCGTGACGCCCCCAAAATTAGGTATACATCACCCATCTTGGGTCGTCAGATACATGGTACAAAATTCAAATACAACTTACTAATACAACTGTCGTGTACAATACGACAAAGCATAACTGTGAGTTTGAATACAATTATTGTCTACTAGAGATTATACAAACTCAAAAGGAGTCCTCATTACAATTATTAACACACTATTTCACATAATAGTGAGGACTACTAATCTTATTCTCACCTGACCGTCACTCCGGTTCCCGACTAGTCCTGCTTATGTTCTCATTTTACGAAGAAAACGGTGAAAGAAAAGGTGAGCTCAACTAGCCCAAGAAGAAATATTATGACTAAGATAATGCGAGAATAAATTATCGTTGGCCTTCAACAATGATGTTAAAGCGATAAAATATAACAACATCAAGTTTAGCTGCAATGAACAAGCAATCCATTAAAAGAGTCAAGTAGAGAATAAAATCTACTATCTTTTATGATTTAAAAGGTTTTTCATGACTTTTATCATTTGGGACTCAAATTTTAATAAATAATCCACATCATCGAATCACCCATGCACTACTGCCGAGGATATTCTTTAAGTATCACGACCACAAATTATCCATGCACTACTGACCCAAGGACATTCGTGTATTCATTAATGGTCATGATCATGCCAACAATCGTCCATCAATGATACCTATGGGCCAATGATAACTTTTACCACATCATTTGTAACATTACGGCCATGATTACAATCGAATAATCCACAGTCATAATCATACCAAGTCCATCTATGCACTTCAAGCCCGCAGGATGACTTTCAACATAATATAAACATGAGGATGATGACAATGATATAAGAATTCAATAAAACAAGTTCAAGAATTAATTTATCCAGAACTAATAATGTCCAAATTGTCAACATGATAATCTTTGCTGTAGAGTAAAATTCAAGAATGATCGGAAGAGTATTTCCATGAAAAGATCTTTGGATGAAGCTTAAATATCAAAGATATTCTACTAATTTCATGGAGTATAGAAGTCAAAACTTTAACCAATTTGAGTATAATAAGGAATGGAATAAGAAAAGAAATCACCGTGCATGCAGTACTTGGCATGGCGAGTTATTCAACGAGAATAATAATAATAACGGAACCCGGTCGCAAAATTTTGCACAAGCTGAGGATGTTCCAACAGAATAATAAAAACGGAACCAGGTCCGGTGTAAAACACACAGACAGGATGTTCCAACAAAATAATAATAAAGACGGAACCAGGTCCGGTGTAAAACACACAGACAGGATGTTCCAACAGAATAATAGAAGAATGTCACCAAGTATAGGGTAAACCGCGTATACAGGTTATTCCAACAGAATAATAAGCAATGGAATAACAACAGTTCTCTTCATGAATAAGAAAGAATAACACCCCTTACATTAGTAGATTGAATCTGCAGGTAAAGTGTAGTAGCAGACTCTTCTTCTTTCTCTCTTAATCTCTCTATACTTTCTCTCTATAGCTTAAATGAATTGTGAAAAATAATGAAACCACTAGGCCTCTATTTATAGAAGATTTCTAACTTAGCACTTGAAATGTGAAAAAGCAAGTGGCTCAATTTAGTGATGTGAAAAGAAAAGTGGTTTGGCGCTTTGTAATGTGAAACGACAATTGGTTCGCCTTTTTGTAATATAAACGGCAAGTGGTTTCGACGTCTGGTAAAGGTAGTTACTATTGACGAAGGTAATTACTATGGCGATGGTAATTACTATTGGACGAAGATAATTACTATTGATGAAGAGACTCTTAGATGATGACATATGGGCCCCTATAAAATAACCAAACTTACCACAAACGTCTCATAATAGACTCTTTATATACATCAAGGATTGAATAAATATTAGCACAAATCATTTTATTTTTAATCAACACATATTTAATCTTTCAACAATTATTAATCATTTATAACTTGTAAATCTCAATTATTGATTTAATAATATAACATATTATCTGAGATAATCTTGTGACAATAATTGAATCAATAATATAAGAGATGTGATGTAACAATTCTTTGTAGCAATAATTGAGTATAGGTGAGTGTGACTTACGTAAAGCATCAATAATCAATATCGTGTGTTACTATGCAACCACGCGTATTCTTTCATTTTTTTACTACCGGGTAGTTCAACAGTTTTAACGGTAACACCTCGTAGTTTATTTTATAGAAAGATAATTTTTGTCGTTTTCTAACTACGACAATACTTCCATTTTAGGGTCCACTAATGATTGTGTCCGTCATTTGAATATTCCCGAATAAAAAGAATATTTCCGACCAAACAATATTTTATAACAACTTGCTTACTTTGCAAAATTTATAAATATTACCCACAACTATAACATTATATCAAATTTACTCCATAATATTCAAAAATAATATTTATAGAAAAATCATCTTTATTTATAAAAGTTGGGGTCTTACAACATCCCCTTCTTATGAAATTTCGCCTTCTCGAAATTAGGGTACGATACTGGTATGTCGAAGAGGTAAGGATACCTTGATTTCATTTGATTCTAACTCCCAAGTCATTTCCTCAACATCGTGGTTTCTCCACAAAACTTTGACTTGGTATAACCTTGGGCGTAGAATATGTTCCTTCTTATCCAAGATTTGAGCAGGAACCTCTTCATACGTCAAATCTTCCATTATTTAAATCGGTTCTAACTTCAATAATGTGGTTCGGGTCTTTCACATATTTACGTAACATGGATATGTGAAAAATATTATGAACACGAGATGCAGACTTGGCGGTAAAAGCGAGTCTATAGCCACGTTCCTACTCGATCGAGGATTAAAAATGGGCCGATGAATCGAGGATTGAGTTTTCTCTCTTTCCAAATCTCGTTACTCCTTTCCATGGAAGCAATGACGCAACAACACATGATCTCTATATCGAATTCCACGTCCTTTCGATGAAGATCAAGATAACTCTTTGTCGATCTTGTGAGGTTTTTATACGTTGTCGGATCGTTTGAATCTTTTTCCGTAGTCATACACGTACCAACTCGGTCCCAACAACGTTGCTTCACCCACCTCATCCCAAAGATCTTTGAAGCGACACTTTCTTCCATACAACGCTTGAATGGAGCCATGTAAATACTTAACGATAAGCTGTTGTTGTAGAAAAACTCCACCAATAGTAAGAACTTGTCCCAACTTCCTTGAAATCAAGGACACGAGTCTTAATAGATCTTCAAGAGTTTGAATAGTCTCTCCATTGTCCGTCCGTCCAGGGATGATATGCCGAAAGCTAAATCGTGAAATCCGTGCCCATAGCTTTTTGCAAACTAACCCAAAATCGTGAAGTGAATCTTGGGTCTCGATCGGAAACTATGGATCCGCAAGATACCACCATGCGATCTTACAATCTCGTTTATGTACATACTGAGCAAGGCGTTCAAGTGTATAAGTTTCGTGATCGGTAAGAAATGAAAGCGGACTTGGTCAATCTATCAACAATGACCCAAATCGCATTTATGCCTTGAGAAACCTTAGGAAGGCCGGTGTGAAATCCATGGTAATGTGCTCCCACTTCCATTCACGGAATTTCAAGTGGTTGCAATGGACCTTTTGGTACTTGATGCTGATTTAACTTCGTTGACAAGTTAGACACCTTGAGATAAACAACGCTATTTCTCTCTTCATATTGCTCCACCAAAATGTATGTGAATATCATGATACATTTGGTACTCCCGAGATGGATTGCAAATGGTGTGTTGTTGCGCCTATCATGATTTTATACTTTAAATCGGAAATTCGTTAAAAACAAAAATGGAGTTGACTCAAGTATTCCTTCTTCATCGATTGCTGGTATGGCGTAGCACCTTCTTGCACTTTCTTCCTCATACGCATCACTCCAGTCTATAACTCGAAAGACTTTTAACTTTATCGATTAAAGTCGGTTCTACTTTCGTATATTCGCCATCATCACATGGGTCCCTGAGTCTTTAACTCTATCTCCATCCTTTGCAAGTCACACTGCAAAAATGGGCCTTTGCGTTGACAATATCGCTGACTTCGTACTTGCATATGATCTTCTACTCAATCGTCAATGTACCACGTTCGCTTTTCGAGGATGGCATTGGATGGTATGATCATAATCTTTCAGCTGAGTTCAAGCCAACGTCGTTGTCGCATGTTGAGTTCCTTTTGAGTAAAGAAATATTTGAGACTTTTATGATCCGTAAAGATCTCCACTTACTCCCCATATAAGTAATGCCTCAAATCTTTAGTGCGAAGACAACGGTTGCCAACTCTAGATCATGAGTAGGATAATTCCTCTCATATTCTTTGAGTTGTCTTGAGGCATAGGCTCGACTTTTCCATGTTGCATGAGAACACATCCCAACCATTTGCCCGAAGCATCAACAGTAGATGACAAATCCTCCAAGGCAGGATGGTATTGTCGAGCAGTGCGAAATGAGTCTCTCTTGAGTTTTTGAAAACTCTTTTCACATTCTTCGCTCCAATAGAACTTTATATCTTTCCGAGTCAATTTGAGTCGATGGAGTAGGGATTCGAGAAAATCCTTCCACGAATCTCCGATAATAACCAATTTAAACCGAGAAAGCTACGTCTTTGATCATTTGATTTAGGTTGCTCCCAACTTTGAATTGCTTCAATCTTTCTTTGGGTCAACAGATATTCTATGACTTGATACTACGTGCCCAAGGAATGCTACTTCCTCGCCGAAATTCGCATTTCTTCAACTTGGCATAAAGTTTGTATTCACGAAGCTTTTGGAGTGTCGACCAAGTGTTGCTTCATGATCTTGTGGCTTTTGGAATAAATAAGGATGTCATCAATAAAAGCGACCACAAAGTGATCCAAATATTCCTTGAATACTCGGTTCATCATATCCATAAAAGCGTGAGGAGCATTAGTCGATCCAAAGGACATGACTAGGAATTCATAATGCCCGTCTGGAGTTTAAAGCCGTCTTTGGAATGTCATCCGGTTCTAATCTTCAATTGGTGATATCGGGAACGAAGATCAATCTTTGAAAAGAATTTGGCTCTTACAACTAGTCAAACAGGTCATCAATACGTGGCAATGGATACCTATTTTTGATGGTGACATGATTGACTCCCGATAATCAATACAAAGTCGCATACTCCCATCTTTCTTCTTCACAAATAGAAGCAGAGAGCACCAAAGGAGAAATCTTAGGACGAATAAAGCCAATGTCTAACAATTCTTGCGGTTGGGTCTTTAACTCACGAAGTTCAATAAGAGCCATTCGATATGGGGCTTTGAAATGGGTTTTGTCTTAGGGTTCAAGGTCGATACAAAATTCAATTTCATTTCAGGGGGTAGGCTAGGAAGTTCTTGAGGGAATACGTTAGAAAATTTATTAATAATAGAAATATCGTTCAAAACTAACATATTTTGTTTAAATCGTGACATGAGCTAAGAAAGCGACATCCGCTTTTTCAATAAGCGAATAGCTTTATGGCTTGAGATGAGTATGATTGATTTTAATGGTTTGGTCGCTTGAATTCGCGTAATAGGTTGATTAGGAATATGAAAGCTAACAACCTTACGAAATAATCAATTTTTGCATGATGAGTAGTTAACCAATCAATCCACAGAATCACGTCAAATGCAAGTATTTTCAATGAAATAAGATCTACTGTGTAATGTGAGGGTACCGATTTGAACCAAACAAGACTTATAAGCGAGTGGATGTAATGAAGGTTTTCTCCCGGCGGAGTTTCCACTGATAAGTCAAAGTCTAATTTCTCCGAGTCAAATTTAATCGATGGCGCGTAAGTAGGAGAAATAAAGAATGGGTAGAAACAAGTATCAAATAAAGTATAGATTTCGTTAGAGTTTATGATAAGTTTACCGTGATGACCTCATTCGGGTTCCTTGCTTCGAGAGGTCACAACAAACTTCTCCTGCACTTCTACGGTTTGACTTTTACGGGGAATGACTTTTGGTGCCTCCATCCTAATTGAATTTGTCTTCGGTGAGCGACAAAATCGGGTTAAGTGACCTCTCTTCCACAATTATAACATGCTTTGGACGACATCATGTGATTTGGTGATGTGCCCTTCCTCCGCATTTGAAACATATGATAAGTGGTCGTTCTCCTTCCTTAACGACAGTCTTTGAGTCTTGACGTCTTTCTATCATTGTTGAATCTCTCTTCTTTGAAATGTCCATTCTTATTGTTTTGGCCCTAATTACCAAAAGTGGTTACCATTTCTGGCATGTTGATTCCTCCACGCTTGTTGTCACCATCGCTTGATGAGTCTTTCACCATTTGGTATTATCATTTTGTCAAGGTGCTTTCTCTTTTAGTTCGTTGACTCGTTATCGCTGACTCCACTAAGCGAGCCCCTATTTACAACATCTAAATATAAACACAGTTTATGAGAAATAAGATTTTAGCGTATCTCGGGGCTTCAAACCTCTTAAAAACATCCGTGTCATTCTCTCTTCATTATCTACCAAGTGGGACCTTAAACTTAAGGATAACTCCGCAAATTTAGCCTCGTATTGCGACACGGTCATATTGTTTTGTTCCAACTTGATAAACTCCACCTCCTTCACGTATGGCCGAATACTTTTGGGAAAGTATTTGTCGTTGAATGACTCTTGGAACTTCTCCCAAGACATCTTCAATCTGGCGAGGTTGAGTACGTTTTACCGATTCCATGAGTAATCTGCTTTCTCTCTCGTGCAACATAAAAGCGTGAAAAGGAACCTTTTTGCTACTCGGAGCATCCAAGACATCAAATATATTGGTGATCTGCTTTATCCATGCTTCTTCGTTATAAGTGGTTTTGGCTCTCCCTTAAACTCGGTGGTCAAACTCCTTGAAGCTGTTTAGCGGTGTGCTTGAGAGTTTCAGTGTTTCACTGTATTTTGGATAGGAGAAGCTCTCACTTTCTTTGTTGCATGAATTTCATAAAGCCCCTAAACATTTGATCATTCATCATTTGGTCGATGTTGTTGTTTGCATAAGGATTATCGCCTTCCGATGCACATTATCACGATTATTGATATGTGGTGAATCGGCGATGCTTTGTGCTCCATTCTTTATTCTCAACATTCTCGGATGTCATTTTCGAGATCTGCCACAAAACAAAGGTTAATTGACATGTAACATATTATCCTAAATTAATTGAGCCAATTAAATACCACATAAACTTAGGTAGGTCATACTAGTGAAGGAATTCCCGTCTCTCCCTCGCAGTACTTTATTTTCACATCTTAGCGAGGATCGTATCCCTAAGCTTTGATACCAAGTTGTGGCCCCCAAAATTAGGTATACATCACCCATCTTGGGTAAATCGGATACATGGTAAAAATTCAAATACAACTTACTTAATCTGGTATGCGTGTATAATACGACAAAACATAGCTGTGAGTTTGAATACTGATTATTGTCTACTAGAGATTATACAAACTCAAAAGGAGTCCTCATTACAATTATTAACACCTTTATTTCACATAATAGTGAGGACTACTAATCTTATTCTCTCGGATGAGTCACTACCAGTTCCCCGACTAGTCCTCTTTATATTTTCATTTCACGAAGAGAATAGTGAAAGAAAGGGTGAGCTCAACTAGCTAGCGAGAAGAAATATTATGACTAAGATAATGCGGAATAAATTATCGTTAGCCTTCAACAGTGTAAAGCGATAAAATATAACATCAAGTTTAAGCTGCGGTGAACAAACAATCCATTAAAAGAGTCAAGTAGAGAATAGAATCTCTATCTTTTATGATTTAAAAGGTTTTCATGACTTTTATCGTTGGGACTCGACAATAAATATTCCACATCATCGAATCACCCGTACACTACGGTGAGGATATTCTTTAGTATCACGACCACAAATTATCCATACACTACGACCCGAGGACATTCGTTGTATTCATTAATGGTCATGATCATGCCAACAACTATCCATCAATGCACTACGGGCCAATGATAACTTTTACCACATCATTTGTAACATTACGGTCATGATTACACCGAATAATCCTGGTCATAATCATACCAAGTCCATCATACTACCTGAGCCACAAATGACTTTCAACATAATATAAACATGAGGATGATGACAATGATATAAGAATTCAATAAAACAAGTTCAAGAATTAATTTATCCGAGGAACTAATAATGTCCAAATTATCGACATTATACTTCTTTGTAGAGTAAAATTCAAGAATGATCGAAAAATATTTCCATGAAAAGATCTTTGGATGAAGCCTTGAAATATCGAGGATATTCTACTAATTTCATGGAGTATAGAAAGTGAAATTTTAACCAATTTGAGTATAATAAAGAATGGAATAACAAAAGAAATCACCGTGCATGCGGTACTTTGCATAGACAGGTTATTCCAATGAGAATAATAATAACGGAACTAAGGTCGAGCAAAATTTGCGCAAGCAAGGATGTTCCAACAGAATACTAAAGATGGAACCGGTCGATTGTAAAAAACATGAGACAGGATGTTCCAGCGAATAATAATAAAGCGGAACGGTCAGGTGTAAAACACATAGATAGGATGTTTAAGAATAATAATAATAAAAAGGCGGAACCGGTCGGTGTAAAATACCACCAGATAGGATGTTCCAATGAGAATAATAGAAGAATGTCACCAAGTATAGAAGGTAAGCCAGCGATATCAAAAGTTATTCCAGCGAGAATAATAAGCAATGGAATAACACGAGTTCTCTTCGTGAATAAGAAAGAATAACACCCCTTACATTAGTAGATTGAATCTTTGCGGTGGTGTAGTGCAGAATACTCTTCTTCTTTCTCTCTTAATCTCTCTATACTTTCTCTCTATAGCTTAAATGAATTAATGAAAAAATAATGAAACCACTAGGCCTCTATTTATAGAAGATTTCTAGCTTAGCACTTGAAATGTGAAAAGCGAGTGGCTTGACGCATTTGGTGATGTGAAAAGAAAAGTGGTTTGGCGCTTTGTAATGTGAAACGACAATTGGTTCGGCCTTTTGTAATATGAAGCGGCAAGTGGTTTGACGTCTGGTAAAAGGTAGTTACTTATTGGCGAAGGTAATTACTTATTGGCGATGGTAATCTTATTGGCGAAGATAATTACTATTGACGAAGAGACTCTTAGATGATGACATATGGGCCCCTATAAAATAACCAAACTTACCACAAACGTCTCATAATAGACTCTTTATATACATCAAGGATTGAATAAATATTAGCACAAATCATTTTATTTTTAATCAACACATATTTAATCTTTCAACAATTATTAATCATTTATAACTTGTCGTCTCAATTATTGATTTAATAATATAACATATTATCTGAGATAATCTTGTGTGACAATAATTGAATCAATAATATAAGAGATATGATATAGCAATTCTCGTAGCAATAATTGAGTATAGGTGAGTGACTTTCACGCGTAAGCATCAATAATCAATCACCGTCTTTACTACTTATGCAACCACAGCGTATTCTTTGTACTTTTTACTACTTTGGGTAGTTCAGCGGTTTTAATGGTAACACCTCCGTAGTTATTTTTATAGAAAGATAATTTTGTCGTTTTCTAACTACGACAATACTTCCATTATGGAGTCCACCGATGATTGTCTTACCGCATCGTCTGAATATTCCCGATAAAAAGAATATTCCCCAGACCAAACGAATATTTTATAACAACTTTGCTTACTTTGCAAAATTTATAAATATTACCCACAACTATAACATTATATCAAATTTACTCCATAATATTCAAAAATAATATTTATAGAAAATTCATCTTTATTTATAAAAGTTGGGGTCTTACAAATATGAAGTTCTCCCCGTCGTAAAACAATCCAACTATAGCGCGGATAAAACAACCACGGTGAGAGGAGCGAAAGGAAATCAAAGGAAAAAAAGCTAGTCTATTTGCGGTTGTCTCATCTACAATTTTCACACGAATCATGACCTTTGAAGACATCATACGAAATATGGAACTTCACGAAGAAGGAATATGAAGGAAATGCCGCGAGTCAAAGGTATGCAAGTGTTGAACACGATTAGAGAATTTGAGATGCAAAGGATGAAAAGAATCGAAACAATCGAGGATTACTTTCAGACGAACTTCTTAGTATTGTTAACAAAGTAAGACTTCTTGGTAATGCGACTTTTCTAATTCTAGAATAGTTAGGAAAATTTTTATAATGAGTTCACGAAAAGTTTGAGTCTACAATATCATCTCTAGAAAACTCAAAAGATGTGTCAAACATCACCTTGGCGGAAATTTATTGAATGCATTCTGAGGCCAAAAGAACAAAGGAGGCTTATGAGACAAGAAGGATATGGAGGGTGCATTTGGGCCATATCTAAGTACAAGAAAGAGATGCAAAAACAACAATAATAAAGAAAGCAACAACACTCAAAAGTTTCCATCATGTCCCTTGTAAAAAATCCAATCATCCACAAAAAGGTGTTGGTGGGGTAGGATGTAAAATGTTTCAAGTGTGGTCAGCTAGGGCATGTGGAAAGGGTATGCAATTCTCAACAACATCAAGGAGATGCCAAGGCTGCTGTGGAAGAACCTCAAGATGAGCAATTGTTTGTGGTATCATGTTTTACCACTAGCAGCTTCCCAGAAACGTGGCTTATAGACAGTGGTTGTACAAACCATATGACTTATGATCAAGGGCTCTTTAAGGAACTTGATAAAACTGTTACTTCCAAAGTTAGAATTGGAAATGGAGCGTATCTTGCGAGTAAAAAGGCAAAGGCGATTGCTAATTGAAGGTCACTTGAGGTTTAAAATTAATCTCTAATGTCTTATATGTTCGCGAGATTAATCAAAATCACATTGAGTGTTGGTCATTTGCTAGAAAAAAGGCCATAAGGTCTTTGTTTGAGGACAATCATTGCATGATTCTTTGATGCACTGTAAGAAGATATTTAAAGTCAAATGAAAGGCAAAAGTTTTGCCTTGGATTTGATTCCAAGAAAAAGCGGTTGCAATTCACAAAGAAGAAAGCAATACAATGCTTTGGCATAGGCGTTTGGGGCACTTTCATCATACCGCTCTTCTCTATATAAAGAAGAACGATCTTGGAGAAGGCTTTCTTGAATTAGAGGTGAAACCTCCTACCTGTGTAGACTGTTAGTACGGGAAACAAACAAGACTTCCATTCCCACAAAACAAGGCCTGGAGAGCTACTCGAGAAGATCACGGTTAGTACCTGCTGATGTGGGAGGACCTCGAAAACACCATCACTGAATGGCGATAAGTTCTATATTTCTTTCATTGATGATTACACAAGAATGTCTTTGGATTTATTTCATGAAATTTAAATCAAAATTCTTGACATCTTACGGAAGTTTAAAGCTTCAATTTGAAAATTAAAGTAAATGTAAAATACAAGTAATCAGTGCGATAATGGGGCTGAATACTCCTCGAGAGAAATTTAACAAATTTTGTGAGGATGCGGGCATTGAGCACCAACTTCTGACACCTTATACCCCTCAGCGAGAATGGAGTCGTTGAGAGGAAAAATAGAACACTTATGGAAATGACAAGGTGTTTCTTTGCATGACAAAGGGTTGCGAAAAATTCTGAAATTGAGGTCGCACATACATCGATCTTTCTCTAGAATAGTACTTGACAAAAGCTTTGCAACAAAAAAACTCCATTTGAAGCATGGTATGGCTATAAACCAAGGTTGCTAAATTTAAAAACATTTGGTTGTCTTTGTTTCTCTTATATTCCATATGTTAAGAGAGACAAATTGGATAAAAAGCGGTTGGAATTTTATAGGCTACAGTTCAATATCAAAGGCCTATAGAATCTACCTTCCAGAAAACAACAAAGTAATAGCTAGAAGAGATGTCAAATTCTTCGAATCAGAAAGCTGGAATTGGGAGAATGATAATAAGCTTGAGTTCCAAAAGGACCTTGAGTTTCGGGAGGAGAATGACAATATTGATGATGAACACATTGGGGAACGAGATCACTCTCGACATCTATCGGAGGTCTGATATTCTTTATAATAGAGCTGCAGGGTATGAAGAAAGTCATGGTGATAAAAATGGATTGATCTGATGAAGGAGGAGCTTAAAATGATTGAAAAAACCGGACTTGGGAGCTATTGGACAAGCAAAGCACACAAAAGGGCAATTGAGTCAAGTGGATTTATAGAACCAAACTCAATTCGATGGTTCCATAAACAAAACACAAGCAAAAGCGGGTTGTCAAAGGATATGCTCAAATGTTTGGAGTGGATTTTTACGAGACTTTTGTCCTGTTCTTTAGATTGGACACTATAAGAATGTTGTTGGCTCTTCTTGCTTCAAAAAATTTGGAATGTACATCGGATGGATGTCAAATCGGCCTTCTTGAATGGATACTTGGAGGAAGATATTTTTGTGGAAGCGACTGAAGGTTTTATTGTTCAAGGAATGGAGGAGAAAGTATATTTCTTTGAAAAAAGGCCTTGTATGGTTTAAAAGCAGGCACCAAGGGCTGAAATGCAATGAGATTGATTCACATTTGTTGAAGCTTAGGCTTTAAAAAGCCTAAGTGAATTTACTCTATACTTGAGGAAGGTTTGTGATGAAACACTTGTGGTATCTTTATCGTTGAGATCTACTCATAACGAGGAAGCGGTATGGAGCAAATTCACAATTTCAAAAAAGAAATGAAGGATATTTTTGAGACGGTGATCTTGGGAGGATGGCGTTCTTTCTTGGCATGGAGGTATAACAAAAGCATAATGAGATCTTCGTATGTCAGCGAAATATGCGAGGAAATCTGAAAAAAGTTCAAGATGGAAGAATGCGATCCAAGTGTAACTCAATGAATCGAAATGAGAAGTTTTGCAAAGAAGATGGAGGCTGGTGATGAAAGGCTTTCTGAGGATCATTATCGGATGCTTGATGTACTAGCAAGAACTAGACCGAGATATTATGAATGTTGTAAGTTTACTCTCGAGGTACATGCATTGTCTTTAGTGAAATTCACTTCAAAGACAAAAAGAATTGTCGGATATGTCAAGGGTACAATTGATTATGAAATTTGAGGTTTTGTCGAGTTAAAAATTTATTTCTTGAGCTTATTCGGATAAAAATTTCACTCTTCAAGGTTATTAGGATAGTGATTAGGCGAGGTTGTGTTGATGATATGAGAAGTACTTGGGTTATTGTTTTGACTTTGGTTCTGCTTTATTTTTTCATGGTGTTCCAAAAAAACAAGAAGTCATAGCTCGATCCCGTGATGAAGAGAATATGTAGCGGCAATTCTTTCTTTGTGAATCGAGCCTCTCTGGATCGAGGAAAATTGATGGTGACTTGTTTATGGAGCAAAAGGAAAGCACACAAATACTAAGTAGACAATCAAGTTGCAATTTCAATTGCAAATAATCCGTGTTCACGGCAAAACAAAACATTTCAATTTGAAACTCTATTTCCTAAGAGAGGTATGGAGAAGGGGAAATCTGAATTGGTCTATTGCAAAATAGAAAGTCGAATCTTGATATCTTAACCAAGCCACTTCCCAAAGTTAGATATGAGTTCTTGAGGCAAAGGATTGGAGTCTGCAGCTCCAGAGACAAGGAGGAATGTTGAATGAGACATGTCTCAGGAGCTGTTGACATGGAGCTGAGTAGATTTTAGAGGAAGTAGTCAAATAAGTTAGTTATGTGGAAGATTTACCTATTCCTTAGGAAGTATTTGTTGGTTTGTTTCTATTTTTTAGAAGGTATCTACAGATAGCATATTAAGCTGCATTTTTTATGTTTTTCTGTTTTAAGCTAGCTGTATAAATAAGTGTTTTGAAGCTTAATAAAAATATAACTTTAGATGCCTCAATGTTTTTTGTTTCCTGAGAGTTTTTACACTTTGTTTCTATCAAAACCAACAAAAGTAAATCACCAAGAATATCAAAAATGTGTATCATATTCATACACCATGACTGGGTTTTCAAATTCCAGGCAGCATCCTAAGAGCTTCCAAACATTCTTGTGGTGGCTCATCTGCAAAGTAATCAGTATGTCTGCTATTAAGATGTTGAAATTTGTTAGGGAGGAGAGTCTTTACTAAAATCGAGCGTTGGTCCAAACAACCTTGGCTGAACTTGATATATGGATTCCTATTTATAGGATGAATAAACTTGTTTCTTGCTTGGGTGAGATCTTTTGCAGTGAAAATTCGTAGAGGAACTTTATGTCTACCATTGAATGTAGTAATTAACTCCTCACGTAACCAACTCTCATTCTCATAGTCATCTATGAGTGCTTTCTTCTGCTTTCTCTTTCTTCCCCACATCATGAATCATACAGATATGTGCACTTTGCAAAACAACTATCTGAAAGAAAAACAAAAAAAACAAGTAAGCTGAAAAGGAAAGCCATAAAATTTCAGAGAATATTATTTTAACTTAATATCAAGATTGAAGAATGACATCTAAAAAATGCTTCTCCTTTTTTTGTTTTTAACAATAAAATAAAAAGGAACTGGCAAGAGATTCAGATTCAAGTTCTTCTACTTGGGAACGTAATAAAAATGTGAAAAAGAAAATAAGGAGGATAAGAAGTTTGCAACTTACAATCTAGAAAAAGTTGTGCTTTGCCTTCTGTGTGAAAAGCTGTACTAGTTAAAGTGAGTCTTGGGTGAAATTGTTGCAGTAGATCAACGCATCAAATTTGAGTACGCCAATCAGTTCAATGCCGTTTATAAGCTGAACTTTGACCAAACTTTAAAATCATGTTGTTGTTGTTTTTTTTTTTTTTTTTTTTTTTGGGGGGCACAAATATGACAATGTTAGCAATTGCAGTGGCCCGCCATCACTTTAAAAATGACTTGAATCTCATCTTTTCGCCTTGTAAAGACTTTGAACCACGTATGGAAGCCATATCTTCTACTATATGCTTTATATAATATATTCTCATAATTTATACAGACATACAATAAAAAGGCCCCCCGGGCCAATAATTAATACACCATAAGAAAATGACTAGGGTGCCCCCTCCACCACTTAGTTGTCTGCTAGAGATTTTTAGAGCAGTGATTAGTATTAATTTAGTCTTTGTTAGCTAAGAAGGAAGTTCCAAGAAATTTTGCCAAAGGGTTTGGAAAGGAAGGAGGTATTATATATCGGTCCAGTGTACCGAGCCAAATTGCTGATCTTCAATACCAAATTTTCCTGGAGAAACACAAGAAGAATCACACTAAAACCATGATTTGTACACATGTACCTGCAAACAACCAAAGGAACTCTTAGCTGCAAACAGCCAACAAAGCTCCAAGTCCATTATGTTTCATAATGGTACACACTAACTAGAACCAATTGCAAGAACATTAATTTTGTAGTTACATCGAGAAATAACAGGAAATCACAACCAGTTCCAACTAAATTATGCAACACTAAACTAGTAAAATATGTTCCATTTGACAAACTCACTCCATCCACAATGTGTATTGTCTTGATTATCAAGGGCCCAAAAAAGCAGATACCTCCTCATACTTCTGTCGGTTTAAGTATGAAAAACTACCCAACTTCAATGTATGTAAAGGAAACCTCTAATAAGTTGAGACTCAAGTTGATTGGGATACTCCAAGTATACAAAACAGTTCTCACTTGTGTTGTTTATGTCGTCTCTCCTCCTTCCTATTTCTCTTCTTATCCTTAGACTTCTCTTTCGTTCTGTGCTTCCTATTATGCTTACTTGAGCTAGCCTTCTTCTTTTTATGTTTATCCTCAAAAGACTCGTCCTCAAAAGAGTTCAAGGACTTCAACCTCGAAGGCTTTTCCACACGAAGATTAGCATGATGTTCCCATTCTTCTCTAGCATCAACATCTGGGATTGCTAACTGATTCCCCTTGGAATCTGGGCAAGGGGGAAGGTAAGGCCCAGTTTCATCCATCCGTGACCCAACAGCACCTCGACCACGCTTGACCCTGTCATTAGCAATCAATTTAGACTACATTGCAACATTTGAATTAATATGAACCACATATACGTGCTCTCAAAAACAAATGCCAATCCACCCATCCCCAGATTAAAAAATAAGAAAGGAACCCAGAAAAGAATTTATCCTTTGAAGAGCTCAATGGATTCCCATCCCAGTAAGTCAAAAAAATACACAAACAAAAGCACATTCACCCACACAGAGAAAGAGAACAACTGACCTTGCATTCAGGAAGTTCTCAACCTCATCATCCCTCAATCCTTCCTCTTCATTTAGATGGTACTCTTGCATAATTCTTTTGCTCAACGAGCAGTAATCACTAGTCTTTCTTTCACCATCAGCATGACTCTTATTTGTGCTCCTCCACAAGTCCTCAGTATCTCTGTAGCTCCTATCACTGCTGCTTTCATCTCTCCGCCTCCTTTTTAGCTTATCATCCAGCTCTGGCTCCCTGTAGCTCCTATCACTGCTGCTTTCATCTCTCTGTCTCCTTTTTAGCTTATCATCCAGCTCTTGCTCCCTGTAGCTCCTATCACTGCTGCTTTCATCTCTCCGTCTCCTTTTTAGCCTATCATCCAACTCTTGCTCTTTCTGCCGTATTCGCCACATCTCATTTACTTCCACAGCCCGATTCGCTGGAAGGAACAAATTCTCAGGGTCAAGTACGAAAATAGACGCATATAAGTAGCGGAATGTTAGGATAACACAACATAGCTACTATTATTTTCAAAGATTCAAATGAAAAATAACATATATAGTAGACGTAATTTTAGTGCTACTGAAGATATATCAAGCTAACTGCAATTTCCAAGAAAGACATATTGACCTTCTCCGCATTCATTAAAATCTGACATACGTTGACTAGAAAGGAAATACCTTAGGACACAAGAATTTCATGATGTTAAACTGGGGGAATAATTGGTAGCTAATTACCTTCATTAGCTCAGTGCAAAATGAAATGAAATCACTCCATATACACATCTTTTAGGTTCAGCTTTTTGAGTAATCTTTTGACTAGTATCACTATAAATATATTTGCAAGACACCAAAAGCAGAGGCACAAACCATGTCCTAATTTGGCCCCAAGTATGTGAATAAAAACAAGAGCCTAGGTACTCCTTCATGAGCAACAACTTTGTTGTCTTTCGTTTGGTTAAGCATTATTCAATGACAAAGAGGAGAAAATACGATATATGCTTGGATTTACGAAGATGAGCCCAAGTAGCTAGTCATAAGGTCCAGAAGGTATGAGTTAAAGAACCAGCATGATCCCAAGTGGCATGATAACCCAACATAGTCAAATTCAAGTAAAGAGTGGAAAGGTTGTTCTATTAAGAAGAGCACTAAAGGAAATTTTATTTTCTTTCCAACAGCATAAAAACTGTCCTAACAGCAACAATGCAGATGTCTATATAAGAATGACAGAACCAACCCTGTTGTACACCAAGAACAGTTGCAGTCAGAAAACGTGAATTGGGTCGACCCCTAACATTAGGCTGACGCAGATAAGCATGTACACCATCTTTCTCAGCTTGTCGCCGCAATTCCGCTGCCTCTTTCATGAGAATTGCAGCTATCCTGTTCTCAGTCTCCAAATCCATCTCTAACAGTCTAGTAAATTATATAGTAAAGAAACAAAGTTTAGTTCTTGAACAAAAGATATAAGACTGGCCATGAAAGGTAGATGCTTCATGTGTAAAAATGGCAACTCTGACCTGATTGCAATATTATCATAACATAATAACATGTGAGCTATTGTAGAATTAGTACCAATGTACTGCACTACGTATGAGATCTGAAATTCAGTTTATTGTATCGAATGTTTCATGTCCATCATACGTTTTAATTAAGTGACCTAGGATGTTACATACATACACAATTTAGATAAAAGAAGGAGATAATTTCATCTTGGTTCTACTGTAATAAACAAGTGTAAAGTTCATGGGCTAATAACATCAATTTTAAATTTATGCTTCCCCAAATCTACTGAATGTGGCAGCTCACTCGTTTAAATATAAATGAAACATAGATACACAAGTTGTCAAAATTATGGGGAGAAGCAGTTGAGTTTTGTTGGAAGATAAAAGTTGATTATTACCCTTATATCTTATTTCAAGTTAAGTACAAAATGTTAGTCATGATGATAATTTCAAACTGTAGTAAGGTACTTCCAGTTCCAGCAACAATGAAAAAGTAACCTAGAGAAAACTAGAGACAATTGTGAAGAGACCGTGGAGAGAATTTCAGCTGTAACTATCATTCAAAATGTGATAGTCAATGTATAGGATGAACTGAAAGATTAGAAGTTTAAAACCTATGCTGGAAAATATGATGTACTAAAATTGGGATATTTCGTTTTAGTAAAAAAATTACCTTATTCATGACTACAACCAGAAAAAGCCATTTTGTCAAATTCTTAAACCTTTTTAATTTTTCAACCAAACAGAGAGAATTGCTAAATTTAAAAGTCCTAACATCACTGTAAGCTTGTAAAACATCAAAACCCATAAATTAAGTATGAAGAAAACAAGTTTCAAATAAATGTTGCGTTTTGTGAAAAAACAAAAAAAGGAGTAGAATAAAAATCAAAACTTTTTTTTTTTGTTAAATTAAAAAAAATCAAAACTTTACTTGGTTATAAAGAACAAAAACCCTAAATCAGTTCCAAATAAGGAGTTTTATCTGAAAAACCGAGGATTTTCGTACATGATTGGTTTGACATAACTTGGCGCTATTGGCGAATAGCTTATACTTCATCAGTAAATGAATCGACAAGATGAAATTAAAAGAACTAAATAATCACAACCAAAGAAATAAAACAATAGAACGATAGAAAATGAGTACCAGAGGTTTGCAGAAGTCGAGTCGCCGCGAAGAGCAGAATGAGAAGAGCAAATTGACGTCTTCCTCTGGTTGAAAATAATTATGAAGAATCAAAATTTGGACCTTCTCTCTGGTTTCATATGAAGAAGTCGGGTTACAATGTGACCCGAACATATAAGCACATCAATTCCATTATTCCAATAATATATTTGGAGAATATATAAGCACATGAACACCTACTAAAAAAAAATATTAACAAATTTTACAATTGAAACTCTTTTTATGGAACTTAAAATATATGTATATGTATTAAAATAATTACAGTTTACACCAACAATTTTTTTTTTAACAAAGATCTTCCCCTACCTCAAAAATAAAAGATTTAAATATAAATTATTATCATAAATTATTGACATTTTATCACTCGGTAATTGTCTTTTTACTTTTTATAAGTAAGCAATTAAATTTTTAAATATTAAATATGTCATATCATAAATTATAAATTAATGATGTGAACGGCTGACTAGACTAATTAATACTACTAATTAATACTACCTTCCTCATTCCATAATAATAATACGCTTTAGATTTATATATTAAGAAAATGATAAATTAAAGAAAGTCATTTAATATTATCATTTAAGAATTAAAATTTATATGAAATTTTATCACTACCCTTTTATGAAAAGTTAAAAACTATTTTTGCGACTTATATTAAGGAGCGGAGAAATTTTAGATTTATGTACATAAATTATCATTTAATACTATTATTTTTCTATTTGTATAAATTTTATATGTTTTATGTTGATTTGATCTTGCTTAAATGATGAGATTTTTGAAAAAACCAACATACAATGTCGACGATTTGTAAAGTTTGATTTTAATGATTGAGTAGAATTAGACAGAGTTATCAGTTGGTATGAGTTCAAATGATTGTACTAACTCAACCGGAGTTTGAAAAGGTTTTCTGTTTAATATGAACATGAGATAATGTGTTAGGGTTGTTTTAATGGGAAGGTGTAGAACCAAGACTTGAGATTCATAGCCACTTTTTCATTCCCTAAACTTGTACTCCTCCAGCGAGGATAAGGTGTTAGGCACTCCGACATTTAATCTATCATGAAATCCATCATTACCCTTTCATAGGAAGTTGAAAATTATTAAGTATGTGTGGGTGAGAGAAATAAATAGGTGTAAATAATTTATTTGAAAGTGGTGATATAACTCTTTAGACCTATATACAAAGGGGTTTGAATTATTGGAAAATTCAATTTTTAAAGGAGTTTGAATATTAAAAAGTCAATTTTTAAAAAGCATATGTTTTCAACCTTTTCTTAAGAATTGAGTCATTTGATACTTACTTTTATTCAGTATTCGATTTTATTTAATTTTATTTAAGATGCAAAACATGTTTGACAGTGTGTATATATATATATATATATATATATATAAAACTTTATCAATTGTATCAATAATAGATCTAAAAATTGCAAATAAAAATCTCAAGACTTGATCATACCATAAAAATATTGTATATACTTAAGGTGCAACCAAAGTACTACAATAGAAGGTACCTTCTTATTAGGTACATCAACCAAACAACGAATCTGAGTGCTACTAATGGGATATAACAAGATGGGTGAAGGATTTGTTAGAATAACATGTCCATGATTAGGATATGGAAGTTGACAGTTCTTTAGAATCAAGGCCACAAAACATGAGGGAATGTCTAGCTGCATAAGCAAAATGGTACCATGTTAATTTCTCTCAGCTCGCACTTTCAATAGGAGGAGCATATGCTGTCATAACTTGACCTGTTTAGTGTACTCCTTTAACAGTCCCCTTTCACTCAACAAGAGATGTCGCCGTTCCTTGCTCTAATTTTACACTATAAAATGACAAAGATCAGAAAAGTTAATAGGGGCTCAACTAGACTTCAAGAGAGCATATCCAAACCCTTGTTGAGCATCAATCTCATTCACACAATCTGCATCAACACAAATGTAGTATGAATTAATGAGATTATCAGCTTTCTTGTCCAAAGACACATTGATCATTAGTATTAATTTCTTAACATAATGCTTGAACAGTCTGATTTCCTGTTTCCTGACAAAAAACTCTTGCTTTTGCCTATAAAAAGTACGCGTTTACTGATACTTTTTAGGGACTTGTATCCTATTTTCTTTCCAACAACGATACTTTTATGAAAACAAGGTCTTGCATTTAACACTATCTATCATAAAAAAATCTTGTTGGACATTGTTTTCCCTAATGAAATCAAATGTAAGTTGTGGAAGAGAGGGATGACCTTTCCAAGAGTACAAGCCAGAGCAGAACCCGCAACACCAGCGCCTACGAATCAACGATAATGATGTCCGGCCTCCCAACCATTATTTCTTGCTTGCATTCTCCATCATGCACAGTTTTGGCACATTCATTGCTTTGGGTCTGCACTAACTTAGAAATGTTAATGTCGCTCTTCTGTTTCTTGCCTAGCAAGAAACATATAGCAAAACTGAAAGAGAAGCAATGGCTCCAACCAAGATAAATTGATCAATCTGCAGATTCAAATCCACGTAGAATGCCATGTCAATATATCCCTTTACAGAATTCTTCTTGCTATGCTTAATTCTGTAAGCTTGTATTTTTTTTAGTGAAGGTCTCCAATGAAATGGGGACTTCTTATAGGATTTGGCAATGCCAAAAACAATGGTTCTACTAGACAAAGGAATTTTCAAAAGCTAAAAGGAGCTCATAATTTTTTTTAAAAGTTGGTCATGTAATGACAGTTTAATTTTATAGTTATAGATACATAAAAGGATAAAATAAGGGAATTTTTAAAAAAAAAAAAAAAAGAAGAAGAAAGGAAACTGGATATTCTGTGATTAAAAATATAAAGAAGAAAGAAAGAAAGAAACAAAAGGATGGTCATTATCCATGACCCCAGCCATAAGGACTACTAGTAAGAGTTTGGTCATTAGGGGAATGAGAAAAAAAAAATACTGTTCAGAAAAACAATATGCTAACTATGCTCAGTCTTAAACATTTGTCCATGGTATTGAAAATCTTAGGAAGAAACTACTAAAAAAAATTAGTACCAGATATCATAAATAATTAATTACTGCGGAATGAGACACCTTATTGGCACAATAGAACTGTACAGATTATATGAAAAGTTCCAAGATGTTTTGGATGAATCATAAATAAAATTTGCGGAACGAGACGCTTAAGCAATAGAACCAAATTACTGATGTTTAGGATGAGAGTATTGCAACCGGTGGATTATGACTTATATATTGGTGCATCATGACAAACAGAACTGCACAATGTAGGATTATGGAACCTTCTTGGACAGTATAGGAAGGTTGGTGCACCAGTAAGAAAAAGATTATGAGGAAGCAATCATGAGAAGTTCATGAATAGGTCCTGATAGCTGATGGAGCATTGGCGATATATAGAAGAACAATTTGGCTCAGGTTGATGCTCAAGACAAAATGTAAAAGCGTTTGAGAAGGAATTTAAACCAACTTTCTTGGTTGATATTTCAGTTAAGGAATCTCGGCAGCTGCTTCCATAAAATTTAAATAGTTTCATCAAGTATGATTATAATAGATTGATGTAAATGTATAGATAAAGTTAATGTTTAAACTTCCATATTTGTCACTTACTCACCTTGGATGACTAATGCAAATGTTTGTTATAAAGCAATATATATTTCAATATAATATGGAAGTTATTTTCTTGTTTTTATTCATTACTTGCAATAAGTAAGCAAGTGAAATGTACAGAACAAAGCATATGTTAACTTTGTACATCCTACAAGGGGGCATACCCCAAGGAAGCTCTAAGGGAGCAATCCCACAAAAGATGAATGAAAAAGTACCCTTAGTGTTGGGAGAGAACCAAGATTCCCGTGCGTTGCGTGCACATACACAAGCCACTAATACACATGTTTGGAACTCAACTTGATCCAAAAGCTTAAGCTATTAGGACTTAGGTCAATTCATGTATATTATGTATATATATATAATATATATATAATTTACTTGTAGCAAGGATTCCTCTGCAGAGGAAAACATTAACAGCAGTAACCCCCAATGACCATATAAACTTTAAACTAACAACACCGGCAACTAGCAGAAGGTTGATAGTGATGCATCAAAACATAAAAGAATTAGCTTACAATCTGCAGTCCAACATCCCAACAGAGATCTTACAGAACACTGAGAAATTAACTAATGAAGTACTCAATACATAAGGATCCACCTTTGACATAACCAATTTTGAATTTGGTACACTATAATTCATGTACAGACTGAATCCTGATTCTAGTACAAGAACTACAGCCAGAATTTTAAAATGAACCAAGTGTTACAAAAATTCTTCCCTTTCCTAGCTGAACTCCCACTAAAGTAATTAGGATTTGATCTGGCTAAAAGAATCGCAGAAAAATAAACATTTGAAAAAAAGAAAAGAATAGGAGTTGATTTCATTGTATCACTTGGAGGGGGGACATCTGTAATATGTTGGAATAACTCTAGGGAAGAACATTTGTCTGATTCCTTCAGCTCTTATGATAGGAAATATGATACTTGATGCATCCTGAGAATCAAAAGGACGAGAACATTGTTTTTTTATTTATCCTTTTATTGGAAAAAAAACAGAAACTTCAAAGATATTAATACATAGCAACAAATGCTAGTAGCAATAATTTTTTTAATAGCTTCGGAACATACTCACCGAAATCAATCTAGCCCCAAGCCATGCTCGTTGGGGTGAAGGAATGGGAAGTAATAGGCGGCCAACACCATAGATAGCCACAGAAAAGAAATGAAGTACCAAGCTCAAGGGCCGAGGATTTAGACCAGACAGTAGAGCCACAGGTCCATTTGAAAAAATACCTCCAAGGCTTAAATAGTCAAAACATGCTTGGCGCATTTCATTCCTTGCTTGATCAGGCGATGCACAAAATACTTTATAGAGGGCACCTGCCAGTGTATTTATTGTAGATGCCATAGGCTGCAAGAAAATGATGTCAGTTTTGAAAAAAAATCATATTTTACATCCAGAATAGTTGGATTCGGTAATAACTCTCCAAATTCTTTTAAACTCAGCTTTCTTTGGCTCAATGTTGATTTCCTGTTTCTGAAAGATATCATATTGAGTAACCAGTATTAGTATAGCTAAAAGGAATCCTACTAACCTTACGCAAAGTGTAAAAGGACTCGAGATATCTGCAGAGGGCAGGTGCATCATTCAAATCACCAAGAGGTCTAAGAAGGTCTCGAAGCACAACTATATCGGATAAAGCAACAGTCATTCCTCCTCCTGTTAAAGGATGCCGCATGTTGAATGCATCCCCAAGTAAGAGTGCACCTGGAGTAGGATAAGGATCAGCTGGCATGCTTCTATTTGCCATTGTTTTCATATTGCCTTCTTCGATTGCTGTGATGAAGGCATCATACAGCTCAAAGGGGATCTGACATGCACAAATTATCAGTAGCTGAAGGGTGCATTTTTCACATTTGCACGTTAGACTTATACATAGGAGGAAAATCTAGGAATAATTTTGATCCTATTTTTTCGAATATTGGTAAAGTATTAGACCATTGTTTTAATATGATAGCAAATAAATTGTTAGATTTCATAATCAAAATTATTGAATATACCTGAGGTGCCACCAGAGTCTTTAAATAATGGGTCATATCGCCATTTCCAATGGAAGGTATCTTCTTACCAGGTACATCAACCAAACATCTAATCTCAGTGCTACTGATGCGATATAGCAAGATTGGTGAAGGATTTGCTAAAATAACATGTCCATGTTTGGGATATGGAAGCTGACAGTTCTTTAGGATTAAGGCTACAAAAACTGAAGGAATTTCAACCTGCATAAAGGAAATATTGTCATGTTAAATTGTCTCAGCTGCCAAAGGCATGAAACAGAATGCATGCATGACCTTACAATAATGAAAATTTATAGCTTTTGCTTATTCATCACAAGTAATCCATGAGGCATATAAACCTTGTCAAGCTGCTATTGAAAGAATAAGGCATGATCCTCACCTTGGGGTTGCAAAGGGAGCGTCGCAAATTTGAAAAGCAACCATCACATACAACTGTGAGAGGAGAATATGCTGTCATATCTTGACCAGTTTTAGTCTTGTAATGTACTCCTTTGACAGTCCCCTTTCGTTCAATAAGAGATGTCACCGTCCCTTGCTCTAGTTTTACACTAACACAAAGGAAAGAAAAGCAAAAGGAGGGTCTCAACAAGAAGTTGAAATAAGTATTATTGAGTTGACTTCATATACTTGGGCTAGAATTGAAATCAAGTTATTGCAAAGATATATAGAAACAGGTGCTTGAGACCCCATATTTAGTTAAAGCATTAATTGAAATTTAGCACTTGGAATTCTGGACAATGCACAGCTTTGCAAGTTTTTAGCCCAATGCAAAACTAATTTCTGGACCAACAGCATAGAGATAATGCAGTTCAAATTGAAACACCATTTAGAGGATAAGGAAGAATACTTGGCAAGTGTTGCAGCCTTCTCACGCATTCGTTGTATAAAGCGACCATTGTGAAAACTTTTCCCTGTCACATCTAAATCAAACTCTTTCAAGGGATAAGATAATCTAGTACTTTTCCCATCCTTAAACAGCGCATATCCAAACACTTGTTGAGCATCAATCTCATTCACACAATCTGCAGCAAAACAATTGTGAGACAAGACTAAGAGAAATACATATAGTACCAACTTATAAACTACTGCATATATATCATGCAGGTGATATCATCAAAGGGAATACTTTCTGTTCTCCTCTTACTTACCCTCTAGACCCAACTCAACTAATTTTAGATAACCCCCTGGCTGAAGCAATTCACCAACAATTCTGTCAGGCTCAGTTAAGTCTCTTTCAATTACAAGCACTCGGCGCCCATCCTGTTATAAGTAGATTGAAAGAAGTTGCATATTAGAATAGTTAACTACAAAGCAAGAACACCTACCTAATCAATAAGAATTACCATTATGGTTTTTCAAAACTCTATTTTTCTTAGCTAGTTGAAAGATCATAATTAACCGGACTCGAGGACCATGATCGTGATAATACTTAATTAATTTCATAGACAATGGAAGCTTGAGAAAGCTTAATAATCCTACCAAGTGTAGCTTAATCCAATAACATCTTTTGATGGGTTAGAAGGCAATAAAATCTGCTGGAACAATTAATGTGAACTTTGTGTATTAGCATCAAACAAATGCTGAAGCTTTTGATATCATTATCCTCTCTTTCTTAAAAACAATGACAATTGTATATGATGCTCATTAGAGGCCTTGAATTTTACGTATTTACACAAGTTCTCTTTCTGTAAACAATGATAATAGATGGTGTTTATTTTATTTTATTTTCATGCATTTAATCCTCCTGCATTGGTGTGTTCTGAACATCAATTATCATTAAAACCGGATAAAAAAATTGAATTGTTTTAGAAATCAAATGCAAGTTTTGAGAGAGTGAGACAAATGACCTTTCCAAGAGTACAAGCAAGAGCAGAACCAGCAACACCAGCACCAACAATAATGATGTCTGGATTTTCAATTATTTCTGGCTGCCATTCGGCGCATTCATTTCCTTGTGTCTGTACTAAAGCACTGTTGTTGCTTTTATTTTTCTTTCCTAGCAAGTAAAGCACTGCAAAACCCAACAAAGAAACAATTGCCCCTGCCAACATATGCTGAACAATCATGTTAAAATCCATGGAAAAAAAATACCAAGTTTAATTCTGTTCTGATAGAATGACTCTTGTTGTTCGTTTTAGTGAATGCATGTGTCAATGATATGGTGAGTTCTTATAGGCTTTGGAACAAAGCTTAAAAGGGATTTTACTGACAAAGGAGTTGTCAAAAAAAATAATTAAAAATAGTTTAGCTGTAGAAACAGAAAGGGATAAAATAAAGGAAAGTAAACAAAGAAAACTATCTGCTTAGTGACAATTTAAAAACTAAAAAGAATACAGAAAGCATGGAGCAAGAAAAAAGAAACAAATGAATGGTCATAATTAATCCATGACCTTAATTATATACAATCAAACATTAATTTGTTCATGCTTTTGAAAATCTTAGGAACAAGTATTTTTGTCATCTTTGACGACACTTCTGTTCATATTTTGCCAAGACTTCAAAGCTGGAGGGTCACCATGCAAAATTTAAATTTAATTACAAGATTTTAATCTTTTTTAGGTTGGGGGTTTATGGGGGATGGATCTAACTACAAGATAAAATGGAATATTTGTCACTAGGTGCGTCTAAATCGATCATAACCATTTTGTCCCCAATTTACTGAACTGATAGGGGAATCTATTTTTGGTAACAAAATAAAAATAAAAATAAAAATTTCCATTTAAAAAATAGGGCAAAAGTGTAAATAGCTATAAGTGCGGTTGCCTATAGCTGATATTTTTGCAGGCAGAATTAGAAGCTTTTGCACAATTTACTTCTGATCTCGATAAAGCTACTCATAATCAATTGGCAAGAGGTCAACGATTACGTGAATTGCTCATCCTCTTCACCATAAAGGATTCGCTTGCCCCAAAATGACATGGACCAATAGAGAAATCTCAATTCATTGGGCCTTTCGATACAATCAAATAGAAAGCCTCAAAAAAAAATGAATGGTTAATGATACAATCAGCCTATAAATTCTATCCAGAAATTTTAATTAATTCTTTTGTTGAAGTTAAATAAAAAAAACTTAAACTAATCATAATATTCACTAATAATATTTTTAAATTACAATGCTATCTTCTCAGACCCCATAACTTGAAAATATTCTAAGATATCCATAGTTTCAAATATATCATTTAATTTCAAATGTAAATATTTTTGTACCATCATAACAATAATTCCTGCGTCGGCAACTATGGAAATGTTAATAATTTGATAGCTTCTATATCTTGGGGAACTCCCTTTAATAATTCTGTTCTCATGAATATCTTTTGACCTGAATGACAAAAATATTCCCCTGCACTAGTTTGTAATCTTGTTGTTTCTTCTTCAAGAAAGCTGACAGTTAGAATATTTTTATATATAAAAAAAAGAATTAAAGGATTGTTTTAAAACATATATCTCTTTAAATCTTTCAACTTCACAATGACGACAATCTTTTATGTGACATAAAATAATTAGCTTCTCACCACCATAATCATCGATCGACAAAAAATGGGTACGTTAGGTTTGGACTTTGTAGGAATAAATATGGGAATGGAATGACTTATTCTTAAAAAATAAAAAAAAAATGTATTTAGTCGAATGAACCATTTTTATTCATGCAAAATTTGTAAATTTTATTCCTTGGGAGAGGTATGATGAAATAAATCTTGATTCAGTTAGAATGAAATGAGTCATTTTTTCTCTCTATTTTATTCTTTTTTTTTTTCTTCGGTCCAAACATAGCATAAGAGCTAAATGCTAACCAATAATTGAGCTAATCTTTTTCTTTTACAAGAGAATGGAAAAATAAGTGCCAATTAATTCTTTGGTTGAATATCCGAATCAAGAAAAAATATTTTTTTATTTTTTTAAAAATATATATATAGTAGTCGTTTTTATTTTATTTTTAATTTTAAAAATTGAATTTATTTTCACAAGGTTACAAATTTCACTAACAATTATCTATCAAGAAACAAAAATAGCCATGCAACGACTATCTTGACAAGTTTTTAATATGCAATTAGAGAGAGAAAAGCTGGGTCGGGTTGGGTTGCAGGTTTGGAAACAGTCTACGGAAAACTTGATTCATGGTAGTGATAACAAGGAATGATGATTATATTGGATTGCAAACGAGGGAAGTAAATTTTATTTTAAATAACGGATAATGAGGTTGTTTTCAAATGCATTTCTATCCCACATGCCATTGTGAAATTTCATTAAAATGGCAAAGTAAAATAAAAAAATAGTCATATTCCCGAGGGAGTTTATTGACAATCCCCACATGCCCCATTAAAATGGAAAGAAAATAAAAAAATGTTCCATTCCCAGTTTATGGACAATCCCCTACTGCCCTGCCCTGCCCTGCCCTGCACTAGTCTATCTTATCTTTGTTGGATCCATACCCTAATCTTGGACCACTGATGAATGATGATACAAGTTGTCTGTCTGCTCTTGAGAACAGCATTTAATTAAGCATAAATAATTATTTACATTTTTTTAGTAATGGGAGGAGCTCTGTAGTATGCCGGAACAGTTGCTGGGAAAAACATTTGCCTAACTCCTTCAGACTTTATGATAGGGAAAATAATTCCAGATGCCCCCTATAATCAAAATGTTACCAAGAGTGTCTAAAAATGAAATGAGATTACTAGCAAGAAAAGAAAATGAGGGTACTAACCGAAATCAATCTAGCTCCAAGCCACATTTTTCTTGGTGAAGGAAATGGAATCAATAAGCGGCCAACGCCATAAATAGCCACAGCAAAGAAGTGGAAGAACAGGCTCATTGGGCGGGGATTTAGGCCAGAAAGTAGAGCAATTGGCCCTTCTGAACAAATCCCTCCGAGGCTCAGGTAATCAAAGCATGCGTCGCGCATTTCTTGCCTTGCTTTGTCAGGTGATGCGCAAAACACTTTGTATAGCGCACCAGCCAATGTGTTTATAGTCGATGCCACTGGCTGCAAACAAATACCACACAATTTTGTTGCTCGAAATTATCAAGTTTTTTAGCCATGACCCTATTCATGATTATCGTTTTTATTGCAAGCATTTTGGGATGATTAGGCTACACAAATGTAATGAATAAGGAACATTTTCCCGAAAATTAACTACTCACCTTACGAAGAGTGTAAAAGGATTCAAGATATTTGCATAGGGTTGATGAGTCATGGAGATCGCGTAATGGCCTAAGAAGATCACGTATCAGAACAATGTCCGACAGAGCAACAGTCATTCCTCCACCGGTTAAGGGATGCCTCATATTGAAAGCATCCCCCAAAAGAAGTGCACCTGGAGTGGAATGAGGATCAGCTGGCATGCTTCTGTTTGGCATTGTTTTTATCTTCCCTTTGTCTATTGCTGCTATAAAAGACTTGTATAGCTCAGGTGGAATCTGAAAATATAAATAATATCAGATCAAATTCAGCTAATTTAATTTGAACACAAGTAGTGTAAATGTAACAAAACAAATGTCAAATGCAAGAAAAAGTTTTATTGTAGCACCTGAGGAGCTACTGATGTCTTCAAATAATGAGCCAATTCACCATTAGCAATAGAAGGCACTTTTTGTCCAGGCACATCAACTAAACAGCGAATTTCGGTGCTGCTAATTTTATAAAACAAGATTGGAGAAGGATCTGCTAGAATAACATGGCCATGGTTTATATGTGGAAGATCAATATTTTCCAAAATCAAACCAACAAAACACGACGGCACATCCACCTGAAAAACATAATAATCTGACTAGTTGTAATCAAGCAAGCGTTATGCAGAAATCCTAAAACTAAAACAGACTTGTTGAACTAAACTTTAAGACCACCAGCAGCAGCAGCTAATTTTCATCAAAAACATTATATTGACCTTGGGATTGCAGAGGGAATGCCGAAGATTCGAAAAACAACCATCACAAACAATTGTCAGGGGAGCATATGCTGCCGACATTTCTTGGCCATTTTTGGTTTTGTATCGCACCCCTTTTACAGTTCCTTTTTGCTCAACCAGAGATGTCACAGTCCCTTGCTCCATTCGTACACTGTATACAAAATTACAAAATATATATCATCCACAAAATTATACATTTTATAAATAAAGAATCTTGGACCATTGTACTAGCTAGCTAAACTGATTTATATTATATATTTTAAAAAAGGGTAGCATTATTTTCACACGTGTTTTTGATAGTTGGGACCCACTATATGCTCGTGTGAGAGAGTACTATGTGGAAATATAAAAAATAATGAAAATATCAATCTCCTTTAAAAGCATGACATCGATTGTAAAAGATAATACTTTGGAAGAGATGCAGCTTTTTCCCTCATCCGTTGAATGAAACGGCCATTATGAAAGCTTCTTCCTGCTACATCTGCATGGAATTTCTCCAGGGGATAAGAAAGCCTAGTATTTTTACCATCCATGTAAAGGGCATATCCGAAAACTCGTTGTGCATCAATTTCATTAACACAATCTGCACCATGCATGCATTAACAAAAATTTATGTAAATTAATAACAACATATCACAATCAAATTTTATATTTAAACTAAGATGAATGATTACTTGCTACCTAACTAATTCAATCATTAATTACCCTCAAGGCCTAATTCAACCAATTTTAAATACCCTCCTGGTTGTAGAAGTTCACCAACAATTCTGTCTTGCTCAGTCAAGTCTCTTTCGATTACATGAACTCTCCGGCCATCCTTGAAATTAAAATAAGTTAATTAATTTCATTGCTAATTAGGCTTAAAATCAAATTAGCAAAAATAAACCAATGCAACCATAAAGATAAATAAATCAGAACAAAATAATAATATAATTAGTCTAACAATTCTAATTGAAGTGGAAGGAAAGTAGCTTTATAAAGGCTGAAAAGATCTGGGGATACTTTAAAGCTAGTACAAGTAATAAATAAAACATGTCCATGTTTCTTCTGTCCCTTAGGCCATCTCCAACATACCGTCGATCCTAGACTAAATATAGTTTACAACTCAGGCTCCCTTTTCAGCAGTTAGACTACATATAATTTAGGAGATTTTTAGTGAATCCAAAAAACTATATCAAGGAATCTGATTTTGGTGGATTATAATTTTTAATATATTTAAATAGGAGTGTGGAAGAATAATTGGTGGACTATAATTTATTAAATATAATATAATCTTTTAATATTATAGTTCATAGAATAGGATTAAAAGGCTATCTCATAATTGATGTCTAAATATAATACACCTTATTCGAGATGCTCTTAGGCCTTGTCCAACTAAAAGTTGCCTGCATAGCAACCTTGCAGCTTTCAGATCCAGATTTGAATATTCTGTAGCTAAAGTTGGCTGTTGCTTACGTGACAAAATAGGTTAGGGAGGGGGTAATTTTGTTAGTTATTAATTATTATAAGGTAAAAACACATTCATCTATTATTTATTAAAACATTATTATTTTATTTTAAATTTATTTTGATTTTTTATTCTTTCTTTTCAATCGATACTTTATATATTAACTTGACTAATCATATTTCAATCCTTTCTATTTTCATGAACTTCTATATGATGAGTCACAAGTTCCCAACATATATATATATATATATACTTGGAATTATATTTGCTAAGATTGTGATCATTAATTAATTACTTTTTCTACTTTTCTTTTATTTTTCTTTCCCTCAAAAACAGACATTAATAGAATTTTTATAGCTAGCTAGGGAAAAGATGGCAGAAAATTAGATACATTTCATAAATCTCTTACCAAGTTTTTCAAAAACAACAAATCAAGAAACAAGCAAACCTTCCAAAGAAAAACATTATATATATTTCTAATTAATTAACTTTGCCATGCACAATTATATGTATATATATATAGAGAGAGAGAGAGAGGGAGATAGGAGAGAGTTATTTACTTTGGCAAGCGTGTAAGCAAGTGCAGAACCGGCAACGCCGGCACCGACAATGATGACGTCATCAGAACTTCCGGCAATATCCTCCGGGGTGCAATGACCGTTAACTTCAGAGCTACTAGTCATCTTATATGCTCCATTAATGATCTCCATGGAGCCAGCACCACCTTTTTTCTCTCTCCTCCTCCTCCTCCTCCTCAAAGTAAACAAGTACAGAACAAACCCAAAAAGCAACGTAGCAGCAAACATCAAAAAATACTCATCATTCTCCCTATAACTCCTTTCGAGTTCCATGAATTAAATAGATGATGATTATGATTGATTATTCAATATAAATAACTTTCTTTTCCTCTAACGTGTGTGTGCTTGAGTGAAGAAACAATGAGCCCAAAATGGCGCCTTTTATAGCCTACCCCGTTATTATGAAGTTTATAACCGAGTTTAGAAAAGAAAAAAAATAGTAGTAAACAACTTTATCGATCTCTCTCTCTAACGTGTGTGAGAATCAATGAGCCCAATATTTTGGCCAATCAATAACCTACCAAAAAAATAACCCAACGCTAACCAAATCCTCTTTTAACGGTCTGGCTGGCTTCCCATACACTTATTTCCCTTTTTCTTCTTATTAATTATATTATTTTATTTAAAATTTAATACCGGAATTATTTATTTTTGAAAAATATAAAAATTATGTTTAATTGTTTCAAAAGGAAAAATAAAATAAAATTTGGCACAAAGAAAGTGAGGATATCATCCTATCACATATAATTGAGTGAGTTATTGTACAAAAACAAAATTATTTTGTGTAATTGAATATATAAAAAAAATACACTCCCCCAGTAATTCATAAAAAAACATTATTTTTACACGCAAAAACATGAACTTCAAACTCCTTGAGAGGGTGTGTATTCATAAAAAAAATGCGTCTGCAGTAATTAAGTAGTCCACTTATTCTTCTTGAAGGATGGGGAAAAATTAGGGTGGAATGAAAGTTTGGTAGCAAATTAGTGGAGTAGCATTGGTTTGGCATTAATTATTGTGACAGTGATGGAGTATTTTTTTGTTTTTTAGATTTTTCATACTACCTCCATCTTAAATTATCTGTTGTTCTAGAGTTCTACACATATATCAATATATGTGATAAAAATACTAAAATATCCTTATGTACTAATTTTTTATTTTCTGCAATTAAGACTTTAGTAAAAGGAGATTGTCCATGGAAGAGTGTGTCAAAGTCTTTTAAGAAACATAACTTTGGCAATCACATTCTTATTGGTGGGAATATGAAAAGGATGCTTAAAAAGAGGAGAGACTTGAATGAGTAATGACTATCAACAATTAAGGTAAAGGGGCAAACTTGGAAAACAAAGAAAAAAAATGTATTAAAATCTTGAAAAAATAGATATTATGGAACAAAATTTTTCTGCTAAAAAATAGCAGATAATTTAAGACGGAGAGAGTAGTAATTAGCAACACAAAATGGTTTGGTGGGCAGCAACAGAAAATGGTGCGGTGCGGTGTGCGTGGCATTGAAGTGGTTCAAATTGGTCTTCACCACCTCACTACTTGGGGTTTGGTGTTCGCTGTTTGGTGCTTAACTCAACCGTCTATCTAATAAAATACAAATAATTTTGAATTTCTCGTTTATTCAATAAATTATTTGAGCCGTCTAAAATTTAAAATAAATTCCATCGTTCATACATTGCCGGAGGCACGGGACACATCTAATATATATATATTTCTCTTCAAAGTTAAGAACTCCCCGTCGGTTTTATAATTTTTGACTTGTGTCCAAGAAAATAATTGTATAATATTAATTATTTATAATATTTTTTTATCATATATTTTTTTATCTTATATTTTTAATATTTTCCCATTTAGGATAATTTTGAAAAAATTATAAATAATTGTCCTAAATTATATAAAACATCAAAAAATTAAAAAATTTTTTTATCTAAAACGCTATATATTATGAGACGGATGGAGTATATCTTTATAATCAAGATAAAAATATAGAGTGCACACCAACAACAAAAAAAATATTATATTCCTTATATAAAAATCCATACTATAATTAGGAAAAAGTAAATAATAAGAAATTAATATATATATATATATATATATGTCAACTTCATGTAACATCGTTTTTTTTTAGACTGAAAAAAATAATAATAATAAATTAAGACATGTTAATACTTGTAGCTAGTACTACCATTTTCTCTATTAGAATACTTTAATGATCAATAGTTGATTGAAGTTTGAAACTTTAATTTGTCAGTACTGTTCTTGTTTTGTCATTATTTAATATTAAAAATTAAATAATTAATATTTAATTAAAATTTTTAAACGACAAATATTAAAAAACAAAAATATATTTTTTTTAAACGAAATTTAAAAAGTGACAGAAGGAGTATATTAATAAAAATTGATCATTTCTATAAATAAAATACTGAAACATTAATTAGGTCTTATTTTATTGTAAAATACTGTTAATTATTTGAAGATTAAATAACTTATTATTGACCTCACCAGTTTTGTCCTTAAACCTTGTGCAGTGTGGCATTATTAATTGTGGGTATGATGTACTACTAATAAAATCAGTTACCTCAAATTTTGGAATTCTGTATTAAAATGTGTCATAGAATTAATATGGCCAGCAAAAGGAAAAATAAAGTAGTGGGACAATCATGCATATTGCACGAGGCCAATTTCAATAATGTTCATATTTATGCAGACAAATTCATAAATGCAGCTTTGACTCTACCAAATTATTTACTGATCTGAGTCGGTTTAATTTATTTATTTTTATAATTGAATGATAAATCCGTAAATTCCTTTTATTTATTAATTTATAATATTTTTAAATTCAACATTGATGTGATCCATTTAACTTTTAAAATACTATAAATTTTATAATTAGTAATTTTTTTATAGAATAATTGTACTATTTAAAACTGATTTAATTCATATAAAATTGAAATATGAAAAAAATTCAAGACTTTAAAAGATTTAAGAAAATCATATATTTTGAAGATTAAATTAAAACAAGACATGACTCGACCTGATCAATTATTTTTTGTCACGTTGTTATATACCTATTGATGGCACTGATCTCTGAATATATGCCATTTTAAATGCAGTCAAATTAAATATTATATTATACTATAGTCAAATTGAAATATATTAATAAAAAAAAGATCTGAAACCCTATGTTTTTTCTTTTTTAAAAAAAATTATCAAATTTTGTTGCTGAAATTAATATGGACGGAAACACAACAATATAGAAAATTTTGCAACACACAGAATTTCAACACATTTTAAATGTGCTATATATATATTTGCAGCAAATTAAGCCAAATGGCTACCCTCCAGGCTCCACACATACTCAGAAAATGGTGGTGGGCCAACTAAGAAGAAAATAAAAAAAGAAGAATCACTCAATTCATTAATTTGATTGATTGTTACAGAACTAAAATCATGTGGATGGCTCTAATTTCTACCTACCTAAAAACATGTTGCACTCATATGTAGTAGTACTATATACTCTCTCTATTTTTATTTAAATGACGTTTTAGAGTTTTTTATTTATTTTTAATTAATTAACGTTTGTTCAAAATCTGAGAGAATTAATGATAATTTTTTCAAAATTATCCTTCATTACTCTACTTATTTTTTTGGTACTTTAAACTCTTGTGCTATGATAAATTAATGATTTAAGGGTATTATAGACAATTGAGTACTATATTTAATGCTTTCCAATCATTATCTTAATTCTTGTGCTCATTTCTAAAACGTCATTTAAATAGGGACGGGGAGTATATAACTTTAAGATATATAACTTTTATTGATATATTTTTATTAAATATTTAGTTCATAACAGTGACATGATAATAAAATTTACCAAATTTGAGAATAATAATGTATTATTATATTACTATCATAAGAAATGATTGTTTTTTTATTAAATTAAAATCTTTTTATGAAATAAAATGAGTAATATTTTGTATTATTTTCATCCCAGAATATGTATACCATCAACTTTGTTTCACGTGGAACACGTTTTGTTTTCTGCTTCTGGGTTTTGGTGGCCTGACTTGTTCATCCCATGACCATGTATGTAGTTTTATGAATCTACCAGTGATGCATGCATGGTCAAATGAGATTTTATGATATTTGAGAACAATTAATATTACTAATCCTTTTTCTTTTCTTTTTTTGGCTAATTTAACATACTCTTAAATCCACCTTCACATGTTAATGCTCGAACCCCCAACTTCATACTCGGCCGAAGGCAGCATCGGTCCTGGGCTAAAGTCCAAGGTGTCCGAGCTTTAGACCCAATAAAATTAATAAATTTTTAGGGCCACCAATAGGTATTTTTGTTATGTATATATATATATATCCAAATAAAAGAGCCCAGTCCACGTCACTTTAAATTTAAAGGCCTACAAAAAATTACCCAATGAAATAGACCCAAATCTCAATGGCAGACTTAGTGATAATGTGATTTTTAAATGATGCTTTAGAAATATTGAAATAGTCAGTTATTATATTTGGTATTCTTTCGTATTTATGCTCTTTTGTTCAAGAAAAATTCTTAGTTTTTTTTATGCATATCTTAATAGTAATTAACAAAAGACTCATTTTTTTATTGTCGCTTTAAGTTCTTAAAACTCAGAAATTTAAGCCTGGTCAAGGCTTCTTGTACTAATTCTTTTATTACTTTTATTATGTGTGTGCGTGTCTTGTATTATTATTATTATTATTATTATTATTATTATTATTATTATTATTGTTGTTGTTGTTATTGTAATTGTATCAACTAATTGATTCAAGCAAGAAAGTGTTTTTCTCAATTCATAGATTTTAACATTATTTGGTAAATACAAAGTAGCATAATTTTGAAATATTTGGTGTCATCACAATCACAAATACTAGCAACCCCACACAAAATGGACCCAAAGAGGATCCATGTTAATTATTCTCTCGAATTAAAAATATATATATATATATATATATATATATATATGTAATTATTTATAAAATTGCTCTTTAATTTATTTATAATTATTATTATTATGCACTAGCCACTAAGTATTTGGATTAGATTTAGGAGGCTGAAGCAGAAACATATAACCAGAACAAAGATTGAGACCAAGGAAGAGCACAAACATATATGTTGTCTGTCAAGCCTCCTATATATATATAGTTCTAACTAAGTTAGCCTTCGACCTCACAGCATTCAATTATTCAAATATGCGGATGTGATGTGTTTTGATAACCACTAGATATGATCAAGTTATTTATTTATTTGAATATTATTTAAGTTTATATTAAAAGGAATTTCAAAATATACCCTGTATCTAAATTAAAACGGCCTTGGTAGTTGAATTTATAGTCACAGCTAGACTTGCAGCCATGTTATGCATGCCTCAACAGCAATCAAAGGCTTGATTCAAGTATTACTGCAAAAATACATGCAGCAAAGTCAATCTCATATCACCATGATGTAACTAGTAACTAGTAACACGTGCACTATATATTCACACATTGATTAATTAATTAATGAGAAACACTTCCATTATACTACTTGCGATCATATTAATTGTTACTCAAATCAGGTTGCATGTCTTCTTGAAATATAACAAACCAAGAATTGCATTTGTTTTTGTAATAATATAATAAAACAAACAGAGAGACATAACGGCTACTTACAGACACTCGGGAGTGTTTAAAAATCACAATATTCGATTCTCTCTCACACACACTCACACACTTCTGCCTGTGTGAACAAATGGAAGCTCAGCAACCAACACAGACAATCAACAGCAAACAAGAAAATGAAGAAGAAGAAGAAGAAGAAGAGGAGTTCTATGAGAAGATAGAGGCGCCCAAATTCGTAGACTTCACAATTTCCGATGACCCATTTTGCCCTGATGATCGTTACTGGTTCTGCTTGCGTGTTGGTAATTTATCATTCCTTCCCAAAATCACATCTTTATATAATAATTATATTTTATTTGAATTCTATTTTGTTGAAAAAGTTCACCTGTTGTATAGTAGTTATAAATAAATATCGATTTTTGGGGTCTGTTTCTCTTAAATCTTTACCTGTAGCTCACATTTGGCTGGATGTATTGTGGGTTATTTTATTACACATCATTTGTTTCAACCAATCACTGGTTTAATAAGCTGATAGCTGATCTGATTTGCGGACTACTGTAATCTTTTTTAAATTGATTTTTTTTTTGTGTGTGTTCTCTTTGATTTATTCATACACCATTTGTTTAAAATCTGCTTCTTGTAATTATTGTTAGCCTTGGATGGCTTGGATATTTTTTTCAAAATTAGATGTTTTCGTATTTTAAGCTCAAGAACCTCTGTTTTTTTATTTCATAAATAAAGATAGAACCTCTGTTTGCTCATTGCTGCATTTAGGTCTACCATTTTCTGTTGTTTGTTTCCTAGGAAAGTCTGTATTCAAATTGAGCTGAGTTCCATTATAAAATATTATCTGTTTGTTTCCTTATATGATTCATATGTTTTTGGGTATTCAGTCTACTTTATTTCCACCTTATCTCCAGTCATCCATTCCAGTTAGTATTAGTTACCAAATAACCTTTTTATGATGTTTAGAGACTGCCACAGCTTATGCTTTTCGGGTTTTATTTTTAGCTGGAGTTTAATAGTGAATGAATTATTTGATCAAAATGTAGAAGACTGACAACAAGAACTTGCTTTGTTAGATCAACAGCTTAGAAAATTTGTGCTTTCTCTAAAGTCAGACTACTGGTTAGATCGAATGATACGAAAGAGTCCTGTACTTCAATAGATTGTTCTAAACTGGACTACTTTGTAAGGAAACGGGGGAGCACCTAGGAAAATTTGTTGCTTTCATATTTTAAATACTGTAGGCAGCATGCAAGTATAAATTTCATAGCCTTGGCATGAGTTATACTTGGATTTGTTTGAGAATCTAACTCGAAGCCATATGACTAATTCATAGGAGGTTTTCTTGAAGAGTTTGGGACATGTGCTCTCTCGCCTTCCCTCAGTTCTAGTATTATGTAGGAAATCCAGCTCATAAATCATAAGGATATGGATGGAAAGCCCCATAATTCATAGCTTAGAAGGTGCTCTCTCAATACTAAATATATGACCTTTTTCTTTGTTATGGCTCTTAATTCATGAATCATTTCGGTTCAATTTCTCTTGGTATGGATTTGACAGTTTTTGGTCTTGTAATGTGTTTCTTTGCATTCATCCTTACAGATTTTGTCAATTGGATTTCAGGATGTGACCGAAAGCACGAGGAGGAACTGGACCCTGAAGAGATTTCTAAAAATTTTGTTCTTAGAGTTAGTTTGCTTGCTGTCTTGTTCTCTATCGCAAACTGTGATCTTTATCTTCCTATTTGTTTGTGACACTAATATATCAATTTAATCCTGAATCTTTATAATCTGCACAGGTCATTGCAGCAAGAAGTCCCAACATAAGATTTCGAAAAGCACTGAATGGAAGAAATACCAGGTATACATATCTAAGAGCTTGATGAACTTAAATTTTGTATACTACTTGTTACACTGAAAGGTCTCTTTGTCTCTCCCAGCCTTTTCCCCTAAATTGGTTAGGCATCAAGTAGGGCACTCATTAACATTAGTTACTTTGTTGTTTACTAGTACAAATGTTAAATGCCCACGCTCAGCTCCTGCAAAATCTTCAAAGTCTAGAGTATCAAGATTAGCCTTGGTTTCTTCAATGTCTCAGAAGATGTTAGATGTCAATGGGAAAGTTAGAACTCTTCCAAAGATTAGTTCGACTTCAACACCAGTGGCCAAGGTAAAGCAAGTTGCTTCGAAGTATATGACTACTCCAAGGAACAAAAGGTGCCTTCAGAATCCAAACTCTTTTCGAAGTGTTCAGAACCCAAGACCAAGTAATGTTCAAGTGCCTAAAAGTCACACAGTAGTGAAAGCTCTGGTCTTTCACTCTCCAAAGAAAGCCATAACCTTGAAAACTTCAGTGGAATTGTGTACCCCTTTAACAAAGCTTTGTGAAGGGATGAAGAGGCTTGAGATAACAAGTCAAAGGAAGTGTGTGTTGGGGTTTTCCAGCAAATCATCAAAGGAAACTAGATGCAATCCTCAGAAGACATTGCATGTAGATCCTTCAAGAAAACAACTTAGTGCCCTCAAAGAGAAAAGTAAGATTGAGGATTTATTGCCTCGTCATAACTGCAAAGCCCAGGAAGCCAAATCCGTAAAAAATGTAAAGAGTAAGAGCAATCAGATGCTGACTAAATGTGGCTCTATGCCCAAGGAGATGCCTAAAATTGACCACCCCAGTGACATGGAGATTAATATTAAATCGAGGGATGGATCTGCAATGGACAGTTCAAGGATTATTAAAGGAGAAGCACATGAAGAGCTTCTAAATTCCGGAAATGTTGATTCTAGAGATTCCATAGAAGTGGTACTAGTATCAGAGGTGCTGCCATCAAGAGAGAGTCCGGACAAAATGAACTCCTTACCAAATTCGGAAGAGAGGGATTTGGAGGGAATGGATCTTCCTCGGTCACATCCTCTACACGAGAAGGAGGTTGAAGGAAGTGAAGGAATAGAACAAGAAAGCAATACAAAACTAAGATCAGATAATGAAAAAATCTGTAATGATCATCAAATTTTACAAGGAGTGGGACATGAGAGTGATTTTACAAACAGTGATAATAAAGATAATGACGAGGCCTTTAATGAAAACAGGTGTTCAAGTGAAGGAATAGAACAAGGAGATGATACAAAACTATGTTCAGAGAATAAAGGAAGCCATAAAGATCATCAAACTTTACAAGTAGTAGGACATGAGATTGAAGAAGTTATGGACAGTGATGATAAAGAAAATGCTCAGGCCTCGGATGGAAACAGGTGTGAGGCTGTGATTAAATTCTTCTATACTTTTTTATGAAATATGCCTTTCATTTTCTAGCTCTTGGACTCATCTAACATATGGTTTTAGAGACTTCAACAATAATAACCACCAGTCTGAAAGACGAATTCTTAGTGGACAGGAGACACGTACACGTGAAAACAAGAAGGTTTGTTATAACTGCTTTTCTCATTTACTCCCAAGTTCTGTGTTACACATATCATAATGTGATCACTATATTTTGTTGAAATTGCTGGTAGGTTGTTCGAATATTTACTAAAAACAAGAAAGATTGTTTCACTTCTGCAATCACTGGTGCTCCAAATGTGAAATACAGAAAACCAAAGCCCACAAACCCCAAACCTTTCAGGCTAAGAACTGATGTAAGCAACATCTCTTTCCATCGAGTTATATTCTAGTTCACAAAAGGTAATACTTGCATGTTTGGAGGTATCTGAAAAGTAGCAAATTTATCAGGAAAGAGGGATTCTTAAAGAAGCTAACATGGAGGGAAAAATTCCCACTTCTCAGAAAGAAGCTGCAACAGTTCTAAGGTGCCTAGGACTAGGTGGAATCTCTCAGAGAAGCCATGGGAATGGTATTAAAGTGAGTTCTTTTATACTGGCTACTAGCACTATAACTTGGGAAGTTTTCTTAGATGATGAGCTGAATAAACTTTACTTCTCTTTCTTGCTTCTAATGTCAGCGAAATGAAAAATGCTCAGAACTAAGCAAATGCAGAAATGATGAATGCTGTAACAAAGAATCACAGAAAAAAGTGCAGAAGGTTGAATATGTAAGTTTTCTTTATCTCAATCCCCTTCTTTTTAACTTTCGTATTCACACTTCTGAGGTTGCAAATCTAAATTTAACTGGATCTGCTGGCGGCCTAAAGTCTTCTTCAAAAGGGCAAACCGGATCAAAACTAGCCACTAGAACTCCAGAAAGACGTCTCAAACCATTACAGCCGGAACCCAATTCTACAGCATACCAACAACATGAACATAGCAAGGATAATGCGTGTCAGAAATCACAGAACAACTCAAGAAAGACGACCCTACAGCGCCAACTTATTAGGCATCAAGGGTAAGGACGGCCTTCTGCTTGCTTTCAAGTATGTTTCCCTTGATGATAATTTGAGAAACTCTCCCAAGACTAACTTTAGCTATCCTATTTTTGCATGATAGCTTCAAGTAGGCAGCTGCAAAAAACTTCATTAACCACTCAGCGTGATAAAGGAAACATCATCCACAACAAAATTCAAAGAAATAGGAAAGCCATATGAAAGCGCTGCTACCCTAGTAACCAAAGCTACAGCCTTTGCCGCTTCCAGGTCATTATCACAAGGAAGAAGAAGGCCTTTGACAATTCCAAAGGAGCCTAACTTTCATAGTGCCAATGTACCCAGGAGTTGCAGCAGCACTAGGAACACTGCTTAGGGGATGGATGGCCCTTCTTAACCTACCTATTGTTGTCTGTGTTTAAATCTTCTTCTTGTTCAATTATTTATTGAATTATTCTTTTACCTCACTATCTTTGGTCCAGTTAGCTCATACATCTCTTTGCCAATACATCTTTATCAGAATTTTTGGTGGACATTTCTAATAGAAAGTCGGTGAGATTTGTAATACTTGCAGAGTGATTGTTGTTCGTTTACCAAACAAAATATATATATATATTTGTTCATTCTGTTAAATTCTATATTTGTTCAGTGCTAAGAGGATTTTAGTTTCCTAAATTTTTACCGTCCGTACTAACAAGATTATTTTTGTACTAAAATTTTCATTTGTTAATGACAACCACAGAAAGAAAATTCCACTTATTTTTGTAAAATTCCAAAAAAATGAGGATTTTTTTTAAAAAAATAAAAATAAAATGTGATGGAGAGAGAAACTTATTATACACTTAAATAATGCTAGGAACTCGAATAAGTCTGAAACACACAAGTTTATTTCAGATGACTTTTTTTTAATATATAATAAATTTTAAGGACCTGAATCTATTAGTTTAAAAGATTCAAAAACTCTATGTGCATATGAAATTAGATATGAGTGTATTTAAATTTTATTTAATTACATTTTAACCTTCAATAATGGATAAAATTACAAATAGATAAAATTCAAATTATGTCCGCCTATAAGAGCTCTAAAAATTTGATGGATACACAAACGTAAGCACAAAAGCTGAACAGACGGGAGATGTGGCAAAGGGCCATGCAACAAAATAGCTTAAAATATTGAAAAATAAAATAAAAATATTAAAATGGAAAAGAAGAAGAGAAGACTACTTCTGCATCTATAATGCAGGTCAAGTTTATAATATCAGACCAGCACTGAAAAAAGTTCATAAAAGGGCCTCTTCTAGAAAGCAACTCTATTTCATTCTCTGAAAAGGTCGAGGGGCAAACTTGAAGCAGAGATCTTCATGTTTCCACACTTAACACCCGTTAAACATGGCTAGAAAGATCTTAATTCCTCTGAACAAGTGTAAATCATTCATAGCCGCAGAATAATATTAACCACATCAATGGAATAGCCAGTTGCATATTACATTTATGGTATAGGTCCACAATGGGAGCTGATAGCTGTTAAGATATTGCCTTCTGCTGCTTCTATTCATCTGGTGGTGGTCATTTTGTGTTGCTGCTTTTCAGCTTCTCATTTGCAGCAACAAGTTCTGCTGCAATTCCAGGTTCATTGGCGGAGTGTCCTGCCTCTGCAACAATCTGTTTTTGTGGAAAAATAGAAAAGATTAGTTTTTTGGCCATAGCTTATAAAGCATCAAAAGAAAATGAGTTCAGAAACAACACTACTGTTGATATAAATTAAAATTATACGAATTAGATAATTGCGTCAAGCTAATATCCATAAGCAATAGACAAGGTTTTCAATCATGTGTAAATTAAACATGGATGTATGTAGTAGAGTAAGATACTATTTTTCACTGTTGGAAGTAAGCAAATATACTTTTGAAATGTAAATAGGTTACTAAATATAAAGAACTATTGCAAATAATTACAATAGTAGGAATGTAGATAGATGGTCGATATATGTGATTTAAAAACCTTTTAGTTTTTGCAGTTCTTCTACAGTGATCAAGTAGGTGAGAGTTAGTTGTCTATGATAGGTTTAAGTATTGGAACGACATAAGGTGGGTCAAGACTTCCTCATGTTGGGGATTAGTTACTTTTGGATGCATTATTGCTTGGAAAATATTGACAAGTTTCTATCTGAGAGGCCTTCAACGGGTATTATAATCCTTCATCCCCAATAATTGGACTTTGTTCTCATTGTCTATATTAGTATGTAAGCCTATAAGGTTGTTTCTTTTTATCATATATATATATCACCATTATCCATGCTTCCTATTTAGTAGTTTCTGTACTTGATTATATAAATCATTGTTTCCAAACAAAAAGAGAAACTAAACAATCATTTCTCTTCCCGGTTCATTTACAATATAGCTGTTCAACTATCAAATAGACCTTGGCGCTGGCAAACTGATGAGGAAGAATATTACCAAAAGCCGGGTATTTATAATTAAGCAATATAGATGACTCAAGGAATTGCTTACCTTTAATTCTGCCTCTGGCCAAGCTTTATGTAGATCCCATGCGGACATCATGGGGCAGCAACAATCATATCTTCCCTGCAGAACAATATTAAGACAATGTGTATTTCCAAACTCAGCTATTAATAGTTTGTAATTTTAGAAACAAACTTCATACTGTATTTATGGTACACAATTGAAACAATGACCAACAATACTGTTCACCGCTAAAAGATGTTAGGTAAAAGTATGCATTGAATGTAAATAATATAATGACTGCTAGTAAAGCAGTTGCATATATGTGCAAGAAGTTTACTTGTCAAAAAAAGGAAAAGAAGATGCATTTAAGAAGTTTACAGAAAAACACACGACGCAATTATATACATTATCTCTTCTTCTTCTCAGTTAATAGTACAAGTAAATTAGTAAATATCACTCTACTACTATCAACTACGTCTAAAAGCACTCGCGCGTATCAAGGTTCCGGATTGAACTAGGAAAAGATAACCCGTTTGTATGCAAAAGGTAAAACTATCATAATTTTGATTCTCTCTTTTTTCACATTTTGTTAATAGAGGTCCGAAAAAATCAATCCTCAAACTATCAGTCTAAGGTTTTCCAGAGAACCAGGGAAATTTATCTTCAAAGCAGACCAGATGAATTGACATTTACAACTTTAATAACACAAATACAAGTTTCCTTCTCTGTGTACTCAATTTCCAAACCATGAATCTATTGCCTCTAGCCTCTCTTAGTACATATCAGTAACCTACAAGAAGCAGCGTACTAAACCTTGGTACTAATTAAACCAGTGACATTAAGCAAGTGTTAGTAGCCAAGGGAACAATTTATATCAATGATATTCAATCCAAGAATAAGATGTTTATGTATGTATATTTCAAGTCATGCTTATATATAAGAAAAGTGTGGCTGTCTATTAGTCGATTATAAAGAAACAAGAATGGACATAGTTACCTGTATGATTATAGTGTTAATATGCCTTATCTTTTCAATGTTATCTAACAGGAATGAATCGTGAGGAAAGAACCCTTTGTTCACAAAGTAATGGTTCTCAATTCTTGCAAATGCCTGCATAACCAAAAAAAATGAATCTTTAAGTGGCTGGGACCCCAAAATTCAGTCTAGCAATCATATAAAACACCTCAGCAGTAAAAGACTACAATTGGTGATGGGTAAATAGCAAATGATAGGAAAATACAAATTAAAACAATCTTACAAAGCCATTTTCCATTGTCTGGGAAGTTATATTTCAATAAATTAAGACTAATTGCATGGATTCATTGCTTTCTATTTGGTTTGTCTTTTAGCATCATTAAACGGTAACAGGAATAAGGTAAGGTGGTCTTCTATGCAGAATGTGGGCTTGGAGGAAAGTTCTGTAAAAAGGAACTGTCAAATATCAATACCCAATCAATTGCTTCACTTATTTTTAACCATAATAATATTTTGAATCTCAACTCTTAATATTCAAAGGACAAAATATTTAAAAAGGAAAAATGAGACTTCCATATTATAGAAAACTAGAGTATCAAATTAAGATCCCATCTAAGCCCTTCTGTAAAATCATATATTGAGTGCAACTGTTATTATTTAAGCTAAACATACACGATACAATAATTTCAATAAGATGTATGTAGGAAAACTTGACCACAAAAAATGAAGAAAAATCATACAGCTTTGTGTCGAAGTAACTCACCAAAGAGAATTCGTCGTTTTCCCCTCTCTTTATGGTTTCTTCATTTGGAAGAAGATGAGCAGTCATCATTTCCCATTTGGTCCATGCCCTAGCAGCTGCATACTAAGGAAAGCGCCATAAATATAAGATATCATAAAGTGGTCAAAACACAACAGAAAAAAGGAAATTCATAACCAGTCTAGACGGTGTGTAACAAGTGCTGACACCTGTCTGGTGGCAGTTGGGGATGATTAAAATTAAGTACAAACAACAATAAACAAAAACTCCCACACCCTATTCTAGTTAACTCACACATCTCATCCATCTCATCAAAAACAAATACTGCTCTACAGCATCATCATAACTTCATTCTTTGTTGATAAGTTAGCATCGTAATAACTAGAAGAACTCCCCCACCTAATTATACTATAAATAATTAAAAATCCTGAAGTTGATTTTTACTAAGAAATATAGAACTTTAATGGTATAAAAATATAGAAAAGAAATTGTTCATAATTTAGATTAAGATACTAATAGTTGAGGACAAAATTCTAAGATATGCCTAAAATCTCAGAAATCAAACTGTTTCTATTTTTAAATGTTAAGTTAGAAGCATGCAGACAAAATAAGAAGCTAAATTATCATTTTTGTGGAAATAAATTCAAGAGGTTTAGGAATCAATTGAAAAACAACCATTAAACTACTAAAGAGGTCTGCGATTTAACAAATGCAATGATATCTTATATCAGTAAATATCATACATGCAGCTGGTAAATTCAAACTGGGTAACCAAATTCAAGTTAAGGCTTAGAAAGTAGATAGAAACCATATCTTGTTATGATACTAAGGACAAGTGTAGTGGACAACACAACTTTGTAACCAAATGTCTCCGCAACATGCAAATGCAAAAGGCGTGATACACACGCACACACATAATTTCACAGCTGGAATGAATTTTTTCTTGGGAAAATTTTTGTCATTTAAAAGAATGTATAAAGAACCAGAATAGAAATCTTACTTGTGTTTCCAAGTTGTCAGAGTTTAATCTCTTGTGGTAAGCATTAACAAAGCATCCCCTTTCATTTTCTGGAATAAGATCTATAAATTCTTCCCAAGCTGAATATGGAAAATAGTGCACAAGCATTCAGACACCTTAAGAACATACTAACAAAAATAACAGACAGGGTAACCACTAGCCAGCCCTATGAAATGACATCAAATCAATCCATTCTAAAGCACCTATTAATCCAAGAATTCCAATCCAGTGATGTAAAAATGGATTGATAACTAGTTTCATCACCTTCATTTGAAAATCTGGTAAAAGATTTTACCAAAGACATTATGGTGGCAGTGTAACTTGGAACTGTTGAACACCAAGATCTTTTAGGATATATCAAACAATAAGACTGAGGAAACTATGCCAAGATAATCATAGTCACTGCAATAATTTCTTCGCATTAATCACAAATCCGATTCACAAGTATTAGGCACAGATATCCTCGATATTTTCACATCCTTTTACAAAGGTTTATTGTCATTATCATCACAAGAAACATTATAAAAATATTTTAATAAGAACGCTATATGACTAATTTACCAATTAAATAGATTAGACCACTAAAGAATCATATAAACTAATCCCTCAGATTGGTTTATACAATTCCCCAACATATATATATACACACACACACACACACACAAATATATATATATACATATATATATATGCGTACAAATACATCAAGTAAAAGGAAGAGAAGCACACCATCAGGGTATATAGCAGTGGCACCACCCTCATAAAACCAATCAATCTCTTTCTTACGTAACAAAAAGATCCCTCGAAGGACGATGCCAGTGACCTTCACATAACAGCACCCAAAAGACGTCAGAGTTTAAATTGTGACACATATTCTAAACTAAAATTTTCCCCCCTGCAGAGAAATAATTTAAACAAAAGGAAAAGCATCAAGTGATTCACCTTGTCAGGGTGCGATTGGCTATATGCAAGAGCAAGTGTACTTCCCCATGACCCACCAAACACCTGCAGAAACAAGCTGATGAGTACATACAAAGTAACATTCATCAAACAATTCATAGTAGAAAATATTTAACCTGCCATTCTGGAATTTCAAGGTGTTCTCTTAGTTTTTCAATGTCTTGAATGAGGTCCCATGTGGTGTTCTCCTCCAAGCAAGCATGGGGTGTACTCTTACCAGCACCTCTCTGAAGAAGACAATGTGTTGGTCAAAACAATGTTAGAGACACTAAGAAAATATAGTTAAGACTTTGAGTGAATGAGTTAGTTAATGAACCTGATCAAATAGAACGATCCGATAAAATTCAGGATCAAAGAATCTTCTATTACTTGGTGATGTTCCACCTCCTGGACCTCCATGAAGAAAAACAACTGGCTGCAAGGTTTCAGTGCATCTTCAAAAAGCCGCAAAAATAAATGCTTGATTATGTGAAGTAGGCTTTTTGTTATCTACAAGAGAATGCCTCGGGAACCAAATCAGATATGCATAAAAAAAAGTTGTGCATAAACACAAATTTATATATGTCCATGATTGAATCTCAGAGCGTCAATATAACGAAATACTAGATCTGTCCACTAGTGACATCTTTATTTAGGATCACTTTTTGCAACTCCCTTAGAACCAAAAATGAATGGTGATGCAGGTTCTGAACAAGAAACCATTCTTATTCTACTCCAATGGTTCTCAGGAATTGACTAATAGGTCTGAAAGAGCCCAAAAAAGCATCAAGGGGGATAGAACACAAGCTAGTCATCAACGAAAAATCAATTTGAATTCCTATTTCCCTATAAGCAGAATACCTTACAGAACTATGGCGCATTGCTTAGATCAATGGCTCAGTGCTCAGAGTGTCCGTGAAATGTTGGTTCCAACTGCGAGCAGACACTTGGTGTAAATATGCTATAAATGAGATCTGTATCAAGCTTCAGCTGCTTAACACGAGAGCCAACCGAGTAATAGCATTTATACTAACTTTTTATTGATCCTGAAGGTCAAGTAAATATCTACAGCTGACTTTTAAAAACCCAACACAAACTATTACCATATCACAATGAATAAGAAGGAAAACACCCTCTACTCAACACTACACTTGACAGATTTTTAAACATCCAATAATTCTACCTGGGGCCTATGTAGTTACAACTACAAGTGGCTAGTACAGTTATAAAATATAGGGAAATCAGTATTTTAACAATCATACCACCAGGACAAGCTTATTTTTTAAATCATGAAATTCCATAATGTCTTGCAGAATTCTCAAGAAGGAGAAAAGCACCCCCTATTTGATTACCAAAATATTAGCTTATGTCAAGTACAGTGTAATAGCCCATGAACTGATTCTACTTTCATAGAACATCCAGAACATTAATTCCAGCCACTGGCATCAATGGTCTATCAGACTCTCTAAACCGGAACAGGGAAGCAAATACGTGAAATCAAACTCAAATGAATAAATCTAAAGTGTGGACTAAAATTGTAATAGTGTGTTGGGGAAAAAACATTAGATAATAATGACTACTCACATGCCCATCTGGCTTCCCTGATTGCTCCCAGTATATAGAGTGCAGATCCGAAACCTTCAACATTCCAGTACTATATGGCTCAATATTTGGGTAAAGATTCCTATTCAATTCCGGAAATTCTTTCTTTAAATCCATTAATAATGTTGTGCTTGCTTGTAGTACACTATTGCAATCAGTATATTTAGCACGTACTAATAAATTCTTTCTTCCTGCACAGACAAACAAATCTTTACAGACTAAGCCAACCCATACATCCCACGAAATCTCTTCATTTAGGCTCTTTCATAATTATATACTAATAGAAAAAACTCATAAATTTAGCAGCACTTAAACGAGATTTTATTTAAATGAATGAGATTTTCATCACCAATTCGAAGATGGAAATTTGATTTCATATAATAAATGAGATTTTTTATCAACACTTTGAATATGGAAATTTGTCAAACCCATTCCACCATTTCTGCTCTATATCAGTATATGTGTGCTGTGTGCATGCATGATTAACAAATGTGTGATTGTGTAAATTAATCAAGATTCTGAAAAGTATAAGAATTTCCAATAAAGATGTAATCTTTATTCTATTTGATTATCCATTTAAGTTATTCAGCCAAAAAAAATAACTTAAATTCAGAAAAATTAGCTCAAATTCAGAGAATTAAATGGGAAGTGAAGAGAGAAAGAGGGAAACCTGTGGAGATGAAATTCCTGCAAGGGAACGAGGGGATTGGGGAGAGAGAATTGACGAGGAGAGTAGGAAATAAAGAGTGAGGTGGAAGAAGTGTTCTTGAAACAAACCCTAAACTCATGGGTGATAATTACAATATGAGATGGATGATTGACGGAATAATGGTGTGATTAGTTGCGTGTCAACGCAGCAGGCTTATGCTGATCTTATCAACCTCATTTCACCTCTCTGACCTTTTTTATTGACCGGGCAATATTTATTTTTTAAGAATCTATACAATTACAAGTTTATAAGAGATCAGGACTCAGGAGTAGTGTCATTTGGGTTGGGCCGATAAAATCAGAAATTCCATTGTACGACCTATTAAAATTACATATTCAGGGAGGATAGTTTGAGATTAATTTCAAACTTTTTTTAGTTATTTATGAATTTAAAATTAATTTATATATATATATATATATATATATATATATATATATATATATATATATATATGGGTCTAGTTAAAAAATAAAAAAATCCGTATTCAACATCAATTCTTATTTATTTAGCCACTTTTAAACGAAACTTTCATAATTTTAAAATTAAAAAAAAAATAGTATTGATCATATTCATATTTATAAGAAGTAAACACACTCTCAATCTTTTGAAGCCAACCATTACCAAATTATACAACAAAAAAACAAGCCCTTAATGACTTATTGCTAGACCTTCCTTCCCTATGGTTGCTAGACCAAAGACAAAACCAACCCATATAAGAGCCTGTTCGAGAAGTTGATCAAACAAATTTATAAATCATTTGTTAATATTCACCTGTTCGAGAACGATTTATTTTTCTACTTATAAGTTGAGAGTTTTAAGTCAAAAAAAATAATAAGTAATTATTTATAACTTATTTTAAAATGATTTATAAGTCATTTTAAAATAAGTTAGTTTGTCCAAATATAATATCTATTTTGCCTTTTTTTTATTAATGTCCTTTTTAGTAATCTTACATTTATTTTAACTTACAAGTCGTTATAAGTCGAGAACTTGTTTTAACTTAATTTTTGACTTATAAATCAAATTAATGTCGAACACTTTTATTTATAGGTTCTTATAAATTAACTTATAAGTCATTTAAAATAAGTCATTCCGAAACAGACCCAGTGTTGTCATTCCTCAATCCTCCCCTTTGTCCCACTACTGGTCATTGTAACTGCTGCTAATAGACATTTTGGTTTTGGATCAACCAGGAGAAAAGGAGAAAAAAACAAGTGTGACACATATAAACACACTTCAAGGAGGGAGAGAGGGAAAGAATTCTTTGAGCCACATCCCCTGGATATGCAAGATAAGGGTTCAGAAAATCAGTTTCCACACAAAAACTAATTTTAAAAATAAATTAATATAAATTACTCCCCATGTATTCTTATAATTATTCACACTTCCCCCCTGTTTTTTCTTTGCCACTTAAATCCAATCATTCGCTACTACTAACTTGTGTTTCAAACCTTACTCTCCTTTCTCTCTATCCGAGTCAAAAAGATGCAGCCAGAAGCTAGTTTCCGGATTGCAAGAATCTCAGCTCATCTCCACCCTTCAAATCTTCAGGTGTGTCCTCTTTTAATAACTAGAATATCTTCCAATTGATTGCTAGGTATAATTCTCTATGCTTTGTACAAAATATATGTTCATTCATTTTTCTGGGTTTTTTTGCCCCTAGTTTAGATTCTGGAAATTGGTCTTGGATGTTTCAAATTTCCATTTAGATTTGAAGTTTCAAATGTAATTTAACTTGTAATCTAATCATTTGGGTTGCTGGGTACTGCTTAATTTACCTAAAGTTGAAATCTTTGCTATTAGATTTTGAAATTTTCATGGTTTTGATTACTGTAAGAACTTTGATTGCATTTTATGTACCGAAAGATGGGGCAGAGTTCCATTTTGGAGCAAGCTAATTGCCGAGCAAAAGGTGGTGCACCTGGATTTAAAGTTGCTATATTGGGTGCTGCTGGAGGCATTGGTCAACCCCTTGCAATGTTAATGAAGATGAATCCACTTGTTTCAGTTCTTCATCTATATGATGTCGTTAATGCCCCAGGTGTAACAGCTGATATTAGTCACATGGACACTGGCGCCGTGGTAATTTTCTTTTAATCAAAGCCCTAATTTGAACTATCCTGGGCCTTCATTAATATGATGATTAAGATTAAAGTCCAAGAAAATTATAATTAAATTTTGAATATTTAGGTGAGAGGTTTTTTGGGGCAGCCACAGCTTGAGAGTGCTCTTGTAGGGATGGACCTTGTAATTATACCTGCCGGTGTTCCAAGGAAGCCAGGAATGACAAGAGATGACCTTTTCAAAATTAATGCTGGAATTGTGAAGACCCTTTGCGAGGGAATTGCAAAGTGCTGTCCTAATGCAATTGTCAATTTGATCAGTAACCCGGTGAACTCAACAGTTCCAATTGCAGCAGAAGTTTTCAAGAGAGCTGGCACTTATGATCCAAAGCGCCTCTTAGGGGTTACGATGCTTGATGTAGTGAGAGCCAATACTTTTGTGGTATATAACTTTTCTTGGATATCGGGCTTTTGTACTTTATATTACAAAATCTCACAACCACTTGTAGCAAACACAATTTTGATGTTCCTTAATCCATGTTTAATTTTATGCCACTATATATCTATCTCATATCCTCCAAATTTGTACAAAAATGGCCAGAAGATGGTGCAGGATTGTGGCCTCATTTGTATTAGATTAACTTCTGGCATGTAAAAAGTCACCTGGTTAATACTTCTCATGGGACTTGTGACATGTGCAAGTCCTTGGACTCTACAACTATTTTTGATGCTTTTAAGTTTATCAACACTTTCACCTAGTAAAAATAAAAAATCTCCGGACACAGTCCCTACACCATATTTACTTGGGGATGTAACGGTACCATGACAAACCGTAGAGAAATTGAAGTTCACGATAACTCCTAGTTCTCTTATTTGATCTTGCAACACATCTAACTAAAACTGTTAATTTCCATTCATTTGACTTTGACGACTAGTCTGAATGATATTGTTTCCTAGATGGTCATATTGATATTTTTATAATCTGTTCTGATGACACAGGCTGAAGTTTTGGGACTTGACCCAAGGGAAGTTAGCGTTCCGGTTGTAGGAGGCCATGCAGGAGTTACAATTTTGCCTCTTCTTTCACAGGTCTAAATGATGCATTACCAAACCTTCATGTTTCAGATATTATAGTTTCCTCAAAAGTAATGAAGTTGCAACTTGTAATGTATTTATTAAAGTGGCCTGCTTTGCATGTTCCTCTGCAGGTTAAACCTCCCAGCTCCTTCACACCACAAGAAATTGAGAACCTGACAAAACGAATTCAGGACGGCGGTACAGAAGTTGTTCAGGTAACGCCACTTACATGCTCCTCAAGTAAAGAAGGCCTTTAAAAAGTGACTGGAGTTACCAGTAGCTAATTCTCTATAGACTGTGCAAGTCTGTAGGTTACATATCACATAAGTTCAATAGTAACATGCAGTGATGTAAAACATCAAAAAATATCACTAAAGTCTCACCCTTGGCTCGAATTTTAACTGGAATGGTATCTGCTTAGATGCAAATAGCATTGTTCTTTTACTTTAGCTCATTTATTTTTACTGCTAAATTGAAAATGCCTGAAGCAGACCGGTCCGTAACGAACTACCAGAGAAAACTTCAATCCTACTACCTTACTCTATCCTGTTTAATGATAGTTCAATTACTAGTACACAAGCTGAGTATAACCCGTTTAAATGATTGGCAGGCAAAAGCAGGGGCTGGCTCTGCAACACTCTCAATGGTTAGCCACATTTGTTCTTAATTATATTTTCTTCAACTTTTGAAGTTTGACATAGAATTATAGAATTTCCAACTTTAACTTGATGAAACTAGAAGAAATACTTGATTGTTTAGGCATATGCTGCGGTTAAATTTGCGGATGCATGCCTACGTGGCTTAAGAGGAGATGCCGGTGTTGTGGAATGTGCTTTTGTTGCTTCTCAGGTACTTGCATCATTCCCCGGATTTTATTTGCAAAAACAACTTCCCCAGCCAACAAATTTTTATGCGGACTTGCTTAAATTTTGTAAATTGTTTTCTTGCAGGTGACAGAACTTCCCTTCTTTGCCACCAAGGTACGACTAGGTCGTACTGGAGCTGAAGAAATATACCAACTTGGACCCCTGAATGAGTATGAGAGGTATAATATAACAACTGTTCTATAGGGAATGACATTTTGAAGTATGATTACCAGATATTTTTCTTTATTAACTATATGACTCTCAACAGGGCTGGATTGGTGGAAGCCAAAAAAGAGTTAGCAGCAAGCATTCAGAAGGGTCAATCCTTTATCACAAAATGAAAAGTGGGTGAGGGTTCTTAGTGTATATTTCTCCTATTTATTTATACCCAAAAAGATGAAGATACATAAATAGCTCTATATATGATGCCGATCTTAATGACAGATGCATGTTTCTTCTTCTTCCACACCATGTTTCTCCGCAGAAATTTATAAAATGTTCCTGTTTATTGGCACTTGCTCATTGAAAAAAATAAAAGCATTCATGCTATTATCTAATTCAAAAGTTGCTATTGATCCAAAAAATAAGAATAAATGTAGTAGTCTTTTTCCTTGTGTAGTTTTGTATAAAAATTATAATTAATTTTTTTTAATATATAAAACTCAAAAATGAAATATAAATACAAATATTATAAATAAAGAAGTATAATTTGAAAACTATTAAATACAATTAACGATTTATTAAATGTAATACAATTAACAGTGAAATACAATTATTAAATACATTTAAATAATACAACTACTACATTTAATACAACTATTAAATATGTAATATACAATTAACAATATGAAATAAAGCATGATTAGATAGAGGGCTTCTGTAGGTGGTGGAGTTTCTTTTTCCATATAACCTTCCTTCACCAATTAACTCATTAACTTGGTAAGTATTAGTTCCTTCCAATATCACAATTGCATTTCACCTTGCACCATCAAAAAGTATAGACCACCACCTACCTCACAAAAATCACGCCACCAGCAGATCATATCCACCAGAACTACAGACCCACGTACCAACCACCGTCAACCATCACTATGCAGTATGCACCGTCATTACTCAGATAAAAAAAAAGAAGAGAAAAAGAGGGAACCAGCAGGTCTAAAAAAGAAAAGGAAAGGATGGGGAGGGGAAGGCAAAGTCTGTCAAAAGAGCGAAGATGGTAGAGAAAAGAGAAAAAGAAATAAAAACATACGGGACCCCGCCCCTCCCCTCCCCTCCCCTCCCTATTTAATATAGTATTACTCCATCTATTCCTAAAAAATTGTGGTTTAAAGTTAATGCACACAGATTAAGGAATACAATTAATATCTAACGACAATATTATACTACCCTTATTAATTGTCTCAACCAATTATTCTCTTATTCAATTCAACCAATTACTTCTTATTCAACTAATTACTACTTGAATTATAGCATTGAATTGAATAAGAATCATTGGGAAAGGAAGAAAGCTTTAAATAAGAGAAAGTTTTAAATAAGGGTAAAGTAGAGAAAAAATAGTTAATGTGTATTAATAAACTCAAAATGATAATTTTTTTGGAACAAAAATTACTTCTTAAAACGACAATCTTTTTGGAACTTAGGGAATACTTTGTTGAAAGCTCACAAATTTATGTTGATTTATGTTGTAAGTTGGTTGGAATTTATTTATACTCAAATATAATTAAAATTTTGCCATTGTAAGTCGGTTAGGTGGTTCAGTCACGTAAAAAGTATCAGGCGGAAGTGGAGGCATAAAGAAAGGAGCTATCATATAAAATCGCTCACATACATATTGATATGGTTCACATGATTTGTTCTGCACGTGGACCATATTAATATGCGTGTGCATATGAATAATATGCAATCGATTTTTATGTGATGATAAACGTATTGTAAAGAAAGTGTTGTAAAAGTTGGTTGGGTCATGCATGTCATGTGGATTGATGTGTAGTGAGAGTAAGGGGGATGAAGAGAGGACACTATAAGTCGGTTGGGTCATGTGGATAATTAAGGCTGTAAACGAGCCAACACAATTCGGGCTCGATTCGAGCTCGATTCGAAAAAATACGAACGAGACTCGGATTCGTTAATAATATGATCCAAATCTGAGCATTAAAAATAGTTCGAATAAAAATATGAGTAGAATCGAAAGCAAGGTTATACTCGACTCGTTTAAGATTCAAACTACTCGAATTTTTATTGTGATTCGATACATACTAAGTTAATACATATTCGATTAGATATTCGATACATTCTCTTATAATATATACAAATTTAAATCAAATTAGGATAATTAGTTATTATTTTGTTTTGTTTTTTATTTTTATTGTGATTTTATATTTGTAAAGTGTAATAATAAATATATTTTCTCATTTTTTAAGTAAAATAACAAATTTAATTTATAATTATATTTATTATAAAACTAGTTATTATGTGGAGACTCGAATTGAGCTTGAATTTGAAGCTCATGAGTAGTTTGAATAAATATTTGAGTCGAGTCGGATCGAATTCGAAAGTAATAAATATTGAGTGAAAGTCGAATCGAGTAGAATTTTCAAATATAATTGAATTTGTTTGAATTCGAGTAATCTAATTTATTTTTTCGAGTCGAATTCGAGTAACTCTTTGTTCGCTCCGGTTCGACTCGTTTACACCCTTATGGATAATATATTTCGGATAGAGTAAGGGAGTGGAAGCGTATTGTTGGGGCCATAATACTTTAGACATGTTGAGGTGGGTCTTGAAAGTATTAGGCCGGTTCATTGGGCCAGCCCATTGGGTGAATATTATCTTTATTTTGGGGCCTATGAAGTATTGGGCTGTGACAGTGGGCCAAATTACTAGATGAGTATGGTTCCACTTGAGAACTTTTGGGGTGTAGACGGGATAGAACTTTGGTATCGTATCTCTACATTGTACTTAATGAGGATTGGACGAGGCTAGTCAATTTAAAAGGTGTGGGCCCAAAAAGTCGATTGCACACTGAGACAAATCGAACTTTGGAGATATAAAACAAGGATGACACACGGTGAAAGGTAACTAATTAATTATTACTCTCAAGTCACTAGATATTTATTCCTCCATTGTTAACCTTGTGATCGCCTGTACTGTTAAAAATATATCTCTAATTTTGAAACGGAACTAATACATATTAACCTCTTTACAAAGTTTTCACCTACTTTTCATTATGTTTAACTCTATCCGCTCTAAAAAAAAAAAGGGTAAATTCTCTTAAATTCTTTGTTTGAAGTCTATTTGACAACATAATAATTAATAACTAGCAACTAGCAAGCGTCTCCACCCTTCTCAACTTCATTTTACTAATATTACATTGCTAGATATCTTTATGTCAATTATCAAGATTTCAGGAAAAAACAAAAGGGAAAATAAATTTTTTATTTTTGCCAACAATTTACAAGCTGAACGGGGGTTGTTGGCAATTGACATAGTCACGTTCCCCATGGCCATGAGAACATTAATCGGTGCCACAGAATCCTCAGGATTAACCTACCTGCGTTATTCTTTCAGGCACAACCTTGTTACCATCAATCTTAGCCAATACAATACCTCAAAGTGCATCTTCACAGTCTCGGGTTTTGTCCTCCACTCGGTCAAATCAACCCCATCTCCGTCACTTAACTTCTTCTCCACCCCGAAACCTATCTTCACACACGTCTGTTAGCTTTTGAACCCAGCACAGAGGAGAACATCTTTTCAAAACCAAGCAAGTTGGAGTTTGTCCCATTTACTGATGTGAGAGGCCACAAGGTTGCCAAACTATCTGGAGTCAAAAGGGTATGGACTTCTCCTCGCAAATTGAAGTTGGAGACGGTTTCTAGGCTTTCATTTTTTATGCTGAGGATAGCTCCACCAGGCCAGGAGCACGGCGCTTAAGCTTGAGCCTGTTGCTAGGAGAGGATGATGATGACGTAGGGGAGACAAGAGATGTAGGGCCAACAATGCGGAGGGAGAGAAGTGGTTCCCCTTGGGTGGGGAAGCATGACAAAGGCAATCAGCCAGAGTTAGAAGACCTGAAGCAAAACCATTTTGGGTTCTGTTTAAAGGAAGAGGCAGCTCAATAGGGTGACGCAGGCTAACTGATTGAGCACCCTTGACAGTTACCATGGCACCCATCAGCTAAAATTACTTTCTTCAGCACACCAGCATCCACATCCACATCATGCTGTAAATTTTTAGCCAAAATGTAATTAGTAATCAGAATTAAATTGAGGAAAGAAGAAGTTCCCCATCAAAGAAATGGACTACCAAAATGTATGGTTAACTAAATTTCTTAAATTCAGTTTTTAGGTAACCAAATTTATGCACATCCTTTCAACAAGTCTGAAAGGGAGTTGAAAGAAAAATCAAATGCTCCGAATGTAACAATTTCCCAAAATTTACTCGTGGAGAAATCATTTTTTCCCTAAACTTACTAATTTACAATTTGTTCCAACCTTGATAAATTAAAGTTTGCCTAAGATGCTATGAATAAGCTCATTGCACATCTTCACGCTTCTAAAGTCGTATGATTTGAAAAACTACAAGCTTTAATTCCAAATGTGCTCCATTATGAGATAACAAGACAAGGAAATGAAAATACTGATAGCTAGTGCCAACCAAATTTACACACTACCTCTTCCTTTCTATCTTTGTCTTTCAACGCCCAGAGATTCCTTTCCCTCTCAAAGCATTTCTCTGATGGAATGGTTAAAATAAATGGAAATGCTCAAATCACGTTCCTTTCTTAAAACCAAACAGAGACTTGAATAATGTATACTTCTTGGTCAATTCAACTTGGTCAAATATTTGTTGACATGTATATCATTTCCCTTGAATAATGTATACTTCTTGGCTATTCTAGTTGGATTAAAAATTTTCGTAATATGAAAATTTTGGTGTGCTAATATTCTTAGGAGAGGTAAACATTAGAATTGAATCAAGTCAAAATTTCTAGATGGCCTGCATTATCTATCACGCACCAACATGCAATTTATTTCTTGTTTTTGTTTTGTCAACGTTCATTCTTCTTGTGAATTGATGAGAGGGGTGTGACACCAGCCAGGCAGCCAGCATAACAAAAGGAATACAATCACTCAAAAGTCCAAGTTTCTAGATGGAGTTGGCAAGGCAAACACATGACATTAATTACAATCATTCCACCCAGTTTTGTCATCTTGTTACAGAGCTAATTTATTGTTCTTAAAAACTTGTTACAACTCCATTGACCTTGTTTCACAAATCCTGTTATTTATTTATGTCCTTGTTTTCACACAATGATTTGTCACAATCTCCATAAATAAATAATACTTCCTCCATTTCTATATGTAGGTCATTTTAGACTCTCTTTTTTATTTCTAATTATTTATCGTTTGTGATCTAGGAGAATTGATTACTCCCTCCATTCCAAAATAAGTGTCGATTAAGGTTTTTGCACATGGATTAAGAAAGTCATTTAATACTATCATTTAATAATTAAAATCTGTGTGAAATTTTATCACTACCCCTTTATGGGAAGTTGAAAACTATTAATACGGGTGAAAATTTCTTGAGACAATGAGAGAAGGTAATGGTGATATAAGAAAATAAATAATTTATTCTCCTAGAAAGTTGTAAACGACAGATAATTTAGAACAAATTTTTTCTTCCAAAACAGCACTTATTTTGGGATGGAGGGAGTACTATTTTTCTCAAATTGCGTCCCTTATTACTCCACCTAATCTTTTGATCCATATTTATGAGATAAGTGAGGTGAATGGTATTATAGACAATTAATATTATAATTAATGATTTTCAATCATTTCCTTAATTCTTATACATATGTTTAAAACGACCTATATTAAAAAAGGAAAGGAGTACTAATAGGCTAATAGCAGTCTCATAAGTATTCATTGGTGTTCTTTTCTTCCAAATGAAGGTTGCTTATGCTGGACTTTCCGGATTATTAGTTTAACTTATGTAAGCCTCTCTTTTCTCATATTAGATGTTGGTGTTTACTCATAAACACACACACACACATATATATATATATATATACACACTCCATTTTACATATTATGCTCATCTTCTTTAGCGACGGTTCGGTCCGTCGCTATATCAGAAAACCGTCGTCTTAATTTTTAGCGACGGACAACATATAGCGACATACTAAACCGTCACCGATTAAAAGTCACTAAAGGGGTATGGAAGGTAGAAAGTAGAATCAAGGGTTATGTCCTTGATATATATATATATATATATATATATATATATATATATATATATATATATATTACAGTACTTTACCATCTTAGGATTCACTATACATTCTTACGGTAGTAGAGTGACTACTCTAGGATCATATAGTGACTTAACTCTACGATCATATAGTGACTTAACTCTACGATCATAAACTATTCTACGATCGTAAATTGTGTACATTTAAGAGTCTACATAACTGTTTAGGTGTGTGATTTTTTAAATATTACGTGTGTAAGACCCCAACTTTTATGAATAAAAATAAATTTTCTATAATTATCATTTTTGAATATTATGATATAATGTTATAGTTGTGGGTAATAATTATAAATTTTGCAAAGTATGCAAGTTGTCATATAATATTCGATTGGTCGGGGAATATTATTTTTAAACAGGAAATATTCGTACGATGGTACAATCATTGGTGGACCCCACAACGGAATTATTGTGGAAATTGAGAAAATGACAAAAATATTTTATTGAAAATAACTTCCATGGAAGTTTTACCTGTTGATATCTTGTTGAACTACTTTCGGTAGTAAAAGACAAAGAATGTCTGCGTGGTTATATAATAGTACACCAGATTGATTATTGATGCTTCTTGAGAAGTCACCGCTTTTACGATTATTTGGACCCCCACTTTCCCATTTTTAAAAGAAATTGTTTGTAAAAGTTATCTCAGTTTCATTTTATATATATATAAATATATATATATATATATATATATATATATATATATATAATAATGTTAATGGAAGGTGGGTGGGTAAAGGAGAAATGAAGGTGGACGGGAAGAGCATTATTAAGTATATTGTATATATATATATATATATATATATATATATATATATATATATATATATATTAGTTGAAAAATGGATGAGATAGAGGAAGAGGCGTGTACTGGGTCTTCCACCCGTGATTATTTTTTTCCTTCCTTCTTTCTTGCACATGTTATATATATATATATATATATATATATATATATATATATATATATATATATAATATATTATATTTTATTTAAAAGATTTTGTTTTAAATAAGGACCGTCGATTAAAAGTAAATCAATTTGGACTGCTCATGGATTAGTTACTACGCATTCCATTTTCCTATAAATAAGCTCATTCCTTCATTATTTTCTTACGATTTCAATTGAACTTTAGAGAAACTAGAGAGACTATAGAGAGATAGAAAAAAAGTATTTTGCTACTTTTATATTATATTCGCTTTTTTATGGTAAGTGGGTGTTATTCTTTCTTATTCATGAAGAGAAAAGGCTGTTGTTATTTCATTTCTTATCATTTCGTTGGAATAACTCAGTATACGCCTCACCCTATACTTGGTGACATTCTTCTATTATTCTCGTCTTTATTATTCTCGTTGGAATATATCACATCGTGTGTTTTACACTGCACTGGTTCCATCTTAATTATTATTCTCATTGGAACATCCTGTTTGTGTGTTTTACACGGACACTGGTTCCCGTCTTTATTATTATTCTGTTGGAACATCCCGTCTCATGTGTTTTATGCCGGACCGGTTCCATTCTTTATTATATTCGTTGAATATCCCGCTGTAGGCGTTTTTACGTGGGACCGGGTTCCGTTATTTATTATTACGCTGGAATAACTCGTCTGCATGCGATCTATCGCATTTATGGTGATTTCTTTTGTTATTCCATTCTTGTTATACTTAGTTGGTTAAAACTTTTAACTTTTATACTCCATGAAATTAGTGGAATATCCTCGATATTTGCGCTTCATCCAAAGATCCTTTCATGGAAATATTCTTCTAAGTATTCTTGAATTTTACTCTACAAAGAAGATCATGTCGACAATTTGGATGTTATTAGTTCTTGGATAAATTAATTCTTGAACTTGTTTTATTGAATTCTTATATCATTGTCATCATCCTCATATTTATATTTTTGAAAGTCATCTCGTATTCTGTAGTGCATAGATGGACTTGGTATGATTATGACCGTGGATTATTCGGTATAATCATGACCGTAATATTACAAATGATGTGGTAAAATCTTCATTGGTCTGTAGTGCATTGATGGATGCTTGTTGGCATGATCATGACCATTAATGAATACACAAATATTCTTGGTCAGTAGTGCATGGATAATTGTGGTCGTGATACTAAAGAATATCCTCGTCAGTAGTCACGGGGTGATTCGATGATGTGGAATATTTATTATTGTCGAGTCTCAAATTTATAAAAGTGATGAAAACCTTTTAAATCATAAAAGATAGTAGATTTTATTTTCTACTTGACTCTTTTAATGATTTCTTGGTTTCACAGTAGTTAAACTTGATGTTTATTATATTTTATCAGTTTAACACTGTTGAAGGCTAATGATAATTTATTCTGCATTATCTTAGTCATAATATTTCTTACTGGGCTAGTTGAGCTCACCCTTTCTTTCACTGTTCTCTTCAGGAAATGAGAATATAAGTGGACTAGCAGTCGGGGAACGGAGTAATGGTCCAGAGGATAGCATTAGTAGTCCTCACTATTCTATGAAATAGTGTGATAATAATTGTAATGAGGACTCCTTTTGAGTTTGTATAATCTCTAGTAGACAATATTTGTATTCAAACTCACAGTTTATGTTTTGTCGTATTGTACACTGCATCGTTGTATAAGTAAGTTGTATTTGAATTCGCACCATGTATCCGGCGACCCAAGATGGGTGATGTATACCTAATTTGGGGGCATCAAACAGTATCAAAGCTTAGGATATGATCCCTAGCTAAGATGTGAGAATAAGAACTAGGAGGGAGAGACGGGAATTCCTTCGCTAGTATGACCTACCTAAGTTTATGTGCTATTTTATTGGTCGATCAGAATATAGGGATAATATGTTACATGTTAATTAACTTTTTTTTGTGGCAGTATCTGAAAATGACATCTGAGAATGTTGAGAATAGCAATGGAGCACAGACGACCGTTGATTCACCACATATCAATAATAAGGATAATGTGCATCAGGAAGGCGACAATCCTCATGCAAACAATAACACTGACCAAATGATGAATGATCAAATGTTCAGAGGCTTTATGCAATTCATACAACAGCGAGAAGGTTCTCGCCCAAAACGTAGGTGGAAATATTGGAAACTCTTGGGCTGGCCACCGCTAAACAGCTTCAAGGAGCTGGGACCACCGGAGTTTAAGGAGAGCCAAACCACTTATAGGCGAAACATGGATAAAGCAGATCACCAAGATATTTGATGTCTTGGGATGCTCGAGGAGCAAAAGGTTCCTTTGCCACCTTTATGTTGCGAGGGAGGAGGCGGATTATTGGTGGAAATCAGAAAGCGCGACTCAACTCGCCTTGACTAAAGATGTCTTGGGAGAAGTTCCAAGAGTTGTTCAACGACAAATACTTTCCCGAAAGTATTCGCCACATGAAGGAGGTGGAATTTATCAAATTGGAGCAAAACAATATGATCGTGTCGCAAATACGAGACAAAATTTGCGGAGTTATCCGGATTAAGGCCCCACTTGGTGGATAATGAGAGAGAATGACGCAAATGTTTTTAAGAGGTTTGAAACCCGAGATACGCCAACATCTTATTTCTCATAAACCGTGTTTGTATTCAGATGTTGTAAATAGGGCTCACTTATTGGAGCGTGATAACGAGTCAACGCAATCAAAAAAGATAGCAAACGGCAAAATGATAATACCAAAGGAGAAAGCATCCATCAAGTGGTGACAACAAGCGTGGAGGAATCAACAGCCGCGAAATGGTAACCACTTCGGTGGTAATCAGAGTCAAAACAATAAGAATGGACATTTCAAGAATAGGAGATTCAACAATGATGGAAAGACGTCAGCACCAGCAACCGTTGTTAAGGAAGGAGAAAGACCACCTATCATATGCTTCAAATGCGGAGGGAGGGACACATCGATCAAATTGCGTGATGTCGTCCAAAGCATGTTATAATTGAGGAAGAGAAGGTCACTTAGCCCGATTTTATCATTCATCAAGACAAATTCAACTAGGATGGAGGCACCAAAGGTTATCCCGTAAAAGTCAAAACCGGTAAGAATGCAAGGAGAGCGTTTGTTGTGACCTCCCAGAAAGCAAGGAACCCGTAACGAGGTCATCACGGGTAAGCTTATCATAAACTCTAGAGAAGTCTACACTTTATTTGATACCTGTTCTACCCATTCTTTTATTTCTCCTACTTACGCCAACGATTAAATTTGACTCGGAGAAATTAGACTTTGACTTATCTGTGTGAAACTCCGTTGGGAGAAACCTTCATTACATCCACGTTTTATAAGTCTTGTTTGGTTCAAGTTGGTACCCACACATTACCGGTCGATCTTATTGCATTAAAAATACTTGCATTTGATGTAATTCTAGGATTGATTGGTTAACTACTCATCATGCAAAAATTGATTATTTTCGTAAGGTTGTTAGCTTTCATATTTCTAACCAACCTATTATGTGAATTCAAGAAACCAAACCATTAAAATCAATCACTCGTCCATCTCAAGCCATAAAGCTATTCGCTTATTGAAAAACGGATGTCAAGCTTTTTTAGCTCATGTCACGATTTAAAAAAAATATCGTTAGTTTTGAACGATATTTCTATTGTTAATAAATTTCTAACGTATTCTCAAGAACTTCTTCGCCTACCCCCAGAGCGTGAAATTAAATTTTGTATCGACCTTGAACCCTAAGACAAAACCTATTTCAAAGCCCCATATCGAATGACTCCTATTGAACTTCGTGGAGTTAAAGACTCAATCACAGGAATTGTTAGACATTGGCTTTATTCGGCCCTAGTACTTCTCCTTGGGGTGCTCATGTTCTATTCGTGAAGAAGAAAGATGGGAGTATGCGACTTTGTATTGATTATCTGGAGTTAAATCATGTCACCATCAAAATAGTATCCATCGCCACGTATTGATGACCTGTTTGACTAGTTGCAAGGAGCCAAATTCTTTTCAAAGATTGATCTTCATTCGGATATCACCAATTGAAGATTAGAATCGATGACATTCCAAAGACGGCGGGCCGTAACTCCAAGACGGGCATTATGAATGAGTCATGTCCTTTAGATTGACTAATGCTCTTGTTGCCTTCATGGATATGATGAACCGAGTATTCAAGGAATATTTGGATCACTTTGTGGTCGCCTTTATTGATGACATCCTTATTTATTCCAAAAGTCGTGAAGATCATGAGCAACACTTGAGGTCGACACTCCAAAAGCTTCGTGAATATAAGTTTTATGCCAAGTTGAAGAAATGCGAGTTCGCTTCGAGGAAGTAGCATTCCTTGGGCACATAGTATCAAGTCATGGAATATCTGTTGACCCAAAGAAAGATTGAAGCTATTTAAAGTCGGGAGCAACCTAAATTAATGATCAAGACGTAGCTTTTGGTTTAATTGGTTATTATCGGAGATTCGTGAGAAGGATTTTCTCGAATCGCTACTCCATCGACTCAAATTGACTTGGAAAGATACAAAGTTTGATTGAGCGAAGAATATGAGAAGAGTTTTCAAAAACTCAAAAGGAGACTCATTTCAAAGACCTGCTCGACAATACCATCCGCTCTGAGGATTTATCATCTCTACAGTGATGTTTTGCAAAGGGTTAGGATGTGTTCTCATGCAACATGGGAAAGTAATAGCCTATGCCTCACGACAACTCAAAGAATATGAGAGAAATTATCCTACTCATGATCTAGAGTTAGAAATTGTTGTCTTCAACACTTAAAATTTGGAGGCATTATTTGTATGGGGAGAAAGTGGAGATCTTTTACGGATCATAAAAGCCTCAAATATTTCTTCACTCAAAAGGAACTCAACATGCGACAACGACGTTGGCTTGAATTGTTGAAAGATTATGATCATACCATACAATACCATCCCGAAAAAAACGTGGTAGCTAACGTGAAGATCACATGCGGGTATGAGGCGATATTGTTAACGCAAAGGCCCATTTTGTGTGATTGCAAAGGATGGAGAGAAGATAAATACCTGCGATCCATGTGATGATGGCAAATATGAGTAGAAATCGACTTCAATCGATAAAGTTAAAGATGCTGTAACGACCCCAAAGAAAGTCCAAGAATTCAAGCAAGAATTGATGAAGAAGGAATTCTTGAGTCAACTCCTCCACTTTGCCAAATAAAGTATGATACATGATGGAGGCGCAACACAACTACAACTTTATTCCATCCAACAATTGTCAAAATACATGTGAAAATAACTAACTTTATTACAACAATTATCAAAAATACAACAACACATATGTTATGAGTTTGGATACAAATATATACTAACCGTCAGAAGACGTCACAATGACATCTTACATAAAGGTATAGTCAAAAATGTTTTAGAAATTAGAATCTTTAGGAAGTGCTCAAGGAAACCTTCGTATATGGGAGGCCATGCTTACAGGTTATGATAGATATCATATGGCCACGTAATTATTCTTGGTTGACCTAATAGACCCCAAAGAAAAATGAGAAGATTACTATCATATTCTTCCCAATGATGAGTCTTCTCGACATATCATTATCTCCACTGTCTCTAATTGAGAATTAAATCCAAACAAACACCAAAATTATATAAGTAGGCTTATAAATATACTCAAAGAAGTGGATGAGCACAACTCGTCTTATGATGACACGAGGTTGTATGTCATTAGACATCTTGTATGATAGTGGCAAAACACCTTCCAAGTTAAATTCACCTCACCTCAACATCTATAGACCACCATTCTATTCCCTTGTTATTCCCCGCTCGACCCGCCTACACTTTTATTACCCGAAAGGAATTGTGAAGAAAAAGGGTGAAAGACAACTAGCTCAAGAAAGAATATCATGACTAAAGATAAATAAATTATCAATAGCCTTCAACAGTAATAAATCAGAGATTTAGAAGATATGGTAGATGATAAAACTTTTCAACCATAGTTGCAGCGGAACAAGCACTCCATTAGAAGAGTCAAATAGACCATAAACTCTATTATCTTCTCCATGTTAAAAGTCCACCAACAATATTTTATCCCTGTAACATCAATCAACAATTCCTGTCCACAATCACATGTATAACTCATAATCGTAATTGTTATTCTAAATTCCTTTTCTCATTCAGACTAAGATAATTTTCATCACTTGTCTTTACCTCGAAACATCAAAGATCATGGTTATACCAAATCACAGTTCTGCTCATAATCATACTAATAAATTTATGTTTGCACACGCCAAAGATATTCATCAACGATTCATGTTTTGCACTTCTGTGCCAAAGATATTCAACAACAGTCATCTTTGCACTACGCACCCAAAGATATTCATCCCCAATTCATCTTTGCACTACAAGCCAAAGATATTACTCAACGGTTCATATTTGCATTACAGCCAAATATATTAATATCTCAAAGAAATATATAATCATTCGTAATTTATATAAACAATAATTATAACCATGTTGATCAATTCACATTTGCACTTAAGCTAAAGATATTCAATTATAAATTCAATGGTCATGATCATACCATCCACAATTCAACTTTTCACCATCGCCAAAAGAGAACCCTAGTCATGATCATACCAATAATCTACCCATCTTTACACTCCAGTTGAAAGAGAATTTCAACATCGTGGTTATAAAAATTATATATGATAATAAAATCAATATAATCAATATATAGTTTTAATCTCAGAGTAATATTCATAAATCAACTATAATTTGGTTAGAAAAAAACAATTTTGTCATGAATAAGAACTCATGAATAAGAATTTCGTGAATAAGAACTCATGAATAAGAACTCGTGAATAAGATCTCATAAATAGTAAACCCGACTCAAAAAGGTAGAAATTCCACAATAAAATTCATACTAATATTTTGGTATAATGATATTGAAAGAATAATATTTTTTTAAGCTTATAAACAATTTATTTTAATTGTTTACACTTTACTAAATAATGCATTTAATCATTCTAAAATGCCAAACTCATTAGATTTCATCACCAATAACCAAAATCCTCATCAAAAATCTGCATATACCTCATGTAGGATTCTCAAGCCATAAAATCCTATTTTCTAATTTTCTTACTTCACATAACATATTTAATTCATTTACTCATAACTAGTCCATTTTCATGAAAAATAACAAATCAGTTCCAAAAATATTTCTTTTCTGGAATTTAGCAGAATATAGTCCTATATTGAACATATATTTTTCTCAAAATTTTTAAAAGTCATTTACTATTTTTCACATGGCCAAAACCAATTTAATATTTAAATATTTATCATAAATTGTACTTTTATCCAAAAATTCTAAAATTTACACGGTATACTGATATTATATAGATGTACTCCCAATAAACATTTTATCAATTTTGGAGTTAATCACAAGGAGTTATAAGTTTATTACTTTTAAAATAGTCTTTCCTTATAAAATCCATAACTCTTAATCTATACATCCAAAAATCGCCATTTTGGACACAATCAACAAAACTCATCAAATTATCATTTCAAATTTTTCCAGAATTTTTGAAGGTTCATAAGAATTTCGAAATAATAACCCTTAAAATCCCTTTATTATCCCTTACCTCAAAAGAAAGCAAAGACTGACCGAATAACGCCGAATCTAACTTGCACCGTATAGCAATACTCAAAATACTCAAAATACTCACAAGAATATGCTCGATAATATAGAGAGAGAAAACTTCAGAGTTTCGTGTGATTTTCAATTATAACCTAAGCACCCTATTTATAGGAAATCGCTATAACACCAAAAAAGAAGAAAATTTATTAAAATAATAATATTATATTTTTTTCCAAGACTTCATACACGATGCTCTCAACATCGAACTCAGCCCCTAACACATATTAAATGAGGGAAACAAAATGTAAAAAACATTTTTGTTATTTAAATTATTTAAACTTCCAAAATCAATTATTTTGAGCTTCAAACTTCAATAATTCATAATAAATAGCTCTTTTTTCAAAAATTCGAATCTCATGAGTTTTTATAGGAAATTCAATTTTCTACAACTTTGCAGAAGAAAGTTTTTCCAAATTCCAAACAAAAATTAACCGAAATCCACAAATGAGCGATTTTACAGGCTATAATCAAATTTCAGTCAAGAAATGGGGTCCACCGACACATAAAACATGCTTTAAATATTTTTGGTAAAAAAATACTCCTCCTCCACATATACTCATATATCCCAAATTCATCGTAGAAAATATCATCATTAATATATTATTAAAATAATATATTTAATTGAATTATTTTATCGTAAAAAGATAAAATATTAATTTTCAACAATTGTCACATTAAAAATTTTCTCCATCTATATCCTCATAAAATTAATATTTTCCTCATCATATAAATCAATAATTAATTATTCACAAATAATATTATGTAAAAACATTATCGACAACCTGTGAAGTCCTCAGAAAGAGGGGCTTTCCAATAAGAATTTCTCCTTCATCCTGCAATTGCAATTAGGTGACCAAACCTCTCCTAGATGTAACTTTCTAGACATTACCAATAATGTTTTCTAATAATATTATTCAGATAATATGAATTATTGCTTCGATAATGGAAGATAATCGATATAGTGACAATTATTGAAATAAAATAAAATATCAACGCAACAATTATTGAATTAATAAAATAAAATATCGTAATAAAGAATTATCAGAATAATTATCGAGTAATGTCTTTTACATAAGAATCAATAATTGGTGCAATACCGCAGTGCCATCGTGTTTTAACCACCGAGTATTTTAACAAGATTAATAAAGAATAACTACGCCTGGCCATTTATAAACAACTTATATTTGTCGCTTTTTTTCATCCAATCGCTGCTATAGGGTTCTACAAGGTCAAGGCTGGCCGCATTTAATATTCCCCGACAAAGATTTAATATTCCATTTAACCAAATGAATATTCTCCGACAACAATGAATATTTTATAACCACTCATGTATTTTGAAAAAAAAAAATTTCATATATCACCCTTAACTTTAACTTTTATCAATTTAACCATTTACTTGAATTGTAATTATAAGAAAAATTGAATACTTTTGTTTCATAAAATTCGTGGTCTTACACAAAGGCCCATTTTGTATGACTTCAAAGGATGGAGATAGAGATAAAGACTCCAAGGACCCACGTGATGATGGCGTAATATACGAAAGTAGAACCGACTTTAATTGATAAAATTAAACCGCTTCAAGTTACGATCCGGAATGATGATGCGATAAGGAAGAAAGTACAAGAAGGTACGATGCCAAGCAAGAATCGATGAAGAAGGAATACTTCGAGTCAACTCTGCACTTTGTGTTCCTAACGCACCTCGATTTAAAAGTATAATATCATGATGGAAGCGCAACACACCACCATAATCCATCTCGGGGAGTACCAAAATGTATCGCGATCTTCGACATACATTTTGGTGGGCAATACGAAGAGAGAGATAGCATTGTTTATCTCAAGGTGTCTAACGTGTCAACGAGTCAAAGTGAAGCATCAAGTGTCAAAAGGTCCATTACAACCACTTGAAATTCCAGAATGGAAGTGGGAGCACATTACCATGGATTTTGTTATCGGTCTTCCCAAAGTTTCTCAAGGCATAGATGCGATTTGGGTCATTGTTGATAGATTAACCAAGTCCGCTTCATTTCTTACCGATACGAGAAACTTATACACTTGAACGTCTTGCTATTATGTACATAAACGAGGTTATAAGATTGCATGGTATGCCAAGATCCATAGTTTCGATCGAGACCCAAGATTCACTTTCGCGATTTTGGGTTAGTTTGCAAAAAGCTATGGGCACAGATTTACGATTTAGTTCGCATATATCATCTCTCGACGGACGGATAATCGTGAGAGGACTATTCAAACTCTGAAGATCTATTAAGATTCTCGTGGTCCTTGATTTAAAGGGAAGTTGGGACAAGTTCTTACCATTAGTGGAGTTTTCCTACAACAACAGCTTATCAATCAAGTATCGCATGGCTGGCTCGAGGCGTAGTATGGAAGAAAGTGTCATTCTCCAAAGATATTGGGATGAGGTGGGTAAAGCAACGTTGTTGGGACCGGAGTTGGTACGTATGACTATGGAAAAGATTCAAACGATCCAAAGAATATATAAAAACCTCACAAGATCGATAAAAAGAGTTAAGGCCGATCTTCATCGAAAGGACGTGGAATTCGATATAGGAGATCATGTGTTGTTACATGTTGCTCCATGGAAAGGAGTTACAAGATTTGGAAAGAGAAGAAAGCTCAATCCTCGATTCATCGGCCCATTTTAATCCTCGATCGAGTAGGAACTGTGGGCTCATAGACTCACTTTTACCGCCAAGTATGTCTCGTGTTCATAACGCTTTTTACATATCCATGTTACGTAAATATGTGGAAGACCCGAACCACATTATCGAGTTAGAATCCGGATTTAAATAGCGGAAGATTTGACGTATGAAGAGGTTCCTGTTCAAATCTTAGATAAGAAGGAACATATTCTACGCACCAATGTTATACCTCAAGTCAATGTTTTGTGGAGAAACCACGATGTTGAGGAAATGACTTGGGAGTTAGAATCAAATGAAATCAAGGTATCCTTACCTCTTCGACATACCAGTATCGCACCCTAATTTCGAGGGCTTAAATTTCTTAAGAAGGGGAGGTTGTAAGACCCCAACTTTTATGAATAAAAATAAATTTTCTATAATTATCATTTTTGAATATTATGATATAATGTTATAGTTGTGGGTAATAATTATAAATTTTGCAAAGTATGCTAGTTGTCATATAATATTCGATTGGTTGGGGAATATTCGTTTTAAACAGGAAATATTCGTACGATGGTACAATCATTGGTGGACCCCACAACGGAATTATTGTCGAATTGAGAAAACGATAAAAATATTTTATATGAAATAACTACGGAAGTTTTACCGTTGAAATCGCTGAACTACCTTAGTAGTAAAAGTACAAAGAATACGCTGTGGTTATATAAGAGTACACACCAGATTGATTATTGATGCTTACGTGAGAAGTCACTCGCTTTTGGCGTATTATTTGGACCCCCATTTTCCCATTTTTAAAAGAAAGAAATTGTAGGTTATCTCGCATTTCATTTTATATATATATGAATACATATATATATATAAGTATATATATATATATATATAATAATGTTTAATGGTGGGAAGGTGGGTGGGGGGGAGGGAGAAATGAGTGTGACGGGAAGAGCATTATTAAGTATATTATATTATATATATATATATATGTTAGTTGAAAAATGGATGATAGAGAAGAGGCGTGCACGGGTCTTCCACCCGTGATTATTTTTTTTTTCCTTCCTTCTTCAAGACATGTTATATATATATATATATATATATATATATAATATTTTATATTTTATTTAAAAGATTTTGCTTTTAAATAAGGACCGCTGATTAAAATAAATCAATTTGGACTGCTCATGGATTAGTTACATTATGCATTCCATTTTCCTATAATTGTAAGCTCATTCCTTCATTATTTTCTTATTTATTTCACCGAAACTTTAGAGAGAGAAACTATAGAGAGATAGAAAAAATATTTTTCACTACTTTTATATTCAGCTTTTTACTTTTAGTGAGAGTATTATTCTTTCTTATTCATGAAGAGAATTTATTATTTCATTTTTTATCATTCTGTTGAATAACTCAGATACGCGGAATCACCCTATACTTGGTGACATTCTTCTATTATTCTGTCTTTTTTATTCTGTTGGAATATCCTGTCTGTGTGTTTTACACCAGACCTGATTCCATCTTTATTATTATTCTGTTGGAACATCCTGTATGTGTGTTTTACACTGCACCGGGTTTCGTCTTTTATTATTATTCCGCTGGAACATCCCGCTCTGTGAGTTTTATGCCGGTTCCCTATTATTCTCTCGTTGAATATCCGTCTCAGGCGCTTTTACGCCGGATCCGGTTCGCTTATTTATTATTTCGCTGAATAACATGTCTACCGTATGGCCTATCGCATTTATGGTGATTTCTTTTGTTATTCCATTCTTTGTTATACTCAAATGGTTAAAACTTTAACTTTTATACTCCATGAAATTAGTGGAATATCCTCGATATTTGCGCTTCATCCAAAGATCCTTTCATGAAAATATTCTTCTAAGAATTCTTGAATTTTACTCTACTAAAAACAAAGATCATGTCGACAAATTGGATGTTATTGGGTTCTCGGATAAATTAATTCTTGAACTTGTTTTATCAATTCTTATATCATTGTCATCATCCTCATATTTATATTTTTGAAAGTCATCCATGTATTCAGTAAGGCATAGATAGACTTGGTATGATTACGACCGTGGATTATTCTTGTAATCATTTGACCGTAATGTTACAAATGATGTGGTAAAAATCCTCAAAGGGCGCTGTAGAAAGTATCGATGGACAATTGTTGGCACGATCATGACCATTAATGAATACACAAATATTCTCGTCAGAAGGCATGGATAATTGTGGTCGTGATACTAAAGAATATCCTCGACCAGAAAAGTGCAGGGGTGATTCAATGATGTGGAATATTTATTGTTTCGAGTCTCATTTATAACAAATGATGAAAAACCTTTTAAATCATAAAAGATAGTAGATTTTATTTTCTACTGACTCTTTTAATGGATTCATTGGTTCACCGTGAGTTAAACTTGATGTTTATTATATTTTATCGCTTTAACAATCGTCAAGGCTAATGATAATTTATTCTCAGATTATCTTAGTCATAATATTTTATCGGGCTAGTTGAGCTCACCCTTTCTTTCACCGTTTTCTTCGTGAAATGAGAATATAGTTGGGACTAGCCTGGGAACCGAGTAATGGTCCGAGGATAAGATTAGTAGTCCTCACTATTCTCGTGAAATAGTGTGATAATAATTGTAATGAGGACTCCTTTTGAGTTTGTATAATTTTTAGTAGACAATATTTGTATTCAAACTCACAGTTTATGTTTTGTCGTATTGTACACGACAGTTGTATTAGTAAGTTGTATTTGAATTCTGTACCATATATTTGATAACCCAAAATAAGTGATGTATACCTAATTTTGGGAACGTCACAACGTGTATATTTGAAAAGTGGCGACTGCAAATTTTATCATTAAAAATTAATGTTCAAACTTTGTTTCTAAAGGGCTGATGAAGAACTTTCTTTTTATACTTTCATTTGATGGAAGACGGTGGGTATTTAAAATTCTTAAGCTTCATTACTTTTTGTATGATTTCAACCTTTCTATAATCAAATAAGCAATTAATTAATGTGGGTGTTACCTAATACTAATAGGAGTATCTTGCATCTGTCATGATGCAGAGATGTGATATTATTTTCTCTTAATTTATTAATTTTTTGAATCCAGTGGAAAGATAGGATATTTTGTACTTCAACTCTTTGATAGGTTATTCATATTCTTTAATTCTTGAAGAATCACAATGGTATCTTGTTAAGCTGAAAAGAATCTATGCAGAATTAGGCAATTTGCCCCTAAAATAATTAATTTTAATGCATATTTTTGCAATTCCATTAATCAAAATTATGTCCTTTTAAGACTACACAACCTAAAGTCCCAAACAAACCTCCCTTCTTCTCTTATGGTTATATTCTAAATGTATAATTATAATTATAATTATCTTTGGTGGGGACTAAGATCATAGCTAATTATCCCTCTAAGGTCAAAGTAAACACTCTGTCCTATAGGGCAATCTATTAAGAACAATCAACCATTCAATATTTTATTCCTAATTTTCCTCAACTGCCAAAACTAATTGTCATACTCAATCACTAACAAATGTCACTTAAATAAAGCTCAACATGCCTTTCACCAAACTCACTAAGATGTGGTGAAAAAGAAAGGAATGATTTTTTTATTTCTTTCAGTTTTGATTCCAAGCCAAACCTCTTGTGAAAGTCTGTTGCTGATAATTCATATCGGCTAATTTTCATAATATAGTGGATGCAATTTATTAATATGCTCCTTTTTATCACGGACAGTCTATTCAGGTTCCAAACTCAACGATGACAACTAAACACGGGGTTGCGCTCGTTGCGGGACTTAACCCAACACCTTACAACATTCAAATCTTTTCAAAGTTGCCCTCAAGACAAAAAAGTTCACACCGAGGGAATTGTGAAAAGTTATTTCATTAATAATGTAAACCAGACTATTACAAGGTAAATGAAATTACAAAGAGACCAAAGAGATATTTCAAGAGGACTCTAAAACATTATTGACATAACACTTCACTGATACAAAGGTCTGCTTCTCCATCCACCCAAAAAAAAAAAAGCTAAGCTAAGCCATAAGGCCATTGCTTTACAACAGGAGGGTGATTAACATAGTTAACAAGTTAACCATGAAAAAAATTGTAGAAAAAAACCCTCCTTAAAAATGAACCTTACAGAAAATAAGCTTAAAGGCAGATGGTCTGAAATGGTGGAGCACGACAGGCCTCGATTACCATGAACATGGAAAAACAAATATTCAAAAACTGACTTAATTATTGAGCTTCGAATTGCATAAAGATAAAGAGACAGTAGGCTTCTTGTCACATTAACTGTTTGAGAGCTGTGCGTAGACTCTTCACAAGATCCTTTGCTGCGATGGTGAGTTTTTCATCCATCTGCAAGAGTATTATCAGTCAGGTTTCAATCAGTTCAGGAAAATAATTTTAGTACGAAATTTTTAATCTATATGAAAGTACCTGAGCAATAATGGTTATATCAAGAGATGTCCCAAAAGTCATGCAAGTGCTATTGATGATTAAGAGCTGGAACTTCTCTATTTCAGCAATTGTTTTTTCTACGACTCCTTTCTTTTTCTCACAATGAATTCTTATTAAGACATCTTTATCAGAAAATCTTGCTTCAATTTCTGGTAACTGCTCATCAACAGCAATGCTGGAGAAGTGTTTATCTAAGGAAGACTTGTCATCATCAGTAAAGAGCTTATATTTCTTCCCAAAGACCACAGATTCTATGGACTTCTTACGAGTTTGCTCCTCAAGGGTCTTCACTCGCTCTTGGAGTTGTTTCAAGTACTTGATAGCGTCTCCAAGAACAGAAGCCTTGTCCATCTGGTCATGGAAATTAACAAACTCAGAGTTCAAAAAATTACAAGAATATTTGCAATAGACTAGATTATAGATGGCCAATAATTAGTAGAAAAGTAAATGTTAGCATACTTCACAGTCTTTGTATTGTAGAAAAGTGTGAATAATCAAAGAAAGTCTATTCCACTGAGAATAGCATAAGAATGACCGAAAACATGTAAGAGCATGCCTCTAAACTGCAGCAATAGAGTGCTTCATTAGAGAGAGAGAGAGATGGGCCCCTTTGTTATGAGGTTTTTGTGGAAATTATGCTTTTGGCGCATCTTAAAATTCATACAGAAGAACCCAAAACAATGGGGGTGATCTTTGCAGGATGGATTTAATGTACACAGATATAGAATTGAGCAAGAGTATGAACAATATTCCGTCATTTCAGTCCAGTTAAGTGAATAATATAAATCTCAAGAAAGAAATTACTACCTTCTTTAGGCCAGGGACTATAGCAGAGAGAGCTATGAACCTCTGGCTAAGCTTTTCTCGCCTTTTTCTCTCGGCCATGATGTGATCTTTAGCTTGAGAAAGCCGAGGACTTGTGCTGATCCTCTTAGCATATTGAGAAGGTTCAAACACATAAATTTGGTTGTTGAATGAACCTTGGGAGGTCGGGTTATCCGTGGGTAAAGTAGTGGTACTTTTAGAAGGCAAAACCTCCTCTTTAGGTTTTACAATGCCAAGTTGATTCGTGTAATTGGAATATGTAGCTTGTGTATCTAATATATGATCGGTTCTTTCAGAACTCCAACTGTTGGTTTTGAGCTGTTTCATCGGCCTCTCAGTGAAACTGCAGGATGCTTCTGATGATGGTTTGCTGTCATACATAGGTTGAGTAAAACTGTAGTGTAAATTCTCTCCAGATGCAGCTGCTAGAGATTGCAGGCTGAGCTCATCAAATGAATTCATTGGCCATTGGATATTGAAATAAGGATCCTCCATTCCCTACAAAATATAATGATTTTCTTTTTCTTCTTAGACATGCGAGAAACAAATTACGTGCGCGCGCACATACCAAGGAAGAAAAAAAAAACAAAAACTATTACAGGGAAATCTCGTATATGCCAAGTGAAATATTTATTTGTATTTTCGCTACCCATACATGTCTTTCAAATGATCTTCATTACTAAAAACCCTTTTGACAATGTGAATCAAAATAACAATTTGATTTAGCTGTTTAGGAAGCTAGCTTGAATAATAACAACAGATATATTAACAAATAAACTATACTCTGCAGAATAGACTTTTTACCAATTCAGTAAATCCTCTGATGTGTGAGATTTCCATAAAGCTTAGTCGAAGGCCCTGAAGAGAAGAAGGTTCACCAAAACATGTCAATAAGGCATTTTAACAAACAAGAAGTGTCCTATGTATTCATTATGCCAAAACTAAGAAAATATGTAATCACACCATAACCTAATTAGTAAACTGATATTTTTTATCCTTCCAAGATTCAGTCACTGAAATTTGCAGAATCATAACAAATTCACCTAGAAAGTTCAAGACTTTCTCGAAAATGAATGAAAACTTACCCTTATGTATTATGCCCAGAGTTGCTCCTTTCCAATCCCTCTAGTTAGAAGCCTAAGCCTTTACCTTTGTCTCAACCTTTATAGGCTCTATCTCTCTCCTCTACATGGGTTGTTGATGTGAAATGACCAAGAATCAAATATGAACATAAAAAATGGTAAATAAATAGAAGTGGGCAGCTTTCTGATCTGAAGAAAATGATAAAATTAACAATCTTTTGTGCTTCCTAATCATGGATAATTTAGACTTCTTGGACTTTGTCCACCTCCCCGGCTAGCCGTTGAAATTCAAGGCTTCCAATGGAAAACCCCACCAAAAGTCCCAGCCTGCCATTTTTTTTGGAGCCAATACAAAACTACCCATAATGTCCCGGAAGAATGTCTCTATCAAGAAAACCTTCCTCCATATTTAGTGGGGAATTTGATATCTACCATATTATTTATTACACGTTCAATTATTTTAGATTAATTTAACATATTATAATCAATGATAATGTTTTTTAATATACTCCGTAATTCTTAGAGACAAGTACCATCAAATGATATGATACGAAGACTTGTAAATTCTAATTAACAATAAACATGTATAAAGTAACTCCTCCACTAATCCAAATTAAGTGGGTGTTTTTTTTTAGTTGAGGTGTCTCAGAGTATAAGTGTTTGGTTTCTTTTGTGTTCTTAAACTTAGTTTTTGTTTTCATTTAAATAAAAATTCTGAATATGTGTTTGGACCTTATCACATCTGCCCATTAAACATTTGTACGCTTGCATTTTGTCTCAGTTCTTGGATGTTTATGAGATAATTATATTATTATCAAATGTAGATAAACAGATCTGTTCTGTTCCTTGTGGAGAAGTTTCGCTTCTGTAAATTCTCTTTTTGTGCCGAGAACTGGTAATATCTATGTGTTGACACAGTTCTTTTGGGCCAAACTGTTGACTTGAAAATGATTTTCCAATTGTTGAGCTGAATGTACTGACAAACTCGGCTTCAAGTCTAATCAGAAGCTACTGCAATTCAGACAATTTCTATAGATATTGACGTTGGGTATACAAATAAATCTTCCCCTTAGATTTCCTTGTATTTTCTTGAAGTCCAGTGTGGTTTTAGTATACCAATCAACCAAGAAAGTGACTGCGCTATAAAAAGTAACGACATAACTAATAATGTCAAGTGTCTTATTAAAATCTCAATATTACTACATGTCCAAAACACAATGTTACATGTCTCGAAACACCATTGAAATTGTACCATGAACTCGTTTTTCGTATTATTGGATTACTGGCAGCTGATTTCAACAACTTCTTGAAACCAACCACTGATCTATTAATCAAGTGTCCGAAGATATACCTTACACAAACAAAAGTTTTTATTATTAGTTAGTTATATTAAACAGAGGAGATTAAACAACCCACATCAATAAAAGATAACCAGCAGCACTGAAGTATGTTATGAATTAAACCCTCAACGTTTAATAAAAGGTGCTGACATTCTCGAATCATATTCGATTTTTAAGAAAATGCCTTTAAATCTTTTGTACAATCTACAGGAAGTTCTATTTCTCCGAATACCTCAGCATTTTGACTCGATTCGGCATCGCAATATGCGCTCCATTCACAGACTTGGTAAATCCTTATACACAAAATAACTTTTAGGAAAATGAGTTTTCAATTAAACATTATCTTTTATTTGTCGCCTTTGCTAGCACCTTGTACTCATGATTCATGTCCTTTAGCTTATTACCGTGCCCAAAAACTAACGAAATATCATCAGTAATCAAACCTTAAAAAATGGTACTGGTTAAATTTTATGAACCATTGATTTATTGGTTAAATCTAATAACTCAAGATTTAAGCTTATCACATTTATGTTCTCTCTTTCTGTCTCCCTCATTCTATTAAGCTGGGACATGTGTGTGTGAGAGAGATGAGGGATTAGATTTCGACTGATTTTATAGTTTAAAAGATTTATTTAGAGAAGAGGTGGATTGTCAGTTCAACTTCTCACCTATATTAATTACTTCTAAGATTATCTTAAGAACTAGTCTTATATATGGTACAAAAGTTATCCTTATCTATATAAACCAAAATAAATGTACAAATTGGATCCAATTATTGCATTAGTGAAGTTGTCACACAGATAATTGTTATAGTTTTTTATTATATTAGTTATAGCAAATGTTGCATTAACCATGCAATATTAATGCAACATTTGATATAACTAATGTAATAAAAAGTTATATCTAATGTAATAAAAATTATTATTTATTACGGCAAGTTTGTGACAACTTTATTATAACCGAATCAGTACAAATTTTGACGTGGATATCTATGAGTCATGATCAAACCATCCAGAGCTCAATTAGAGAATGCTTAGTTTTTTATATATATATATATATATATATATATATATATATATATATATATATATGAATTTCATCCACATCAACCTTTTTTTTTGGTTGAAATTTCTTGGAGCAAAAAAAATAAAAAATTCAACCGCCAAAAAAGAGATCGCTTCCACAACAAGCCAAAAAGATTATTCCACAAATAACCTGGTTGTTATGGATGAAACCCATATATATATATATATATATATATATATATATATATATATATATATATATGGGAGTTAATGTATTTGACAAAGTATGTATGTTGTTTTATCTAATTCCATAATGTACCCAAAAAAAACATCCAGCTTCTCGGTCAATAAAGTTGAGTTCAAACCAGCATAAAGAACATTGAGAGGCAAGGCAAGGAAACCAACCAAAAGCCTCAAGGTCTATGATTAACTTAATAGTGAATTCAGGCCAAGGAGTCATCATGGTATAACAAATATTGGAAATTGTCTTTCTGCTTCTGCAGTTCTGAATCCAAACTGGAAAAAGTTATGACAATTCCAGCATCTTTACGACCTAGATTCCGGGAGAGAATTAAACTTAAAGACATACAAATTCTCATGTCATAACAGATAATCAAGCCAGATGAGAATCAATAGTTGGCGATAGCTCCTGCGATGTTTCAGAATAAATAAAATGATTAATATGATGTTTCAAAAGTTCTGTTCTCGGACATATCATGAGATACTACAGTTCTTTGGTCATAACACTAAAAAAATAAAAATAAAAACCTTCTATCAAAACACAAATCATCTTCAATTCACACCATTGATCTTTATTACCGTTAAAATTGTACATCAAGCCCACACATCTAACATCGACAATGATGCAATGAAGGAAATTATGACTCAGCTCCAAAACACTCTGCTTCTAAGCGAACATTCCTTCTTGGAGCTGGTTGCTTGGTAATCAAGTGTCCATTTCTCAAATGTACAGTTGACAAAATCATAGTATCCACTGTGAATAGAAAGCAACCCTTTTGACACCCTTTCTTCTATCCATGGGTAACTGAGCAAGTTCAACAATGAATTGTTGATCGATTCCTAAAAAAAGGGAAAATGGCTTAAATATAGCAAGAGGAAAACTCTAGATCAAATCACTGTGTAAAAGACATCTGATATTCCACGTTCTTTGTGAATTATCTTCTACAACCTAAATCTCATATTAACAAAAATGACTTGGACCCATTTTCTATGATGAAGGGAGCACTGGAAACAAATGCGCCTAAGAGAGAAAACATTTGTGCGTAGGCAACGTATTTTCAATAGGTGGTTGATCTCATTTGTGGAACATATACATGGCAAAAAAAATAGGGCAATACTTAACTTTTATTAAGTACTGAATTTTCGGAGATAAATCAGTGTATGAGATGCGAATATGAATTCAAGTCACACTCGGTGCAATCCAAGGCACCCTCATTCATAGTTGAAACGATTCTAAAATCAATTTACTTTACCTTTCAACAATGCTTAAGGAGGGATAACTGAATCTCAAATCATATTTGGAAGGTCTAATTTGGAAGTTTAGACTCAAAAAGTGTGCCCTAAATATTTTCACATACACCATAAAAAATTTGAAATATTTCCTTATAGATGTTTTTTCTTAACAATTATCCATTACATTTAAAATAAGACCTCTTCTTCTCCTAGCAACACACTTGCACCAAAAGGGCAAACTTTATAGCAAAGAACTCTTAAAGCAGATGATTGTCAAAAATAGTACGCTATATCGTTTAAGAAAAAGACATTGCACCTTCTCACAGTGTGTGCACTGCAGGTCAAAGCTAAGATTTGAAGCAGATGCCTTTGTGCTTAACTTTGCATTCTTCCCGGTAACTACCCAGCTTCTAATGAAGCTACTAGAGAGAGAATAGATAAAACAGAAAAAATGTATAAGTACAATTGTCTTTACACTCCCGCACGAATAGATAAACAAGCACATAAAAATTGACACAAGACTGAACAGAAAAACGAATAACATTATGGAGCCAAACCTTGAATCTGCTTCATCTGGCATACTCATTAGAGCACGAATGCCTCCACAACAGCTGTGCCCAACTACTAAAATATTCTGAACCTGCAAAAATTGCGTAAATAACTTCTGAAGAAAGGTATCTAAATTCTCAAAAAACAATGGGCGGTCCATTCGACTAATAATGATAGCCAAGAGGTCAATTCGAGCATTTTTTCCAGATAAAAGAGGTCAACTAGAGTAATCATTCAGCATAAGAAATCATTCTATACCCTTATCAGCATAAGAAGTCATAAGAGGTCCTGTGTAATAATCACTAATCTTTAGGAAAGGTTCCTACAATTTATTTTCATATATTCTCATGTCGCCATCATGTGGTATCCTATATCCTTATCAGTAGCTTGTACATGCTAAGAACATAATTTGTATATTCAAATGTGTTATAAATATTTAGGTTAGTCCAAGTTATATTATCATGAATATTCAAACTTGTTTATTGGTTAACCATAGTGCTTCATCACAACAGATGAAATTTCTTTCCCCTCCAAGCTCATTCAGATTCACAGAATTACCCATCAAATGAATTTCAAACTTCTAAATGTGGAATATTGTCAACTTTCTCTACAGTTATTTTTAATAAAAGTCAAATATTCCAAGAAATTTTTAGTTACAGTAATTCCTGAATGCTAATATGTCACTGTTGTTTCATTGGATGGGCAAACCAAGTGTCTAGACACACAACTAGACAAGTTTTCTATTTCAGTCAACAGCAAGAAAAAAGAGAAGAGGCAGTAGGTCAGAAGAATAGATGCCAGAATGAACTTACTTCTAAGGTATTCACTGAAAACTCAAGAGCAGCCTTTGTTTCTAAGGGCCCATTCTGCATATGGAAAAAAAAATAAAAAAGTATAGAAGCTCAGAGTACATATATATACAAATAAATTATTTCCATGAGCTACGTGTATGCTAAAAAATCAAGCACTACTTTACAATTTACATCTAAGTCCTAAGAGAAAGCAAATGCAGCATATACAAAACCTCAAACGGGGGAACCAAATTTGCCACATTGCGGACTACAAAGGCATCTCCAGGTTGAAATCCTAGGATGTTGGAGGGGCAAACCCTAGAATCTGCGCAAGCAATCACAAGGAACTGTTCTTGATATCGTCAGTAAACTAAATTCCTACCATCTGAATAGCAACAATGGCTTCTGAAGGGAACTAATACAAGATAATTTCAACAGCTGTATGATACATTTTTTCTTCTAAGTTCTAAATAGTAAAATACAAAATAACAAGAACAATTATACAGTAGACGATAAGCATGGCTGGGCAACCATTATCACCTTTGGCGCTTGACTTTTGGCAAGATTTTGATAGTGTTCCAAGTTTTCCCTATTAGAAAACAATATTACACATAAATAGGAGAGAATGTTTCTTTCAATTTATGAAAAAGAATGGTCCAGAGTGATGTGCTGCTTACAAGTACTTTTGTTTTTTGAAGCTCAGAAATCGATGTTTCATTTCATTGAACAGATCATTCCCATTCTGATCCATTGTGCTCTCCTGTTTTGCATTTGCAAGTTCCTGAGTCATCCCTAGGGGGGTCCTTCGAGGTCTTCAATCCCAGAGCTGGATTGCTCCTGTGAATGTAGAAGGCAGACATTGGGAGTAAATTAGTAATATTGAAGTATTGAACAATTACATCAGATTTTTGAAATTGAATACGGCATTCTTATCCCGAGGCCAATTGAAGGTTGCCTAGATGTCTGTTCTCTTAATAATATGTATTTCGTATGCATAAATCACGACATAACTAGTTAGAAACTTGTGGTCTGTAATTAAAGAGAATGAGAAAATTTATCTGATTAGGCTATTCCATCAACAGATAAAAATTTTAAGAGAAGGTATGAGCCTACTCAAAAGGTACAAATGGATAACAATGAAAGTACCCGTTAAAAAAAATCATTTAATTAGGATTTCTAGAATTCAATTGTTGAGTACAGTATAAAATATAAATAAAATAAGAGAGCCGTTTCGGATACCATTCAACGATTATTTCAATATTCTGTCAATTCCATACAAAGAAAACTGCGTAATTTTGCAATTTAATTAATTTATTTATTTTGTGTGGAAGTAAAACAAAGTTGTAGGAATTTAAAATCTGTCAAAATCAGGAACACAAACTCAATACTTGGACCACATTCTTGCACTTGAACAATCAAACTAATTAATAAAAGGGGCTATTCAATTTATTTATAGATACTGGTAATTACTAAAAATCATGACAACAATATGATTGTCATGGGCCTTTCTTCGAACAGTCTCGACACAATAAACATTAGCACAACTACACAAATAGCAGCTAAGACTATTGACCATTAGCTCAAGTGCCCAACATTTGAACACCATTTCCATCAAATTCTCCAGACAGTAAAATTTAGCTCATAGTATTAAAAATTTAAGCAAAAAACAGGACCAACAGCTAATACCGGTAGGAAATCCGTACAATTTAAAAAATTTGAACTTTCCTAGGGGAGACAAATTCAAAAAACTGCAAGAGAAATTAAATTTTAAGAAATACCCACTTGGAATAATTCGGCAATCTCAACTGGGTCTGATCCCTTTCCAAGAAATTCAACTGGTAACCAAAGATCTGCTTAAAAAAATAATGAGGCATATGTACATACAATTGTGTGAGCTTTCGTGTAAAGAGATACAAAAAAAGATTACAAATGATTGTGTAGCTGAATTTCTGGGCAGTTTAGTGGAGGAATTGATTAAAGAGGAATATCGAAGGTCCACATTTCCCATTATATAAAGATCTAGACTTTTTTTCTGTGGGGTGTAAAATGAATGAAGAGAAAGGTAAAAACAACAACAATCTTTTGTTCTTCAACTTCATCAAGAGTGTGTGTATGTATATATATTTATGTATATATATATATATATATATATAAAAGTTATTGGAGAGAACAAAGAACACTTGTTTCTCCCCAAGAAAGACGGAGAAACCAATGGTATCTTACGGTCACAAAATGGCAAAACTAATGATTTGGTCACCGAAATTGTCACATTTTATTGAATACATGATTGAACTTTTAATTTTTCAAATTAACTCACTGAACTATTTTTTTTTTCAAATTAGGTCATTCCGTTAAAAAAAATTGACAGACGTTAATTTTTTATCTATGTAGCACTAACATGGACGAAAAAAAGAAAAAAAGAAAATTACATGGAAAAAAAAGACACATCATCATCCCAACTTTATAAACCCTAAAAAAATGCCTTTTCCCAAAAGATTGCTCTATCAACCTTATTCGGAACAATCTCATTGTATATTTCTTCAATGACCCCATTCTCTTCAATCAAATCCTCAATCTCCTTACCGTTAGCTATGAGAATCATTATCAAGAAGGGATTCTTTACCGTTTGCTATATAATCTCAATCAAATTGTCGATGGCTTGGCCAACAGACTCGAGCGACTCCTGAGCCGCCGCAGCTCCGGCTTCGAGCGAATTGGGGAGGTCCTTAACGGCGCGAGTTGCGGCTTGACGGATAACGGCAGTTTCTTTTTTGAGGCCGGAGCTGAATTCCTCGAAATCACGGCGGTATGTATCGATGACGGACTCGGATTTAGAGGCTAAGGTTTTGAATAAGGTGCTGTCGAAGGTCCAGGCGTTGCTGATGGTTGGGATTGGGGTAGGATTTGGCGCGGATTATGATTTAGGGGAGGTGGTAGGGGTAATATGGGATAGCCAAGCTACCACTGAAAACCCAATAATTTTACTGTGCAATCATACCAAACCTTTACTTTTACTAGCAAGTAAAAGTTGTGTTCTTCGGAGATTATCGAGAGGATAAGGATTCCATTGTACTTTCATTCTTTATTCTTACCAGATCTTGAACTCAAGGAATGGGCATGGTACTTGGTATCCTTTTGAGTTCTAAATATAAAAACCATGAAAGTCAACAATTTCAACAAAAGAAATAATTGATTAGAAGTGATGCTCAACAGATAGATGATGAATTGGCCTACACAGAAAAGGACAATATAGTTTCCGTTTACTCTAGCTTTGATTTGTGTTACCTCTGTTTTGCAGGTTCCATGAGATATCGAAGTTTGATGATGCCAAAAGAAGTTGTCGCATGCATTTGCTTGGGCATAACGAACGTCGTCGCAAGAGTTCATATGACTTTCACGGAGAAGGGTCAGGTTGACAAGAAGAAATTAGTAGAAGCTTGTGAAAGAGGGCAATTTCAGGGGAGGAAGAGGAAGATTTGACTGGATAATGATGTGTCTTTTATTTTCTATGTAATTTTCTTTTTTTCCTTTTTTTGTCTGTGTCAGCGCCACATAGATAAAAAATTAACGTTTGTCAAATTTTTTTAACGGAATGACCCAATTTAAAAAAAATAATTAGTTCAGTGAGTTAATTTAAAAAATTAAAAGTTCAATCATGTATTCAATAAAACGTGCTAACTTCGGTGGCTAAATTATTAGTTTTGCTGTCACAAATTTGAGTCGCCAAGTCATATTTAGGCTTAAATATAATTTACGGGATAAATCAACTCTTGGTACCTGTACTGGGACACGACTTACAATTTGGTACCCGAAGTGAAAAAAGTTATAAATTGGTGATCAGAGATCGAAAATGTTACACTCCGTTGAACATTAGAACACGATTTACAAATTTGGCACCAAGTGAAAAAGTTACAAACCGGTGATCAGACTCGAAAAATATTGAAATCTGGTGCTTGTACTTTTCAATTTTAAATAATCGTTAAAATTGATCCAACGGAGAGACATGACACATACAGAGAAAGAAGTGAAGTCAACGCGAAAAAGATCCTCGATGTTTTGTTCCATCTTTCCTCGCTTCCCACATTCGCATTCATTGCTCCCACAAAGTTGGCACCGACTGGGGAACTCGTGTAATCCATTCATTTTTATCAGATGAATTACAATCTTCTTCCCCGATTTCATTTACGATTCCACTCCAAGCATTTGAGCTCATCCTTTCAATTAAACAATCGAAAATCCTTTAATAAATATATGGGAACTAAAGTAATCAATGGGGAATCGAGATGTTAAGAATGAAAGAAAGAAGAAGGATGTAAGAAGAGAACCCTAATTTTTAAACAGAATAAAGATGAAATCCTACTGTGTTAACGGAATGTAACATTTTCAAGTAAAATCACCAGTTTATAATTTTTTTCACTTCGAGTACCAAATTGTAAGTCGTGTCCCTAATGTTTAACGGAGTGTAACATTTTTTGAGTACAATCACCAGTTTGTAATTTTTTTCACTTTGGGTAACAAATTGTAAGTCGTGTCCCAGTACGGGTACAAAAAATTGATTTATCCCCTTTTAGAATGAAGGGAATTTGCGAACAAGAGCTCTATTGAACCGTTCGATCATCGGATAACCAAAAAAATAGAAAACTATGTCTTCTTTTTTTCTTTTTCTTTTTCAACATGTCCTATTTAAGTTGTCTATTTATCTAACATGTTTCATAATTTTTATATTTTAAAATGCACATTTACCCCACTGTGGTTGTAGTGTTTTAAGAAATTAGTTACTGTGCTTTTAAAATATTCAATTAGCCCATTGTACTTTTTAAAAATGTTCAATCAAGCAATTCCGTCCAATTCAACAATTATTTCATCTCCAATTTTTTAACGTCAATAGATCTGAGCATTGAAAAGTTGTATTGATTTTCAAGTGTTATGTTAAAGGTAAGTTCTCTTATCTCATAATCAAATCAACTATTATGAAAATTTATAAACTTTCATATATATAATGTTTTCTTCCTTTTCGTAAGTTATAAATTTTTTAATTTAATCCTAAATATAATATCTTTTTCTGCTTAAATATGTAAGTTATTTGTTAAGTAATATATTTATATAGTGAGATTTCAAGAACTTTGAAAAGTAATAATCATCTAATTCTAAAAAGCAATCGAGCAGTGTGCCGCAAATTGCACTACTTCTCTCTTCTCTCATTCAAATAACATTGGATTAGTTATGTAAAACCCCGAATTTTATGAAATAAAAGTATTCAATTTTTCTATTCAGTAAATGGTTAAATTGATAAAAAGTTAAAGTTAAGGTGGTGCTATATGATTTTTTTTCAAAATAAAGCAAGTGGCTATAAAATACTTATCATTGTTGGGAATATTCGTTTGGTCGTGGAATATTCTTTTCCACTTGGGAATATTCGCATTTACAAACAAGAAACCATTTGTGGGCCCCATAATGTAATAATCGCTCGGATGAAGAAAACGATAAATTTGAGTTTTTATAAATAATCCACAGAATTGTTACCGCTAACACCGCTGATTATTATTCGGTGGTTAAAATACGTGAATACGATCGTCAGACAAAGAAAGATACCAGAGATTGCATAGTATTTTTGAATTATTGATTCTTACGTAAGAAGACACTAATCAATAATTGTTACAAAGAATTATCGCTCAATATTTTATTTTATTGGTTCAATAATTGCTGCGTTGATATTTTATATTATTGTTGTTTCAATAATTGTCATCAAGACAAAGATTCCATTATCGATCAATAATTCATATTATTTGAATAATATTATTAGATAGCATTATTGGCAATGTCTAGAAAGTTCTCACAAGGAGAGGTTTGGTCACCTAATCATGCCGCCAAGAAGGAGAAATCCTTTATCTGAAAGCCCCTCTTTTCCGAGAACTCGCCTGGTTGTCATTATTGTGATTCTCGTAATATTATTTGTGAATAATTAATTATTGATTTATATGATAATGAAATATTTATTTGATGTGGATATAAATGATGGATTTATTTATGTGGTTATAAATGAAAGAATTAATGTTGAGGTGTTTTATCAGTATTTTGTCGGATTTGAGGTATTAAAAGATCAAATCGGTGTTCTTACACCTTTATTGTGTGAGTTATAATATTTAATCCGACCGTTGGATCGTTGTGATTTTTGGATATGTTATATATATATAAGTTAAGTATATGTTCACAAATTTTGAACCGTTAAAAATGAACGAATGATTTGTTATGAATTTTAAGAGGTGACTGATTCTAAATTAGGTTTATAAATGATTTTGGTGGAAAATTCTAGAAATGGGTGGGCCCCACTTTTTGGTTGTTGGGGAAGATGGCTAAATTTTGGTGGGTGGAATAAGAAGCAGTAAAGCCATCAGTAAAGAAAGTCAAGTCTCGCTTTTGTCTTTAACATTTTCCTATAAATGTAGGCTAAGTTGGAATTGAAAATCACACCAGAATTCATAAGTTTTCTCTCTTTTTCTCTCTAGATTATCGAGTGTATTTTGTGAGTATTTAGATACTTGGTGAGTTGCTATTCATCAGTGCAAGTTTTTTTTAGGGTCATATCCGATATCTAGTCAGAAGTGCTGCTCTTTTGAGGTAAGGGATAGTAAGAGATGTTATTTTCTTTCTAATGATGTTATTCTTTCAATATCATTATACTGAAATATTGGTATGGATTTTATTGCGGAATTTCTACCTTTTTGAGTCGGGATTACTATTCACGTATACGGCACCATTCATGTATATGGCACTATTTACGTATATGACATTATTTACGTATATGGTACTATGTATTTAACACGGAAAGATTATTCATTTAGTTATTATTCATGAAGTTATTATTCACAAGTTACTATTCACGAAGTTACTATTCACGGGTACTATTCATGACAAAAAATTGGTTTTTTTTCCGACCAAATTATCGTTGATTTATGATTGTTGCTTCTTGAAAATAATTGCATTGTTGATCATATTGTTTTTATTATCATATATAACATTTTATAACCTCGATGTTGAATTTCTCTTTCACTGAGTGTAAAGATGGGTAAATTATTGGTATGATCGCGATCGAGGAATATCTTTGGCCTCGTAGTGCAAAGATGAATTGTTAATCGGTATGATCATGACCATCAATTTATAATTGAATATCTTTAAGATAAGTGCAAAGGTGAAATGATCAACATGGTTATAATTATTGTTTATATAAATTTCGAAATGATTATATATTTTTTGAGATATTAATATATTTGGCCTATAGGTAAATATGAATCTGTTGATGAATATATTTGGCCTCAGAAGGTAAATATGAATCGTTGAATAATATCTTTGGTCTGTAGCCAGTAAAAGATGAATTATTGATGAATATCTTTGGCCCGTAGATGCAAAGATTTATTTTGTTATTGAATATCTTTGGCCCAGTAGTGCAAAGATGAATTATTGATGAATATCTTTGGCCTATAGTGCAAAGATGATCTATTGTTGAATATCTTTGGCCCGTAGTGCAAAGATGGACTGTTGTTGAATATCTTTGGCCCGTTTGGCCCGTAGTGCAAAGATGAACTGTTGTTGAATATCTTTGGCCTGTAGTGCAAAGATGAACTGTTGATGAATATCTTTTGCCCGTAGTGTAAGACCCCAACTTATTATAAATAAAATTGAAATCTCCTTTATTCATTATTCTAAATTAATAAGGGTTAATTTGATATAATTCTTTGGTTATGGGTGAAATGTGCAAAGTTTACAAAATAAGTTAAAGTGGTTATAAAATATTCATTATTGCTCTGGGAATATTCGTTTTCGTCGTGGAATATTCTTTTTTGTTTCCGGGAATCTCCGCATTTACGGCCATAGTGATCATTGGTAGGCCCCATAACGGAAAAACGGTTGGATGAAGGAAAACGACAAAGATCGAGTTTTATAAATAACGACGTAAATTGTTACCAATTAACAATCGTTGGGTTACCTCGTGGTTAAAATACAAAAAGAATACGCGTGGGTCAGCATAAAGAAAGATTACCAGATGCATAAAGATTGTTGAATTATTGATCCTTACGTAAAGAATGCACTACTCAATAATTGTTACAAGAATTATCGCTCATTATTTTATCTTATCGATTCAATAATTCATTGCGTTAATATTTATATTATTATTGTTTCAATAATTGTCATTACACAAGATTTTCCATTATCAAATCAATAATTCATATTATTTGAATAATATTATCGATAACATTATTGGCAATGTCTAGAAAGTTCTCGCTACAGGAGAGGTTCGTCACCTAATCAACACAAGAAGTGAGAAATCCTTATCGGAAAGCCCCCTCTCTTCCTGAACTACCGGGTCACGAGATTGTGATTTCGTAATATTATTTTTAAATAAGTAATTATTGATTATTATGATAAAGAAAATATTTATTTTATGTGGATATAGATGGAGAAAATTTTTAATGTGACAATTGTTGAAAATTAATATTTTATCTTTTTCGATAAAATAATTCATTTAAATATATTATTTTAATAATATATTAACTGTGATATTTTTATAATGAATGTGGGATATATGAGTATATGAGGAGGTAGAGTATTTTGTGGCATTAAATGTTTAATATATGTTTTATGTGTCTTTGGACACAATTCTCGAATTTAAAATTGATTATAGATCGTAAAATCGCCTGCTTATGAATTTCGTCAATTTCGCTTTTGGAATTTGGAAAAATTTTCTTCCGCAAAGTTCTAGAGAATGGAATTTTCCATGGAAAAGCGCTTGAGTTTCAATTTTTCTCGATAAACGAGCTATTTTCACTTAATTATTAAAGTTTCGGAAGATAAAATAATTTTTATTAAATAATGGTGGGACCCACTCTTGTTTGAACATATGGGTCATTGGAAATTGGGTCAAGGTTGGTGGTGGCTGATTTTGTTCAAAGGCATGCGTAGAAGATATAAATTATAATATTATTTTATTATTTTAGTCTCCTTTCATGCTCTAACATTTTCCTATAAATAGAGGGCTAAGTTAGAATTGAAAATCACACCGTAAACTAAGTTTTCTCTTTCTTTCTATATTGTTTAACGATTCTTGTGAGTATATTTTGAGTGTTGCTATACTCGGTATGAAGTTACAAGATTATACCGGAAATTCACCAAGTATACGGTTATTTTGAGGTAAGTGGATGTTATTTCTTTCGTAAATGATATTATTTTCTTTAATATCATTATGCCAAAATCTTTGTTGAACTTTTTATCAAATTTGGAACTTGTTGTGTTTGGGTTCTTATTCACGATACTGCAAGACTATTCACGATATCAAGACTATTCACTTAATACAAGACTATTCAATCTAAAAATAAAATAATTCTTTTTGCCTAAAATATCTATTCGGATACTAGCTTTGATTGTATCCATGTTTTGATCATTCTTGAATTTTACACCAATATGATTATTTTCAAGTATTTTTGGACATGGGTAAAACAAAGTACTAATCCTTAATCCTTAATCCTTGTCATTTTGTTTCACCGGATTAGTTTCTTTAAAATGTTTTTCATCATCCTCACCCTAAATGGTGATATAAATGAATATCTTTGGCTCGAAAGTGCAAAGATGAACGATTAATCGATGAATATCTTTGGCCCAGTAGTAAAAGATGAATAGGTGTTGAAATGAATATGACCAACCTGGTGATATAAAATGAATATCTTTCGCCTCAGAAGTGTAAAAGATGATTAAAGATGTATATTGATTGTTATTACTGTGGATAAACTATTGATGATGGACTTTTAAACCTTGAAAGACAAAGAGAATTCTTTCTACGTGACTCTTCTAATGGATTGTTGTTTCACTGCATTTGTTGATCTAAAACTTGTTATCTATTGTATTCTATTAGATTTTTCCTCGTGAAGACTAACGATAATTTGTTGTATATTATCTTAGTCATAATATTCTTTATCGGGCTAGTTGAGCTCAACCTTTTCCTTTTGTTCCATTTTTTTTCCTTCGTGAGGTGAGTAACATAGCAGGATCGAGCTCAAAGTGTGGAGTGATGGTTCTAGGAAGATGTTTTATTGGCCCTCACTATTTCGTAAAATAGTGTATGAATAATTATCGAGGACTTATTTTGGTGTGTATATTGTCTAAAAGACAATATTTGTATTTAAACTCACAACAGATTATCGTATTCTACATTTACATCATCAGATTACTAAAGTTGTAGTTTGCTTTCATACCTGTATTTTGGCGACTCAGAATGGGTGTCAGATACCTATTTTGGGGGCGCCATGCTTGGTATCGTAGCTTAGGATATGATCTCCAAGCATGAGATCGGGAATAGTAACTCAGAGGGAGAGACGAAAGTAAATCCTTCGCTAAAGGTGTCCTACCTAAGCTTATTTGTTGGGGTCATAATAATATGATATTATGTGATATGTTAATTTGTTTAATTAACCCTTGTTTTATGGCGATTTAAGAAGAATGGCACGAGAACGTTAACAATGGAGTTTATGAGACCGCGGAGACGCCTTTGCAGATCACCAACGAGGAGAACGCGGTAACAGTCGGGCAATGCTCCTCCCGTGAACAACGCCATCGAGCAAATGATGAACGACGGATATTTAGAAGCTTTTTGCAGCTTCATGCAAAATCGCACGAGGAGACTCGTGTACAAAATACGGAGGAAATGATAAGAACGCAAGCGGTTTGTCACTACCAAACAATTCAAAGAGTCGGGACCACCAGATTTCCATGGAAAGCCGGATCCCATCAAGGCGTAAACGGGTCAAGCAAATTACCAAGATATTCGATGTCTCAAAGCACGGAGGAATGTAGGTTCCATTCGCCACCTTTATGTTTTTCGTGGTAAGAAGGATAGACATCGTGGGAATCGTGAAGCGCACTCAACCAGATGCACTTAAAATGTCTTGGGAAAGATTTTAAATCTGTTCAATGAAAAGTACTTTCCGTAAAGTATTCGCTATACGTAAGGAGGTAGAGTTTATTAGACTTTAATGTAACAACATGACGGTGTCTCAAAGACGAGGCAAGGTTCGCAGAATTATCTGTGCTCGCACCTCATTTGGTGGAGAATGAGGAACGAATGACGCGTATGTTTTCGAGAGGTCTAAAACCGTAGATTCGTCAATACCTTATCTCTCATAAATTTTCTCTCAGATTCGAGATGTTGTCAATGTGGCTCATTATTAGAAATGAGATAATGAGTATACTCAACCGAGGGACCACAACTGTGGTAGTCATCGTAATGATGATAACCAAATGAGAGGAAAGAATACGGACAAAGGCCAGAACCACTCGTGTGGTAATCGTGGGACATGATAATAGTGAGAGGTGACTCAAGTGGAAATTTCGTAAAGAGAAGATTCAACAATGACGGGAAGATATCAAAAAGAAGACCAAAGACCAACAACAAATGCTAGGGGAGGAGAACGACCGCCAGTTAGATGTTACAAATGCGGAAAGAGGGACATATCACCAAACTCGCCCACAACAATCCAAGGTATGTTACAACCTGTGGAAAGGAAGGCCACATCGCCGAGATCAGTACTATCGCGAAACCAAGTTCAAGAGAGTGGTGATTCCAAGTGGTCGCCTCGGATAAGTCGAAATCACGGTTCTCGGAAGAGCGTTTGTTGGATCGGACAAAACGTGAGGAACCCAAACGAGGTGATCACTGTAAGCTAATCTTGAATTCTTGCAAAGTTTATACCTTTACTAGATACCCGGCTCTACCCATTCTTTTATATCTCCCGCTTGTGCTCAACGCTTAAACTTGACCGAGAGAAATTAGATTTTGATTTATCTCGTTAAAACTCCGTTAGTGAAACCTTCGTTACATCTACGCTTTATAAATCTTGCATGATCCAAGTTGGCACTATCACATTACCCGTTGATCTTATCTCTTTAAAGATACTTTGCTTTTGATGTGATTTTAGAATTGATTCGTTAACCACTCATCATGCCAAAATTGATTGTTTTTCGTAAGTGGTTAGTTTTCATATTCCTAACCAACTCACATACTTAATTCAAACCACTAAACCACTAAAATCAGCCATCGCCATATCAAGCCACAAAGCTATTCGCTTATTGAAAAACGGATGTCAAGCTTTCTTAGCCCATGTTATGGATTTGAATAAAGACAAGTCGATTTGAATAATATTTCCGTGGTTGAGAATTTCGATGTATTTCAAGAGCTTCCCCGGTTTACCCCTTTAACGTGATGTTGAATTCTTTATCGACCTTGAACCGCACAAAACCCATTTCTAAAACCCCATATCGAATGGCTCTATTGAACTTCAGAGTTAAAAGTCCAACTACATGTGAATTATTAGACATCGGTTTCATCTGGCCCCAAGACGCCTCCTTGGGGTGCTCCTGCTTTATTCAGAAAGAAGAAAGACGGAGTATGCGACTTTTGTATCGACTACCGAGAATCGAACCATGTCACCATCAAGAATAGTATCCGCTACCTCGCATTGATGACCTGCTCGACCAACAGCAAGGAGCACAATTCTTTTCAAAGATCGATCTTCGCTCGGATATCATCACCAAGATTAAAACCGAGGATATTCCAAAGAAGGCATTCGTGACTCTGCAGACGGGCATTATGAATTCTTGGTCATGTCTTTGGATCGACTAATGCTCCCCGCCGCTTTCATGGATATGATGAACCGTGTATCCAAGGAATATTTGGATCATTCGTTGTTGTCTTTATTGATGACATCCTCATCTATTCCAAAAGCCGTGAAGATCATGAGCACCATTTGAAGTTCGGTACTACAAAGACTTCGTGAACACAAACTTTATGCTGTCAAGAAATGCGAGTTTCGCTTAAGGAAGTAGCATTCCTTGGGCACGTGGTGTCAAAACAAGGAGTATCTGTGGACCCGCCAAGATCAAGCAATACAAAGTTAGGGAGAACCAAGTTCTGCGGATCAAGACGCAATTTTCCGGGCTTAATTGGTTATTATCTGGAGATTCGTGGAAGGATTTCTCGAATCGCCATCTCGCTAACTCACCGACTTTAAGGATACAAAATTTTCATGAGCGAGGAACGCGAGAAGAGCTTCCAAGAGCTCAAGAGAGACTCATTTTAAGACTGTTTTCGACAATACCATCCGGTTCGGATGGATTTGTTATCTACATCGATGCTTCCGGCAAGGGGTTGGGATGTGTTCTTATGCAACATGGGAAAGTCATAGTTTATGCCTCACGATTAACTCAAAGAATATGAGAGGAATTATCCTACTCATGATCTAGAGTCAAGCAGCAATGATTTGGCGTTGAAGATATGGAGACACTACTTGTATGGAGAGAAAGTGGAGATTTAAACGGACCATAAAAGCCTCAAATATTTCTTCACCCAAAAGAACTCAACATGCAAGAACGACGTTGGTCGGAGTCAAAAAGATTACGATCACACTATTCAATATCATCCTCGAAAAGCGAACGTAGTGAATTGACGATTAAAGAATATCATACGCAAGCACGAAAAGTGCGATATTGTCAACGCAAAGGCCCATTTTGTATGACTTGCAAAGGATGGAGGTAGAATTAAAGACCAGAACCCACATAATGATGGCGAATATACAAGTAGAACCGACTTTAATCGATAAAGTTAAAGCATTTTCAAGCTACTTGACCAATCGATGCGTATGAAGAAGAAAGTGAAAGAAGGAGCTATTCCTAAGCAAGAATTGATGAGGAAGGAATACTTGAGTCAATTTTAGACTTTATGCTCCTAACGATTCCGACCAAGCATAAAATCATGATAGAGGCACACAACACCCCGCTTCAGTAATCCATTTGGGAGTACCAAAATGTATCATGATATTCGACATACATTTTGGTGGAACAATATGAAGAGAGAGATTGCGGAGTTTATCTCAAGATGTTTAACCTGTCAACGTGTAAAAGTGAGCATCAAGTGCCAAAAGGTCCATCAGAACCACTTGAGATTAGGAATGGAAATGGGAACACATTACTATGGATTTTGTTATGTGTCTTCCCAAAGTTTCTCAAGGCGTAGATGCAATTTGGGTTATTGTTGATAGATTAATCAAGTCCGCCCATTTCTTACCGACACGCGAGACTTATCCCTGAACTTTCGTCAGACAGATGCATTTGAATGAGATCAGACGATTGCATGGCACGCCAAGATCCATAGTTTCGGATCGTGACCCGAGATTCACTTCAAGATTTTGGGTTACCTGCGCAGAAAGCTATGGGCACGGATTTACGATTCTGGCTTCAAAGATACCATCCTCAAACGGACGGACAATCGAGAGAGGACTATTCAAACCCTGAAGATCTATTAAGACTCGTGGTCCTAGATTTCAAAGGAAGTCGATAAGACCTACCACTAAAGTGGAATTCTCCTACAACAACAGCTTATCGCAAGTATAAGTTCGGCTCCATTTGAGGCGTTGTATGGATTTAAAATGTCGTTTCTCCAAAGATGTCGGGACGAAAGGGAGAGAAGAACATTGTTGGGACCGTAATTAAGACGCATTTGACTACGTAAAAGATCCAAATGATTCGACAACGATTCAAACTTCACAAGATCGACAAAAGAGTTATGCCGATCTTCATAGAAAGGACGTGGAGTTTAATATCGAGATCATGTATTGTTACATATTGCTCCATGGAAAGGAGTTACAAGATTTGGGAAAAGAGGAAACCTCAATCCAAGGTTTGTTGGTCCATTTGAGATTTTCGACCGAATAGAAACGAGAGCCTATAGACTCGCGTTACATTCTCCAAGTATGTCTCGTGTTCACAATGTATTCCATATATCTATGCTTCAGAATATGTGAAAGACCGAACCACATTATCGCATTAGAATCCTGCATTTGATAGATACCAAGATTTAACCCACGAGGAGATACCGTTGAGATTTTGGATAGGAAAGATGTGTGACGCCCCCAAAATAGGTCTACATCACCCATTCTCGAGTTGTCAATACACGATACGTAAACAACTACAACTTTATTATTACAATAGTAAAACGCGTGAGTTTAAATACAGATATTGCCATCTGCATAATATCCACATACAAATAAATCCTCATCATAATTATTGATACATTATTTTACAACAATGGTGAGGACTACTAAACAACTCTCCCTAGAACTTTCATTCCATACCCCGACTGCATCGCTTATATTCTCGCCCCGAGAAGAAAAATGGAACAAAAAGGAAAAGGGTGAGCTCGACTAGCCCAAAGAAGAATATTATGACTAAGATAATATACAACAAATTATCGTTAGTCTTCAACAGGAAAAATATAATAGAATACAATAGACAACAAGTTTTAAATCAATATTCGCAATGAAATAATAATTCATTGTAAGAGTTAAGTAGAGAATGCAAACTACTATCTTCTATGTATGAATTTTAAAGTTCATCATCAATATTTTTATCCCGTAACATCAATCAATATATATCCGAATCATATATTCATCCTGCAGACTACAAAAGCAAGGACATTCACCACTGGGTCATGTTCATCTAAACACTGCTCATCTTCAGACCACGGCCAAAGATATTCATCGAAATCATTCATCTTTGCACTACGCCAAAGATATTCATCGAAATCATTCATCTTGCACTATAAAGCCAAAGATATTCATCATAACTCATTCATCTTTGACTACGTGCCAAAGATATTCAATAATATCATTATTTAAGATCGAGGATGATGAAAAATATTTTTAAAAAAACGAATCCAAAGGAAACAAAATGACAAGGATTAAGGATTAAGGATTCAGTACTTTGTTTTATCCACGTCAAAATACCTCAAAAATAATCATAGTGGTGTAAAATTCAAGAATGATCAAAACATGGATACAATCAAAGTTTAGTATCCATAATAGATATTTTGGACAAAAAGAAGAAATTTCATTTTTCTATTGAATAATGCCAGATTCGTGAATAAGTCAAGATATGTGAATAATAACTCCGACACCAAAAGATAGAAATTTCATTAAAAAACATCTTCACGCTTCGTGAATAAGATCGTGAATAAGAACTCGTGAATAAGAATAACTCGTGAATAAGAACTCATGAATAAGAAGCTCATGAATAAGAATTCCCCGACATGAAAAAGTTCCAAATTTGATAAAAGTTCCAACTAATATTTCAAAGATAATGATATTGAAGAAATAATATCATTTGAGAAGAAAATAACATCCCTTACCTCGAAAGACAAAGATTTTAATGAAACACCTGGATATAAAGCTATGATTGAACTTTCACCGTATAGCAATACTCAAAGTATACTCAAAATACTCACAAGAATACGCCGATAATATAGAGAGAAAATTTGAGTTTTTGGTGTGATTTTCAATTCTAACCCAAGCATTTATTTATAGTGAAATCGCTTAGTAACACCAAAAGCAGTAAAATTTAATATAATATTATTATTTATAATAATAATTCCTACGCACACCTTGAATCTGAATTTCAAAGAACTTGTCATGTGTTAAATGAGGGAACCAAATGAAAAAAAAACGTTTTTGTAAATAAAAATATTTTAAACTTCCAAAAATCAATTATTTCAGAGCTTTAACTTCAATAATTCACAATAAATAGCCCTTTTTGCCGTAGAAAAAATTCAAATCTTGCGTGTTTTTATAGGAAATTCAATTTCTACAACTTTACTGAAGAAAAGTTTTCCAAATTCCAAACATAAATTGACCGAAATCCATAAATGGGCGATTTTATAAAGTTATAATCAAATTTCAATCAATAAATGGGGTCCACCACATGTTTAACATGTTTTAAACATTTTGGTAACAAAATACTCCTCCTCCACATATACTCATATATCCCACATTCATCGTAAAAATATCATTGTTAATATATTATTAAAATAATATATTTAAATGAATTATTTTATCGAAAAAGATAAAATATTAATTTTCAACAATTGTCACTATAAAATTTTCTCCGTCTATATCCACATAAAATCAATATTTTCCTCATCATATGAATCAATAATTAATTATTCACAAATAATATTACAGAATCACAATATTGACAACCAGTAGTTCCAGAGAAGGGGGCTTTCAATAAGAATTTCTCTCTTCTTGGCATTGATTAGGTGACCAAACCTCTCCTTAGATGTAACTTTCTAGACATTGCCAATAATGTTATCTAATAATATTATTAAGATAATATGAATTATTGGTTCGATAATGAAAAAAATAATCGTAATGACAATTATCAAACAATGAAGAATATAAAATATCAACGCAAAGAATTATTGAATCAATAAAATAAAATCGAGCAAGAATTACCGTAACCATTATTGAGTAAAGTGCTTCTTCACGTAAGAATCAATAATTGGTGCAATCGCGGTGCTTGCATCTGATAATAACGCATACATCGTGTGTTTTAACCATCGGGTATTCCAACAAAGATTAACTGCAGAACAACTATGCCGTTATTTTTAAACAACTTATTTTTGTCGTTTTCTTTCATCCAATCGCTTTCGTTATGGGCCCACAAAAGATCAAGGTACTGTCAGACGAATATTCCTCGACAATCTGAATATTCCACGACCAAACGAATATTCCCCGACAATAATGAATATTATATCACCACTTGCTTATTTAAAATATTTGCGTATTTTACCCATAACTAACCACATTAATGAAATCCACCCTTACTATTTCAAAATAATAAATAAAGAAAATTCCTTTTTATTTAAAAAAATTTCTTGGTCTTACAAAGATGTCTTACGATGAAGGTTATACCACAAGTTAAGGTTTTGTGGAGAAACCATGCAATCGAGGAAATGATATGGGAGTTGAATCGGAGATGAAAGCGAGGTACCCTCAACTTTTCGATATACTGTGTATCGACACGTTAATTTCGAGGACTAAATTTCATAAGGAGGGAGTTGTCAGAAGCACCCAACTTATTATAAATAAAATTGAATTTTCCTTTATTCATTATTCTAAATTAATAAGGGTTAATTTGATATAATTCTTTGGTTATGGGTGAAATCTGCAAAGTTTACAAAATAAGCAAAGTGGTTATAAAATATTCATTATTGTCTGGGAATATTCGTTTCGTCGTGGAATATTCTTTTGTCCGGAATCTCCGCACGATTTACCTGCCGTTAATAGCCATCGGTAGGCCCCATAACGGAAAAACGGTTGGATGAAGGAAAACCATAAAGATCGAAGTTTTATAAATAACGACGTAAATTGTTACCGTTAACACCGTTGGGTTACTCCGGTGGTTAAAATACAAATACGCGTGGTCGCACAAAGAAGACACGATATTGCGACAAAGATTGTTGAATTATTGATCCTTACGTAAAAAGGCACTACTCAATAATTGTTACAAGAATTATCGCTCATTATTTTATCTTATTGATTCAATAATTGTCTTTGCGTTAATATTTATATTATTATTGTTTCAATAATTGTCATTACACAAGATTTTCCATTATCAAATCAATAATTCATATTATTTGAATAATATTATCGATAACATTATTGGCAATGTCTAGAAAGTTTTGTCTAAGGAGAGGTTTGGTCACCTAATCATGCAAGGCCAAGAAGGAGAAATCCTTATTAGAAAGTTCCTCTTCCCGAGAACTACCGGTCACAAGATCATGGATTCTCGTAATATTATTTTTAAATAAGTAATTATTGATTATTATGATAAAAAAAATATTTATTTTATGTGGATATAGATGGAGAAAATTTTTAATGTGACAATTGTTGAAAATTAATATTTTATCTTTTTCTCGATAAAATAATTCATTTAAATATATTATTTTAATAATATATTAACTATGATATTTTATAATGAATGTGGGATATATGAGTATATGAGGAGGTAGAGTATTTTGTGGCATTAAATGTTTAATATATGTTTGTGTGTTTGCGGACACAATTCTCGATAGAAAATTGATTATAGATCGTGTAAAATCGCCTGCTTATGGATTTCGGTCAATTTCATTTGCAATTTGAAAAAGTTTTCTTCGCAAAGTTCTAGAGAATGGAATTTCCCATGGAAAAACGCGAGTTTCAATTTTTCCGATAAACGAGCTATTTTCACTTAATTATTAAAGTTTCGGAAGATAAAATAATTTTTATTAAATAATGGGTGGGACCCACTCTTGTTTGAACATATGGGTCATTGGAAATTGGGTCAAGGTTTATCGGTATTTGATTTTGTTCAAAGGCATGCGTAGAAGATATAAATTATAATATTATTTTATTATTTTAGTCTCTTTTTGCTCTAACATTTTCCTATAAATAGAGGGCTAAGTTAGAATTGAAAATCACACCGTAAACTAAGTTTTCTCTTTTCTTTCTATATTGTCGAACGTATTCTTGTGAGTATATTTTGAGTGTTGCTATACTATGAGTGAAGTTTCACAAGATTATATCTAAATTCAATGTAAGATTTACGGTTATTTTGAGGTAAGTGGATGTTATTTCTTTCGTAAATGATATTATTTTCTTTAATATCATTATGCCAAAATCTTTGTTGAACTTTTTATCAAATTTGGAACTTGTTGTGTTTGGGTTACTATTCACGATACTCAAGACTATTCACGATACTACAAGACTATTCACTTAATACTAAGACTATTCACCTAAAAAATAAAAATAATTCTTTTTTGCCCAAAATATCTATTCCGGATACTAGCTTTGATTGTATCCATGTTTTGATCATTCTTGAATTTTACACCAATATGATTATTTTCAAGTATTTTTGGACACGGGTAAAACAAAGTACTAATCCTTAATCCTTAATCCTGTCATTTTGTTTCAATGGATTAGTTTCTTTAAAAATGTTTTTCATCATCCTCACCCTAAATGGTGATATAAATGAATATCTTTGGCCTCTGTAGGGGTAAAGAAAGAACGATTAATCGATGAATATCTTTGGCCCGTAGCAGCAAAGATGAATAGTGTTAAAATGAATATGACCAATCGGTGATATAAAATGAATATCTTTGCCCAGTAGTGCAAAGATGATTAAAGATGTATATTGATTGTTATTAAGGTGGATAAACTATTGATGATGGACTTTTAAACCTTAGAAGACAAGAGAATTCTTTTCACGTGACTCTTCTAATGGATTGTTGTTTCACGCATTTGTTGATCTAAAACTTGTTATCTATTGTATTCTATTAGATTTTTCCTCGTTGAAGACTAACGATAATTTGTTGTATATTATCTTAGTCATAATATTCTTTATTGGGCTAGTTGAGCTCAACCTTTCCTTTTGTTCCATTTTTCTTCTCGTGAGGTGGTAACATAAAGCGAGGATCGAGCCTAAAGGTGTGGAGTGATGGTTCTAGGAAGATGTTTTTATCGCCCTCACTATTTCGTAAAATAGTGTATTAATAATTAATGAGGACTTATTTGGGTGTGTATATTATCTAAGACAATATTTGTATTTAAACTCACAAGTAGATTGTCGTATTCTACACTTACATCTGTATTATCAAAGTTGTAGTTTGCTTTTATACCATGTATTTTTGGCGACTCAGAATGGGTGTCAGATACCTATTTTTGGGGCGCCATGTAGTGCAAAAAAGATGAATTTATTAGTATGATTATGAACAGGAACTGTGATATGATATAACCATGATTTTTAATGTTTCAGGTAAAGACAGGTGATGAAAATTATCTTCGTCTTGGATGAGAATAGAAATTTAGAATCACAATTATGATTATGAGTTATTCATATAATTTTGGAAAGGAACTGTTGATTGATGTTACAGGGATAAAACATTATTGGTGGACTTTTAACTTGGAGAAGATAATAGACTTTATGGTCTATTTGACTCTTTTAATGGATTGTTCGTTCCGCTGCAACTATGGTTGAAAAGTTTTATCATCTATTATATGTTCTAAATCTCTGATTTACTACTGATGAAGGCTATTGATAATTTAATTATCTTTAGTCATGATATTCTTTACTGGGCTAGTTGGGCTCACCTTTTTGCTTTATAATTACTTTCAGGTAATAAGAGTGTAGCTGGGTCGAACGGGGGTAACAAGAGAATAGAACGGTGGTCTCTAGCTGTGGAGTTCTCCCTAAACAGTTTTTGACTATACCTTTATGTAAGGTGTCATTGTGACGTGCTATCCAAGGTTGGGATGAGAGTCACAGTTGGTATATATTTGTATCCAAACTCACAACATATGTGTTGTTGTATTTTGTACGACAATTGTTGTAATAAAGTTGTAGTTGTTTTCTGTACCATGTATTTGGCGATTCAAAATAGGTTGGATGGATTGGACCTATTTTAGGGGTGTCATAGTTGGCTAATTGAATGTTTTAAAAGCACAGTGGGGTAAATGTACGTTTTTCCCCCAATTTTTTAACGTCCGTGAGCAAAATTAGACGGAATTGTTTGATTAAACATTTTTTAAAAGTACAGTGGGCTAATTAAATATTGGCTTAAATATGATTTACTACCCTAAATTATATGCCATATTCCACTTCGGTGATCCACCTTTCAATTTTGTCAATTAGATGATTGAATTATTAATTTTTTTCAACTTCATTCAATTGGGCCTGCCACGTAAGAAATTGTCGACGCCAAGATCTTAAGAAGGCTAAATGAGTGCTTATGTGTAAAAAGAATATATATTTTAATGAGATCAAATGATAAAAGGTAAAATAACAAATAAAAACAACTAAAATTACACAAATAATATAATAATTAGTTATATATAAAATAAAATAAAACTCAGCTTTTTTTGTAATAAAATAAATAAAAAACGCTTTTTTTTGTAATAATAATAAAAGCAAATTTTTTAATAAAATAAAATAAAACACGCTTTTTTTAATAATAAAAAAATCACGTTTTTTAATAAAATAAATAAAACACAATTTTTTAAATAAAAAAAAGCGTGTTTTATTTGTAATTATTATAAAAAATTGTGTTTTATTTATTTTTATTAAAAAACTGTGTTTTATTTATTTTTATTAAAAAATTGTATTTTTATTTTTATTAAAAATAGGCTCCGTAAGATCCAAGAGAGAATAAGTGAACTAGATAAACTGTAATCGCTTTTTTTTATTTTATTAAAAAAATTGTGTTTTTTTTATTATTACAAAAAAACTGTGTTTTATTTTATTTTTATTTTTATTAAAAAAAGTGTGTTTTTTTATTATTACAAAAAATTTACGTTTTTTTTATTATTACAAAAAAACTGCGTTTTATTTTTATTACAAAAAAACTGGGTTTTTGTTTATTTTTATTACAAAAAACTGAGTTTTATTTTTTTTTTATATATAACTAATTATTATATTATTTGTGTAATTTTTAGTTATTTTATTTGTTATTTTATCTTTTTGTTCTTTTATCTCATTAAAAATATATATTCTTTTTACACATAAGCATTTATTTAGCTTACTAAATGTCACGTCAATAATTTTTAACGTGACAGACCCGATTGAATGAAATCCAAAAAACCACTACAACCACCGAGATAAATGTGCTTTTTCCCATTTTCATATTTTAAAATTTTATACGAGCACTTGACCTTCTTTGGGAAGCAAGGAAACGGCGCCGTGTCAAGCATCTAAGGAAATTAGAAGGAAACCCTAAACCTTAACCAACAAATCTATCAAACGCAAAGCTTCATTTTTCTGCATCAATGGCCGAAGATAGGTCAATAGCCAAAACCTTCCCAGTTAAACCAAAGTTAAAACCCACTTTGAATGAAACCACACCAACTCCAGAATCCAAATACTGGAAATCTTTCAAATCCCCCAAAGAAACCCCAATTCAAACCCTAATCTCATCTATCACTTCTCTCTCCTTCTCGCCAACTTCTCCTCACCACTTCGCCGCCACTCACTCTGCAACCGTCTCCATTTTCTCGTCTGAAAGCCTAACACCCAAAGCCACCATCTCCGCCTTCAAAGATACAGCCACATCCGCCTCTTTTCGCTCAGACGGACGCCTACTCGCGGCCGGATCCCACTCCGGTCTGGTTCAAGTCTTCGACGCCAAGTCCCGGTTACCCCTCAGGAAACTCCGTGGTCACTCCCGCCCCGTTCATGCAGTTAAATACCCTCGCCTCGATAAGCTTCACCTCCTCTCCGGCGCCGACGATGCCGTTGTCAAGTACTGGGACGTGGCTTCGGAGACTCCGATTCATAATCTCGTCGGGCATAAAGATTACGTTCGTAGCAGCGATTTTTCACCTGCTAGTGATGATATGTTTGTTACGGGTTCGTATGATCATACAGTTAGGGTTTGGGACGTTAGGGTTTCAAAAGGAAGTTCTGTAATTGACTTTAATCATGGTAAACCGGTTGAGGATGTAATTTACTTGCCATCTGGGGGGTTAATTGCCACTGCGGGGGGCAATTGTGTGAAAATTTGGGATGTGATTGGAGGTGGGAAGTTATTGCATTCGATGGAGAGTCATAACAAGACCGTGACTTCAATTTGTGTTGGGAAAATTGGGAGAGAGAGTGGAGAAGAAGCTCAGCAGTATAGGATTTCAAGTGTGGGTTTAGATGGCTATATGAAAGTTTATGATTATGCCAAGTTTAAGGTTACTCATTCAATGAGATTCCCTGCTGCCCTATTATCGGTAGCATTTTCCCCAGACTGTTCTACGAGGGTGATTGGTGCTTCAAATGGAGTTTTGTATGCAGGAAAGAGGAAAATGAAAGAAGATACAGGGGCCGAAATGGGGGATATTGTGGATGTGGAGGTGCATAGGAAGAGGGAGTTGAGGCCTTCGCATTTTAGGTACTTCCATCGAGGGCAAAATGAGAAGCCTTCAGACGGGGATTTTTTGATTATGAGGCCAAAGAAGGTGAAACTGGCAGAGCACGACAAGTTGTTGAAGAAGTTTAGGCATAAGGAAGCTTTGATATCTGCGTTGAAGGGGAAGAATCCTGAAAATGTGGTGGCTGTTATGGAGGAATTGGTAGCAAGAAGGAAGCTGTCGACGTGTGCTACAAATTTGGAGACAGAGGAGGAGCTTGGTCTGTTGTTGGGATTTCTGCAGAGGCAGACGACAATGCCTAGATATGCAGGCTTGTTGATGGGTCTAGCTAAGAAAGTTATTGAGATGCGAGCTGAAGACGTAAGAGCTTCAGATGAACTGAAGGGTTATATTAGAAACCTAAAGCGGTTGGTTGAGGAGGAGATAAGAATACAACAAGCAATGCAAGAGATTCAGGGTATAATTTCTCCTTTATTGAGGATTGCTGGAAGATGATAAACCGTAGCAGTAGTTTGATCAACTGTTGGGTACTTCTTAGGAGTATCTTTTAGTTGAGAAGTTTTGCAATTTTATTCATTAGATTTAGAACTATCCTTATCGTATTGTTATGTTTTGATGCTTCAATGAAATTGTAGGGGGGAAATAGTGCCTTATCCTCGGTGTACCTATCTATATGCTTAATTTTTATGGATTTCTTTGGTTGTGTTGTACTTTGATCTTGATGTATGAAAATGTCATGAAGGACGATTTTTATTTCTTACATACATAAATGCACACAAACTATGATTATAATTGAATCTAGGTGAAGTTGAGTTAACAACTTAACATACAATCTACTGGACTGTGGTAGCTTAAAAGTGGGATTGGGAAGCAAGCCCACAGTATATGAAGAATTGAAAACCTTCCTTAGTGTGAACCATGTCGGATCACGTGATGCTTAGTTACACACTTTTACATTATCCTTGGATTGGCTATATTGTTCTCTTGGCAGGCTTCTATTCATGCTAATTATATTCGACTCATATGGTCCTTGGCGGTTATATATTCCTTAAATTTGTTGCTCGCAGCGGAACTGCTAGAAATAAACGAGACTTATTTTGAATAAAGTTGCGGTGTTCTTCTTGCCTTTATTGAAGTTTTTTTTTATAACTCAACTTTTTCTAAGCAGCAATCGTTTTCCTTGTATACTTGGGTTGATTTCTGAAACTTGACATCTCTCCAGTAGTGCAGAACATTACGAGTATAATTACAAAGAAGAATTCTTGCACTAGTTTGCATTTGTTATATCGTGATTCTCTGTTAGTCCCCACCAAGAATTTTCAAATTACTTTTGTAGATGTGAATTTTAAGTTGGTACAAGATCAGAAGCAGGCACTTCCTCGGTCATCAGGTTTTTTCCAGGCTTCTCTCGTACTATGTGCAATGTTTGATCTTGTCAAGTTAAGCACTTCAGTTCATGGAAATTGCACTTTTTAGGTGATGAAAATGATTCTTCAGAAGTTTATCTGGGAAGAATGTTGCAAATACTGAGAGAGTTTTCAGCGGATCAAATACTTAGTATATATGTCATTGATGATGTTTGGGAGTACATGACTGCCATGAAGGTATGTTGGTTTAACTCCTTGAATATCTGGGCTGCTACTCGTGTTGGCTGGCTGAATGTTATGGAACCCGATCTCAAATCAATTTTAAAAGTGCAATGTGGAGATGTGATGTTAAATTTGTTATTTATATATCTACCTAATTGGATTTTGTTGGACAATCTCAACCGACTAAACTTGATTTAATGTATTCTATGACATTCTAGTGCCAGTCATAACTAAAGTATATTTTTCAAGTAAAAATTATCATTATTAGGCGAGTTATTTCATATTTTCCTATATCTGTTTCCATCACAAATGACATTATTTTTTCATTCTGCTGATAAAGTCATTGCCTAGTGTTGGTTCTCGTTAATGAAGGGTGTTGGGACTGTGTAGACTGATTATAGATCTACACATGGTATTTGTACAAGCACTCAAAGTTTCTAACTATATCCGTTTTCTTACGCTTATGACCTTAGTTTTTATCCCAAAAACAAATATTTTCACTCAAAGTTGTAAATGTGTTTTCAAAATTCTTATTTTTTACTTTTGTAGTTATAAAAAAGTTGGTTCGAGTTATAAATATAAATGGATCTTTGCAAAGGAACTAGATAGACACAGTGAGTGCAAGAAATGGTGCTTCACTCTAATACTTAATTCTACCTTGGACCAATCTATTTGACCAATTGTCATACTGTTCAACCCGTCGTTCATTTTTCAAATTGATTTTGTTGTTAGACAGGAGGTGGCACTTCCTCAACCATATTCATTAAGTAATTGTTGCATCCCAATCAAACTTAATGTTAAGTTCTTTACAATGGGGATATTTTTGCTTACCGAGTATGTTCCACTTTCATCATCATAATTTGGCTAATGATTAAAATCAACTATTAGCATTAGTGAATTTCCTACGATCTTTAATGGGGTAGCTGTAAGTTCAAGTGTTAGATTGGATGGGTGAGTATGTCTTACTTATCATTTTAAAGTGAAATTAAAAGCTTCCTTGCAGGATTGGAAACGTATCATCTCTATTCTCCTGGATGAGAACCCATCAATTGAGCTTACTGATGAGGATACAACAAATTTGACTCGACTCCTTTGTGCATCAGTCAAAAAGTCAGTGGGAGAAAGGATAGTTCCTGCTACGGATAGCCGAAAACAGTACTACAATAAAGCCCAAAGAGTAAGTTACTCGTTACTTATTACAGTTTCAACACTTAATCTAAGATTACTCTTGGAATGCAATATATACTAGTTGTATATTTGTTGCACCTTTTTCTGCATCCTTTAGTGGGCTTTAATTTCACTCCTGGGATAAAATGATACTGAAGGGATATTTTTATGTTAGATTCCTTTTGCTGGACTTGCATTTCGTTTATCCTGGTCAATTTAAGTGTCTAAGGTAACTACTGGTGCATTACACTGGTTTTTAGATTGGTTCCATGTTCCAACCAACCAAGTACCAAAATGACTTGGGTTGATTCTCAATTTCTTGTACCCAGATGAAAACAATCTAGTCAAAAACTTGGATCTGCCAAAGGAAAGTATGGTTGACGCGGAGTCGGTTTTCACTTTTCAGTTTGGGTTGCTCTGAAGAAGTTAAAATCATGGTTGACCTAGTCTACTTAGCAGTTTTTTTTGCTTTTGTTAAAAGAGGTTGAAGACAATTTGAAGGATAAAAAGAAGAGAAGAACGATATTAGTAGTAATTGTTTGACCTATCACCTAGAAATAAATTGCATTAAAGAATTCAGAGTCACGATTTATATATGCTGAACAAAGTTGAGGGGTAGGCTAGAGCGCTAAGGTGCTAGAAAGGGTATACAAATATTTTAATCATGTTATGCTCTACAATTTTTTGCTGCAACAAAAAAAAGAGCATATCCATAATAACGTTGAAAGGCTTTCATAAATGATTTATATAAACACTTTTTTTGACAAGTACAATTGATTTATATAAACAAATGAATAATTCCAACCAGATAAATCTTTGTAATGTGTGTGGAACGGTCGAACTGTTGGTTGACTCCTTACTTAGATTATCTGGCTGATGTCTTGTGTCATCCGAAACCGAGTATGTTTTTTGGGAGGTTCATGAAAGAATTTGTGGCGATCATATGAGAGCAAAGGCGTTGGCGTACAAAGTGCTTTGACAGGGTTACTATTGGCCAACAATTTTCAAAGAAGCAACAGACTATGTAAATAAGAACCCCAAATGTCATCCTATTACTCATCATCCGCTCAAGAGTTGTATTTTGTTTTATCCTCGATTCCCTTTGTTTCTAAACAACTTGTAAATTTACAACGATATTATGGTCATCAATCATCTATTTTTCAAAGATGACTTCCAGTCTTCCACATTTATTAATTCCCAAACAACATAATTTGGCCTGTACGAGGTGCCACTTTTGCACTTAGGAGCTCATGGTTTGATAAATAACATTTTTGGATAAAAGAAGATTAATTAAAGATGAAAAAGTGGTTACATGGTTTAGGGAGTTATATTTTTTCGGATTCTGGATGAATATGTAATTTTATTTCCATTTTTTCCCAAATTTTTAAAGGTATAATAGTTGAAATTATTTAGTATTTATTTAAAAACTATGTGTGGAGAAGCTTGGAAACGGGTTAAATACACTTTTCCCCACTTTACTTGACCTCGGTTTACAAATACATCATTGGACTGAATTTTTTTACGGTCAACTCATTAAACTATACGTTATTTACAAAAAGTGATAAAATAAATCATCTCAAGTTAACCATTTAATGAAAAAATTTGACGTGGCAATACGTGGCATAATATTACATAATACTTGGCAATATAATTGACGTGGCAATATATAACAAAGATGATGTATTAAAAATAATAATTTAGAAATCTTTTAAACATTTTTAAGTTTTTATTACATAATTTTTTTTTACACAAATCAAACAATTTAAACAAACTAAATAAATTAAACAAATTCAAATCTAATTCATCATCTTCTTCACCACAAATCCAAATCCAAAATAATTCGAAATCAAAAATCTGAAACTCATCAAAATCAAAGCTACTAAGTTCTAAATCTCTTTCTAAATTTGCAGCTCAAATTCAAACATAAAAATGGTGATGGGTAAAACGGAAATCAAATTGTTCTGATTTGCTCCGATCTAGTTCAGATCTGACTGTAGGCAACAAGACGTTGATGATTTTGCAGGCACGATGACGATGATTTGCTAGTACAACAACAATAACCATCAGCTATACCCAATTAGTTCAAAGAAATAAGGATGAGAGAGAATACCCAATCAGCCATACCCAATCAATTATGAAAAGTATGATTTAAGGGAAGAAGATGAGAGAGAATGAGAGAGGAAATAGGTCTCACTTAAAATTTTCTCTCTCCCTTATTGATCTATGTTCCCATCCGCCATCTCTAATGGTGAAGATGATGATGTACAGTGATAAGAGATTAAGAATTTAAGATGATGCTAATTTGTTAAATTTGTTCTTTTGTATAAATAAGTTTGTTTAAGTAATTTATTTTAATATGTTTAAGTTATTTATTTAACATATATTTTTTAAGTACTGTACTTTGAAATTTTATTTTGGTTTAACATAGATTTAGTTAATTTTAGTATCAAAATATTTTAAGTTTTCCACCTTGGCAGACTATATAGACAAGTGTGTAAAAATTTAATTTTTCTCTCACATGTGCAAGTCACATGCCAAGTTTCTGTTAAAAGTCAACGCATTTAACAGATTTTGTAATGATTTGATAAATATTTGTAGTTCACTGACTCGATTGTAAAAAAATTCAGTTCAGTGATGCATTTACCGAGGTCGAGTAGAGTGGAGAAAAGTGTATTTAACCCGCTTGGAAACACAACTTAATGAGCAAACCATTTTCAAATATGATATATATTTGGCGATTATTAAGAATTCAGATTGCCTCACCGAGATACTAACATGATGAAGGAAGCTTCAGTGATCACTTATATGCAACAACAGAATCTGAAAGCATGTTTGTTTCATGAGAAGATTCACTTCTTCCGATTAATGTCATGGGCAGTAATTTGTGTACTAGCCCATTCAGTTTGTTGTCTACCACCTTTAGCATATTTTTGTTAATGAATCTATAATATTATTTAAGCGGTAGGAGTGGGTAGGTATTTATTACCATGTTCCCTTGGAGTGGAAGGGACATAGGGGACTTTACATGATTCCACAAGAATCTTCTTTAGAGAACAGAACATCTAGGTTTCTGTCAAAAACCTAGTTCTTTTTTTTTATCTTGGTTGGTTTGGTGGGTTAAAGAAGAAAAGCTGACAATGGCTTTGAGGAGTTACTTGGCTCTCAACTCTTAATATTTTTCCTGTCAGTCTTTTACCTCTGGTTTTGAGAAAGTGTTAAGAACCTTTACAGGATGACATTTTTTGGGATATGTAAAACGGGAACCATCAAGTTATCAATTGCTAACACATCAAAAAATAAATAAAAAAATAGCCCCCTCCCCAAAAAAGAAAAAAAAAGAAAAAACACTATCAAGTTTCTTTAATAGGTTAAGCAGTTAGAGAATGGGATAGCAATTTATATTATGTTTTAGCACTACTCATGTGTGACCTTTGGTTGCATGTGGACAAACAACTATATATCCTAGCAACTCTGGTTCCCAACTATGTATATTAGGATTTTTGACAGAAAATCAAGATTAATGTAGAAAGACAACAACTTATCAAAAAGACTTTTGTAGAAGTCTACTAGTCATTGGGATAAGTCCTGATTAGTTGATTTACAAAATCCATTTTATATAGATAATGGCTCTTTAATGGGGTCTGATAGCTCGAGTGACCAAACTATTACTTTAGAACTCGTGGTCATTATACCTAAATTAAAATGCATCTAACCTGTCAAGAGTGTTGGGTTAAATTCTTCCCGAAATGAAACCAAGATGCATAACTATGTCTATCATCTTTATTTAGATTTGATGTTATATATTATTTATCGAATTATGCCTGAAGCAAGTTTTAAAGTTATTCATATGCTTTGTTGCCAGGAAATGATTGAAAACAATAGGAGAGATATAACAGTCTCCATGATGAAGAACTACCCACTGCTCTTGCGTAAATACATGGTTGACAATGCAAAAATACCTTCACTAGTTGAGATCATAGTTCATATGAATATCGAGCTTTATTCTTTGAAGAGACAGGATCAGGTAGGTTACAGAATTTCTCAACAATAAGGTTATTAAATAAGGTTATGAACCAGTCACTGAAGGAGTGATTTTTTCTCCTATTTCCAGAACTTCAAAACTGTTCTGCAGCTCATGAAAGAGGCATTTTTTAAACATGGTGAGAAGGATGCTCTCAGATCTTGTGTGAAGGCTATCAACTTCTGTTCTGCTCAAAGTCGGGGAGAGCTAAAAGATTTTGCCCAAAATAAATTGAAGGAACTTGAGGATGAGCTGATTGCTAAGCTTAAATCTGCAATAAAAGAAGTTTCGGTATAGTTCTATATGGCTGATTACCCCAACCCCACTCCACCCCCCATTTTTGGCCAAATGAATATAGCTGACATGTCTTACTTTGTAGGACGGTGATGATGAGTACTCGCTTCTTGTAAATTTGAAAAGATTGTACGAGCTTCAGTTGTCAAAGTCTGTACCAATTGAAAGTGTATATGAAGACATTGTAAATATTCTTCAAATTTTCAGAAACATGGACGATGAGGTTTGTAAACAGAAGATTTTCGTTATTCCTTTCTCCTTTGTTTTTTTGCTTTTGTGTGCTTGCTTATTTAATTTTTTTTCTTCCTTTATGTGCTTGCTTAATGCTTGTGCTCTTTCAGGTTGTCAGTTTTTTGCTTCTCAATATGTATTTGCATGTTGCGTGGTGTCTGCACTCAATTATAAACAACGAGACCGTCCCTGAGGCATCTATCTCTTCTCTTTTGCATAAACGAAAAACCTTGTTTGTGCAACTCGAGCACTTTCTGCAACCCTCATCCGGCATTCATGAAGAGGGTAATTGTGGAAATCTTCTAGCATGTCGAGTAAGCATTTTTTTGACGCTTTTTATGAATTTCAGTCATGTCTATATGTTTTGAAGCTTTTTGCTGAACTAACTTTTTCATGACTAATGATTTTGGTCTAATAAAAAATTTCTTTTTCCCAAGGTATGTACTATACTTGCAGAATCATGGTGTTTGTTCAGGAAGACAAACTTTAATTCAACAAAGTTGGAGAGTCTAGGATATTGTCCTGACGTTTCTGTTATTCAAAGATTCTGGGGACTATCAGAAACATCTTAATATTTCAGGTGACCTAAAGTTTTCTCAATTTTGCATTGTACTAAATTTGTGTAGAAGTTGCTATCATGAGATCATCTGCTGCCGGTGTTTGTAAACTGCATAAATCATCTTAAGGGAATAATATGTTGCGCTGAATGAAGTGTTTTATCAACCTGGCAGATAATTGCTATAAAAAGATTTAATCCCTTGTGTTTATTATTTTGGACTCATTTTCATGCCCATCTTGGAATTTGGTGGTAATCTTTTTGTGCATCAATAGATGAGACTGAAGACGAAGATGCTAACAAAGAGTATGTTGAGGAGACAAATCGGGATGCGGTCATGATTGTTGCTGCTAAGTTGGTTGCTATTGATGCCAGTTCCTAAGGTTATCATTATGTTTCTTATTTTCTGTACATGGATTTTTTGACTCTTAAAAAGTATCAGGTAGACAACAACCCATTGAGAATCCTTCATAGGGTATAATTGAACTTATGACTTGAGAATATATTGTTTGGGGTACAGGAGTGTAACAGGAGTTCTTGAGTTGTTTCCATTTAAATTTTTTTTGGTCGAACATAGAAACATGGTTGCCATTCTTTTGTGCTTTAATGTGTCTTAAAAACATGCTTATAAACAATTTTTTTTTGGTTAATGTCAATTTTGACTGCAGGAGTATCTTGGTCCAGAAATTATTTCTCACTTTGTGATGCATGGAACAAGTGTGGCTGAGATTGTTAGGCATATGATAGTTGTTCTAAAGAAAAAGGATGATGATGTCTCTTGTATATTTCTAGAAGCATTGAAAAGGGTGAGTAAACTTTGTGGAGGAAAATAAAGTTCATTTTAATTTAGTTTCCTATAATGCATCAAATTGTAAGCAATGACGACTTTTATGTGCTCCATTACATACCCGTAGATGGTGAACGAGTAAAACTGGGGAAAATAAAATAAAATTTGAAGTCCTTTACATTTTTTAGTTTCAGCAATGTCTTTCTCCTGTGTAGATGGTAATAGATTTATGTATTTATTGGCATGAGTTAGATAGTGTCCCTCCTTTTTTCCTTTTGTTTTCATTTTCACTTTTTAATATGTATGCATTTATGTTCATATTTGTGTGTTCGTAATTTTTTATTAATTTTCTAGCATTCTATCTTTCTATGTATTTTATTAATTGTATTTGTTTCTTATTTATTTATTTCCTTTCTTGTCTTTCTATTTTTTTGTTGTCAAATCTGCCTAGCACAATTAGTGGGGGGTGAAAGACGTCAGTGAGTTGAGTTACATGCTAATATTGATGATATATTTCATCCTGCCTTGGTTTGACTAGGCCTATCGGCGACAATTGGTGGTACTCTCCAATAGTTAATTATGAAGAAGACTTGTCAGTCAAATCATTTCAGGATCTGGCTGCTCGGCTTTCTGGAACTTTTGTTGGTGCTGCTCGAAGCAAACATAGAGCAGACATTTTGAAAATTGTGAAGGATGGTATTGAGTTTCTCCAAAACAGTTGTCATTCTTGGATGGTGTTGTTCTTCACTTTGTATCCAAACTTCCTACACTTGAGATATACTGGACATGTAAGATGTTCCCTTTTAACTATTATGTTCTAATAGAAGTTGTATAATTGCTCTTCCAAAAAGGCGAGGGTTAATGATATAAAATTGTTTTTGCAAGTAGTCTGAAGGATGTCAAAAAACAAACAGAAAATGTGGAAGATCCCAGTGGTTACAGTTTTGTAGACGGCCTGAATGAGAAGTATGTCAAAAATGAAGGTGTACAAGGTACTGTCATACTGCAATACCAATATTTTCATTTCTTTATGGGGCTAAAGTTGGTATTTCGTGGAATAATCCTTTTCTGCTGATACCATTGCTTATCTTAAATACGGTAAAAAAATTGACGAAAGGATGATTAGAGAGATCATAATAGCCATGAGTTGGGAGCATATATTGAATTCATCATCTTCTGCTTTTTCCCCTATATTCCTCTTCATATTCTTCTGATTCCATAGGAAAGGAAATACTTTTCCCTCTTTTGTATCAGCTTTATATTGGTAGGAGATCACCATTTTTTTCTTTAGTTGTTTTTTACTAACTTTCCTGCATTTTGCAACGATTAGAGAGAGAATTCTAGAAAATTTATCCAAAATGAGAACATTTATTTTTGGGTCAATGTAACTCTGAACCCAACTTTGTGCCAGATTGAGATGCTATCTATTTGTTATGTCTATCTTCCTTGTTTTCTTTATGGTGTTATATGTGGGGGAGAGACAGAAAGAGAGCATTATGTACAATTTTATTCTGTTGTAGCCATCATGGAATTGCTTAAACAATTTGTAGACGAATAATAAAGCATTGATTTCACTTGTTAAAAAAATAAAACATTGATTTCTCTTTTTTAATTTTTTTTATTGGCTATATGAGACTGTTTCCAACCTAAGTTGTATATAATGTCAATGGATTACTTCTTGGGTCAATCCTGCGGTCGTGGCCCAATACCACTTCTCCTTTTCTATTCTCTTTTCTTGTCTTCCCTTTTTAAATTAATTTTAACCTGTTTTCGATGTTCAAGTTTAAATTGATAAGAGCATTTTGTTCGATCTTCTGTTTGTTAAATTTTGTTGTCCTTGCTTGTTAGTTGATTACTTCGTGCAATTGATGGTCTGCATTTGGAACTACTTGATGTACCCTACCCTGTTCTATATTACATGAGGATTGATGAGGCATTGGCTTGCAGATGAAAAACTAGCGACTTCTGTGAAACGTCGTGGTCGTCCTCGCAACAAGGGAAATATACATGGAAAGAAACTTTTTGATGAGCACAGGTCAAGTGAAGAAGGGGATTCTATCAGCACCTACCATTATGTGATGATCAAGATGAAGCTGACCAGCAAGTTGAGGAGGAAGAGGAGGCTCCTTTAATACATTCAATTAGAGTGTCATCGAAGCTCAAGTCACTGAGAGTTTCAAGAGAGGAAAACAAAGGACAGACAAGAATGGGACATTCTGGGCAAGCTACAGAGAACTTGGCTGCTACTAGAACATCAGGTAGTTACACTACTATGTGCTGTATTACAGGTTAAATGATTCTTTGTTAAAATGAAGAGTCGTGCAGTCATTCTAGCTCAGTCCATGACTTGTCACTGAGTCTTGTTTTTCTTTCACTTACATTCATGTCTGTGCAATTAGGATGACTCACATTCAATGCATGTCACAGCAGAGTTTTGATGCTCAGGCTACCCTACTAATATAGCACTATTGCATGAAGAGTAATGCGACCGACTTCCTAGTAATCTGCTTAATAATTTGTAGTACTATTTTAATAATACTGATATTCTAAAGTTATAGTTGGTTAACTGTCGGGTCAACTTATATTAACTTGAACTAAATGGGTTGGTTAACTGTTTTTATTTATTTGGGTTAGTTAAAGTTTGGAACCATATTTTTAAAAAGAAATATAGTTCTAACCCGGTTAACCATTTTTCGACCCATATTTTATTTCAAATCCAAATCAAAAGTTCTTTTCATCCATATTTACATATTCAAAAAGCTCAACACCCCACCCCACCAAAAAAAAATAAAGTAAAATACAGTGACCCTCTAGATAATGATAATAACATTCACCTCCCCTCTAGTTTTTTAAGTAACAGCTAGTACCCTTACAAGTTTTTAGGGTTGACTAAATAGATAAAGTTACATATTTACTCTTGTATTTTATCAAATTTTAATTACTAAATAATATATATATATATATATATATATATGTGTGTGTGTGTGTGTGTGTGTGTGTGTTTAATTATCCTTTTTTTTAATACAATACATTTTAATTATAATATTATTTATAATTAAAACTATCTCATTTAAATTGTTGGTAACTTATAAAAAACTAATCTAGATTAATTAACACATATTTTTGGATAAGTGATACAAATATTAAAAAAAATTAAATTAAATTATTAATGAAGCTATTCTAATTAGATGGATTGAATATATTGATAGTTTAGTTTTTGGTGCATAACAACAAAAAATATTATTTGAATTTTTAGTTTCATATTATAATTTTATATGTTAAATTTTATTGAGTATATATAAAAATTGGGATGTTTATGATTTTGATTACATTTTTTTAGTATATCTGATTGACGTTGTTTTTTATACAATGTTAAATAAAAATATAATTATATTTATTACTACCTCTATCTTGTAAAAAAATTATTTTAATATATTTTTTCTTTTTCTTTTGAGTAACAATATTTGTCATTTTTTTCTGTAAATAATTATGTTTAAATGTGACTTATGTTTAGTTTAATATATGAGAAAAATAATTAATATAATTTTTAATACTTTTTTATATGAGTAATAAGATTCGTTTAAATTGTAACAATAAGTTTGTTTTACGTAAATTTTAATATTTGAATTTTTTTATTATTTTATTGCATTAATTTGTAATTTTTATGGTATTAACATTATATTTTTAATTACAAAAAATATATTTGAATATATATCACTTAAATTTTAATATTTGAGAAATTTAATTAGTAAAAATTGTATGACTTTATTTTTCCGATAAAATGAATATTTATTATTTTTTGACTTTTATGTTATTTATTTTACAATTTTATAATTTAAATAATTAGATCAAGTAAAGTAAAAATTATGATATACAAATTTATATTTAGTGGAGAAATTAAACATTATAACTTGAAGGGTGTATTAGACATTATATTAAAAATATTTTTAAATATTAGTTGGTCAACTACACTAGGAGTAGTGAATGTTACATATTGTAGACTAGAGGCGTACTGAAAATGAGTGTTATTATGATTATCTACAGGGGGTGTCATTGTATTTTACTCAAAAAAATATTATGTGATTATATATACACCTCTTACCCCCTACCCCACCCCACACCACACCACACACAACACCACACCCACTCCCACCCCCCCCCCCCCCAAAAAAAAATAATATTATGTGATTATGTATACACTCCTTACCACCACCCCCATCCACACCCACACCCACACCCACACCCACACCCAAAAAAAATAATATTGTGTGATTATGTATACACCCCTTACCACCACTCCTACTCCCTCACCCACCCCACGCCACCCCCACCCAAAAAAATAATATTATGTGATTATGTATACCTTTTACCCACCCACCCCACCCCACCCCACCCCACCCCACCCCACCCACCCCCACTCCCACTCCCACTCCCACTCCCACCCTCCAAAAAAATAATATTATGTGATTATGTATACACCCTTTACGCCCACTCCACCCGCCCCACTCCCCCCACCCCAACCCCCCACCCACCCCACCCCCACCCCCCCACCACACCCCTTACCCCCATCCCTACCCCCACCCCACCCCCATCCTTACCCCCACCCCATCCCTATCAAAAAAAAAATATTATGTGATTATGTATACACCCCCACCCACACCCACACCCACCCATCCAAAAAAAATAATATTATGTGATTATGTATATCTCATAGCATTATTTAAAAGAGCCTAAATTCTATACCTTATATCCGTCACTCTATCTATAGTATATATTAATTTAATTTTTTTTAAAATTTATTTAAAAGTCAAAACATCTTATAATGGTTATTAACCATAACCATATGGTTTCAACCCATATAACCCATATTAAAAATGGTTAATATGATTTTAGTTCTTAAATGGAACCATAACCATATTTTAAAAACCAAAACCAACCCATAACCATATTTTGTCATACTTATATAAAATATAAAAATCTTTCAATTAACAAACATAACATAGAAGATGAGATCCTGCATTATGACAAATACCTAAAAAATAAAAATCATATTTAAGAACAAATAGAGTAATATGAACCACATAATCAAAGATAACTATACCCAGAACCACATAATCAATAACTTTTTTGAGTACACAGAGATAACTATACCAAGATCAAAACACATAAAACAACAGCAATAATAAATATTTTCAGTACACACTAGCTGGCAACAAGAGAGGGACTACACACATAATTGATTAGTTTGTTTGCAAGATACCTCTCTCTTTGGAAAATGGATGCACAATAAAACAATGCTAGACATAACACAATTAGTTCTCTAACTTGCTCTAAACTGTATATTCTGTTAAACTCAAAATACTGGCAATACCATTATACACAAAATTGATCCTTGGTCACTCAAATCAAACCGAACAGAATAAATAAATGTATTATAAAACACAAAAGTCAAATGTCAAAATATATGATATCAACAGAGCTGCAAATTAATGGCTCTTCAGGTAGTGATACATAGCAGCGAAAGCAAGATGGAAATTCAGTACAGGATGGTTACTGGCAGGATGCATTTACATGTTAAATATAAAAGTAAGAGGACGTAAAATAAAGACAAGTCTAAGTGCAAAAATAGAGAAATATAGAGACTCCTAAATAGGAAGATCAGCACATATGTCATCAATAACCCGTATAGGCTCGGGTTAAATATTTTGGAGGCACAGCTTGACCAGATCCTGAAATTGAATCAACCTCAAATAAACTAAAAAAAAACCTACCTCAGCCAAACTATGTTGTAACTAGTAACCTCTCCACGCAAGTTGATAATAGGTTTATTTTTTTATTTTTTTGGGGGGAGAGTAGGGCACACAGTCAGCCTGTTGGCAATCTTTCCTTTCACATTATCACTATATGATATTGAAATAATAATGCACATCAAAAATTAATACAATAATGATACTTCACAAACCCTTAGGAGCATGTCTGGTAGCGTCATATCATCATTTGGTTATTACAGGATAAAAAATGATACCTTAAAAACCCTTAAGAACATGTCAGATTGCAACTACGACTTAACATAATTTGTTATTACAGGATAGAAAAGTAACTACAAAACAGCCACAAGAAGGATAAAACAACATCATTACCAAATATGCATTACAATAAACTGTGATAACCGTTAAGGAAACATCAACTGCTAAAAATTACACAATTATAGCAACAAAAGAGATCTTAATTCACTAATCAGCATTAAGCTGTGTTATCACCCAAGTCTGCTAGCAATCCTTCCTTCTACATCATGATTATATGACATTAAGATACAAACACATGTATAATATTATAAAATTGAGAAACAAATTGCTACTATGATAACAAATACTTTTAGAACCAAAACTGCTGCATTGCTTCTATGTCATGTCACCCATTCTTACAAAATAACTGCAAAAGGAAATAACAACAAAATAGAAAATAGTCATATTTATTAAGCAATGCTTAGCCATGTCATTACCAAGCATCCAATCCATACTTGGAGAGAAAAGGACTAGCGTGAAGTAAATGATGCAAAAAGGATGGAAGAAAAACATAATATTTGAATCACCTTTCTTTCCTACCATGTAAATCAAGCAAGGAAATGATAAGCCATTTAAAACAGCCGCAAAATGGATTAAACAACATTACCACCAAATATACATTACAATAAACTGCATAACCATCAAAGGAAACATCTCTCACCCTACAAAAATTAATTACTCTTACAGGAATACAAAACAACTACTACAACAAAAATAATCTTACTTTACTTAACCAGCCTTAACCTTGTCATCAGCCACAACATTGAGTATCGGTAGGCTATTCAAGAATTCATCGAGACCCTCAAAGAACCCAATTCCTTCAATGTTATCCTCTACCCCATTTCCTACCTTATTCCCTCCACTTGTTCCAGGAGCAGGCTCTTCAACCTCATTACTGAACTCCACATTCAAATCCAACTTCCCCAAATCCTTCGCAACTCTACCTGGTTGCTTTCTTATATTAACAACCGCTGCTTTCTTACTCATCTCACCCACCAGTACATTCGGCACTGCCACATTAGGCACTTCAACATCCACTCCCTCTTGTGCTACAACTCCACCTTGTGAATTCTCACCACTGCCCACTTTAGCCTTTTTCGCCTTATCAACTCGCGGTTGCTTAATATTTTTAGCGGTTGAACCCTTCCTCATTGCGCTCTTTGTTTTCTTCTTCCTAGAACTACCCCATTCATCATCAGTATCCTCATCACTCGATGACAAATCCACAAAAACTTCCTGATCATCATCAATATAAATCCTAGGACCATAGCTCTTCCTCGCATTATTTGGCTTCCCAACATTCATATTACTTTGCCCTTGCGGAAAAGCAAACATGGTCGAGAATGGTGTCCAATTCGAAACCCCATTCTTATTTTTCTCCAAATACGACGTCGAAACCCCTAATGGGAAAAAACCCCAACAGCAAAAATAAGCATCTTTCCCATCCAAAATCGGAGGTGGGGCAGCAATCTTAACTGCATGAAATGCCCTCTTACAATTTTGACACCGCAGTGAACACTCAGCATAAGCCCTGGGATATTCATACATATTATAACAATATGGACATGCAGTCCAAAAATTGGATGATTCCTCGACATTTACATCATAATCAGCATTATTATCCTTATCTCCATTTTCTTCCTCTATTATGTTATCATTACCATTCCTCAGGCTTCCACTCTCTCCATGCTCCTGAGGTTGAGGTTGAGGCTGAGGCAAAGGTTGTTCTGACTGTGACTGTGGCTGAGGTGAAGGTTTTTGTGGCTGAGGCTGTGCTGAAGGTTTTTGTAGCTGAGGCTGAGCTGGAGGCTTTTGTGGCTGAGGCTGGGGTGAAGGTTTTTGTGACTGAGGCTTGGGCGAAGGTTTCTGTGGCTGAGGGATAGGCATAGGTTGTTGCAGCCGTGGCTGCGATAAAGGTTGTTGCGGCTGTGGCCGAGGCAAAGATTGTTGTGGTTGAGGTCGAGGCAAAGGTTGCTGCGGTTGAGGGCGAGGCAAAGGTTGTTGGGACTGATTCGTGCGGGGCTGTTGCTGAGGCAATGATTGTATATGATGTTGTTGTTGCAAATTGAAAGCTTGTGGTTGCTGCTGAGGCAATAATTGCTGCGGAGACAGCAGCTGTTGCTGAGGGAATGGTTGTAGGAATTGTTGCTGCTGTTGTTGCATAGGCGAAGATTGATGTAGGTGTTCACTATGCTCTTGGATGAAATTGAAATGGGTACTATTATTAAGTTGTGGTGGTTCATGTTGTTGGATGAAGTTGAAATGTGTATTATTACGATTACCAAACTCATTATCGAATTGAAATTTTCTCGAAGGATTAGAGAGGACTAACCAAGCGTCAGACACGAGCTTAAACGCGTGCTCAGAAAACGGAAATTTGTTCCTGTTAGGGTTTAACAGTAGGGCGAGTTGCCGGTACTGAGAGGCTATGAGCTCGGAGTCGTGAGTCTGGCGGCCGAGCTGGAGAATCGCGTACCAGTCCAGGTGATGATTGCTGATCTGGTTCTCGCCGGCGATGAGTGTGTCGGCGATGGCGAGGATCTGGTCGGCGTGCTCGAGTCTGGGGTCGGAATCTCGGGCACGGGTCGCGAATGTCTTGCTTCCGACGAGATCACGGGTTTGTAGTAGCTTCTCGGCGATGCCGAGCCACCGGAGTGCCTCCGCTCCGGTGGAGAGGTTGTAAGGTTGCATTTTTTTTCTCTCTAAAAAGCTTTCTTTTTCTCTCACTGGAAAGGAGGAGGAGGAGTACTGTATTTTATTCAAGTCAAGTGAGAGAAAAACCTACTTAGTTTGCTGTCGTCAATGTACTCTCCGCCGTCCGATGTTTCAAGAACGGATCAGATTAATCAATCATTTTCTCTCTCTATATCTATTTCTATATCCATTTGTACGTAAAAGAAACATTATTTCCACGCCTCCTATTTACATTACTCCCTCCGATCTAAATTATACTCCGTACTACTATTTATTAAGATACCTACAAAAGTCATCTTAATATATTTTTAAATTTAAATTTAAAAATATTCTCAGTTGTCTTCAAACGGTCGGAGGTAGTATTTTTATACGATTTCCTCTTTGCATATAAGAAATATTAAAAATAGAATAATGTTATAGGTCTTAAAATTTTGGTCATTAAATATTTTAATAATAATTTATTATATAACCAATCACATCGGATCTATTAAATCAATATTATAATATCACCTCGGATGAAAAAAATTTAAAACTCCTAACATTACTCTTAAAAATATCATTTTAATATCTATTGTTGTTCGCTGATTTCAAACTATAACATCATTATTAATACATATTTTTAGATTTTTTTTTATTTTTTAGAATATAATATAATTTTATAATCAAGTACATTATCATTATTACAATATCATTATCAATAAAACCTCATAGAAGACAAACAAACTTCACATAAAAAAGAAATAAATTTCCATAATAATAAAAAATAAATAAACTCACCTACATTCTAAAACTCAACATGAGACTTAAATGTAACAATATTTTAATTATAAGGCTGGTTGCATATACCTTTGGATGTGAATAGGATATGCGGATAGAGATAGATGTGTTAAAAAATGCTACTCGGCACATATAATATTTTTCCTCCAAATATGTTAAAAATGACTTGGTTTAAATTTAATTCACTGGACCCGGTTCTATTTGGTCCACATTACTTAATTAGTTGATCTGGAAATGGAATGGCATAATTATAATTATTGTAGTTTTCATCATTCTTTATGGTTTAATTATAAATAGATATATCCTTCTTCTTTATAACTACATTCACTAACAATCATTTACTTTTTGATTGGAGTATTAGCCATCTTTTCTTTTCTTTCTTTTACATATATATGGAAATTGACTAAGCTCAAATCATTATTTGGGTACACAATTAGTAATTTACAATAATTGAAGTTGAGGATTAAGAAATGCAATCAAAATACTAGTAAAAAAATACTTAATACTACCCTTCTAAAATTCATTAGAAAAGGGAGGCAAAAATTTGTAAAGGGCTGTAAAATTATGTGAGACCAGTAGAAGAGAAATTTGATGTGAGGGGTAGATAAGTCATTTTAGGAGACAAATCAGGAATATAAGCACTTAAAAAGGACAATTCATTAATCATATCATTTGGAGTAGTTGGGTATCAATTGGTGAATGAACATTTCTTTGTAGTTTTCCTTTCAAAACCCTCATTAATCCATAAAGTATAAGAAGCCTAGTGATTGCCACATTCTAAATAATAAGCCATTGGATTGGTACAGAGACTTAATAGCATTTTCATGATTTTTGATTTATGAATGAAAGAAACCAATCATTAATTTGGCTAACAGCAAAGGGACACACCGATTTGATTTCAATTTTTTCAATCTTTTATTGGCTCATAATAAACTCACCTATTTGCTTATTCCTTCTTTCTTTTTACTAAGCATCTTAACCATAAATTGACTCATCAATCCGATATATGAATTTTTGGAAAGACTCTCGCTACTAGTTTAGTTGATCCTCAGACCTACCCCCTTCTTGTTCCATCAACTAAATTTATTCTAGAAAAAAAATATTGATTCAATGAATTGTTATAGGGATGCAAATTGTTTCTAAATAAATGAAATGAAGGAATGGTTTAGAACTGGAACCCTTTGGCTAATGCTCTTAGTTTGCATACCACGACGGAGACCTTATTCTTCAGGAGCAGCAGCACTCAGAAAGATCAAGATCCTGACCCAAGGCTAATCACAAGGCTAATCTTAATATTTTAACTAATATATAATCTGCTCCAAACTGATAAATACATCATCATGTGTTGCTCGCACGTTGCGCATGCATAGTCTAACACATACACAACACAAGCAAACAATCAACTACAAGAATCCGAATTTGATAGCTTAAGAAAAAGTACAAATACTAATAACATGTGGTGCTGATGATCCCAAGTCATGGCATGAAGTTGAGGTTGAAAAACATTAGTATGAGATGCCAATTGCACCATTTGCAACCCTAAGTTCTATTAAAGGTCACCCGTGATTTTTAGTATTATATAACTCAAGTCTTATATCATTTGTGAGCAAATAAGGAGAAACAAAGGAGGTTTCGTAATAAATGTCTGTAACACAGTATTTAACATCTAATTAACTACTAGTTTCAAGTGCATTATTTACCCAGAAACAAACCATACATAATTTGGCATGCATACATATTGTTGGGTCATGATATTTCTCCTATTTTAGGTACGGGTATATTGGGCTCATTTATCGGTTTAATATGTTGGGCTTTTATAATTAGTTTGTGGGGCTCTTTTGTTTCATTTATTATGTCAACTTTATTTAATCCTATCGATCGAGTTGGTTCGTTGGATTAACCCATCGGGTCATTTAATATCTATTATTTTGACTTCAGTAATGATGATATAGTATGACGGTTGACCAAGATATCCGCCACGCATTAATGTAGATGGGATTATAGTCACTACGGCCGTGGTGCAAAATAAGTGGCCAAGAAAGAAATGGATGAACTCCATGCGATTCAATCGAACCCATCGATCGTGGGGAATATGTCGTGATAGTGATGACACGATAATCCAAGCAAAGATATTATTTCTTAGTGAGTAAGCCTTCACAAGGAGGTACGTTTCATTCATATATACACATTCACACAACATATAGGACATAATCACTCTCAATATACTAAATTCTATTATCCTCTTGAGTTAACTTTGTGAACAGACATACTTACTCTCACGCTGAAAGCTATCCCCCCGTGGTCCTACCGTCAAGCTTGTGGTGTTTATACGTGTGTTTATCTGCGAGGATCGGGACGTCTTTTTGTGATTGGGGACGTGGAGAAAGATCTTGGCGTTAACATTGGCGCTAGAAGGAGGGGTGTTTTAGTGTCTTGAGTATTTTTCAATCACAGAGTGTGTGTTTTATTCTATTCATTTTTCATGGGAAAGAGTAGAACACCTACATTCGAAGGGATGTACCGATGTCTGTCTGCAAAGTGAGTCATTCATGCATGAGATGTCGCCAAGGATCGTTTGGGACCAACCATAAGTGTAAATGCTAAGACGGCGGCCTAAAACGGCCACACTGAACATTCTCGATCAAGGCAAGAGTAAGCTAAAGCGTAAGCTAGTATACCCGACGGAGAAGGGTTCCGCCATGGTTTCGAAAGCAGTAGAAGGCACCTCGCCTATAACTCGATCATAGAGATGACCAGACGCAAAAGCCTCCGGTTGGCTAAAATGGCGGATGAAAGCGGATAAGGTTATGGAAGTACTATTAAAGAACGTTAAGATATAGCCGAGTTAGACGGATGGCTCGGATGGCGAATCGAGAGATGAAGCTCGGTATGCCCAACCAAGAAAAGCGAGGACATCGGAGTGGGAAGGAAACCTCTTCATTCGAAGGCGATATCTACCTCGGGTCGAAATAGGGAAAGAAGAAGGTCCATAAGCCCTATTCCTCAGAGATCAAGGAGGACTCGTTATTCTGCCAATTCTGGAGAACAAGGACGAAGGGAGAGAAGAGGTCGATCCAGAGATCGCACTTCGAGCATGCAAAGAGAAAGACTTATCATCGCACATTCTCACCATAGTGTCCGGATCGAGTCGAAGTGTATCGGAGGACATACTCCCGAGAGTCTCTCGAGGGCACCTTACCGTAGAGACACTCGTCATTGGAAAGCCCTCTAAAATTGAAGGTTCATTGAAAGAATCCGATCCGCTTTATAAGAAGGGGGTCACCGGAGAAAGAGGCGCCATCTCAACCGGAAGGCGTGGAAAGATCTCGGTTAAAGAACCGAAAGAACTTCAAGCAAATTTGCCAAGTCCGGAAAACCAAAGACGTTCAGGAAAGAAGGCATCCCTTTTTCTCGCGGATATTCTCGAGAGAAAAGTCAACATTAACGAAGAAGTTGCCCCATATGTAAAGTTACGATGGATCGGGGACCCTTACGACCATAGTCAGCGCTCGATCGACTCATGGATTATTATGACTTTAGTGATCTCCGCTAAATGTCATACTTTTGTCACAACTCTTAGAAAGGATGCTCGGCGGTGGATGGGGACTTTACCTTGATTCTATCTCATCTCGGGAAGATATATGCGATAAATTCCATGACGCTTTGGGAGCAACCGAAAGAAGGGAAAGCAAAATGGTTCTTTCGCTCGTGTTCTAAGCAATCCTCTAATGAATCTTTGGGCGAGATGTGAAGCGGTTCGGAAGCAAAGCATCAAGTGGCGGAATGAATGATCTACAATGGTGGACTTGTTTTAATCCAAGTGGATCTCGTCAAGTCGTTTAAAAGTTGGTGAAAAACTTATGTTTAACCACCAAGAGTCTGGGTCAAGCCTTTGATAAAGTCAAGGCTATATCGAAGTGGAGGAAGCCATGAAAGCAATTTCAAGCGCCCCTTCTTTGGATCGGCCCATAGATACGGATCGAGACAAAACTAATGGAGACTGTGGAAGAAGAAGATCAAGGATTACAAAGACCGCCATGAAAGGCGGGTCGAAAAGGTATAACAATTGGAGGCAAGGTGGAGGACGCTCGTCCTCTCCCCCCGCAGAGTAACAGACTTACACGGCGCCAACGCCGATAAAAGAAGGTTATCTTAGATCGGATCAAGAATCAACCTATTTTCGAGCCACCACGAGATAACATCAAGCCCTAAAAGGAAATCCCATAAGTATTGCGACTACCATCAAGCGTCGGGACATGAGACTAACGATTGTGCGATTTAAAAGAGTTCATTCGAGAGAAAGGTACAAGGTGGAGCTTTAGTTCAATATGTTCACGCCTCGAACTCATCAAGAAGAGGACTGAAGTACTCATTCCATGGCTCAACCTAATCGGCCCAAATGTTACCCGGATCACCACCACCAAGGCATGTGATAGATGTCATCACTGGGGTACTTCGCAAGCTCGTTGGAAAAAGCATTGGTTATTTCGATTCGGATCATATCGGTATGTACCTTCCTCAAGATCGATAGACCTTATCCGAATCTGGTAATCTCTTTCATCGATGAAGATTACCTTCGGAAATTATCGAACCTCATGAAGGATCATTGGTGCCATCGCACAAGTTGGGTTGATAGATATGAAAAGGATGATGGTAGATAACGGATCGTCTGTAGACATCTCAGTATGCCCACGCTTATCAAAGGATGAATTTGGATGGGCGGAAGATGGAAATTGGATAAAGCTCCTCTTTATGGTTTCAAAGAATGATCCGGTTAAAGTCATTTGGAACCATTGAGCTTCAAGTCATATTCGGAATACCCTCAGCAGTACAAATTATTTGCAAATTTTATGTCAGTATACATGTAGATTCTCGCTTATAATGCTATTTCGGGGAGGCCTACTTTAATTGCTTTCTACAAGTCAGTAACATCAATTCCTCATTTTAAAATCAAATTTCCTACTACTCATGGGGTTGGTGAGGTCAAAGGAGATTTGGATCTCGCCATGAGGTGTTACTGAAATGTCGTTATTTTTCTGGGAGTCGGGGTATCAAGCGTAAACAAGCCATGGCGATAGAGATCGAACCCTTCACCGAAAGTAGCTCGAACCATCTGGCCATGCCGGTGAGAGACAGAAGAGATAGAGCTCATCCCGCAAGGAGGACAAGACGGTGAAAATAGGTTCGGCTTGCGGAACCTCCCGGACGAACCTCGTAGCTCTCCCGAGGTGTTATGTTGATATCTTTGTATGGGAACCTCGTGGATATGCTCGAGAAGCAGGATATTGCCGAGCATCGATCGGAAATAGACCACAAAGAAGCTTGCCTTCAGTAAGAGGAGGATCTTTGCACCAGAGCGTCAAATAATCATAGATAATGAAATTGCAAAACTTTTTGGTACCGATTTCATCTTCGAGATCGATTCACCCACAGTGGATGGCTAATGTGGTGTTTGGTCCGTAGCGTAATGGCAAATTCATGAAGTCTGCATTGATTACATCGACCAACAAGGCCCGTCTGAAGGATTTCTATCCGATTGCCCCACATCGATCAACTCATCGATGCCACTTCGGGGTATGCTTTATTAAGTTTTATGGATGCATTCTCCGGGTATCATCGATCTCTACGTAAAGAGGGTATACCAAGACTGGCGCTCATTACGCATCGCTCGGTGTATGCCTATAAGAAAATGACTTTCTACTTATCAATGCCGGACCACATACCGTAGAATGATGAACCATATCTTCGATATCGGTCAAGGTAAATATCGAGGTGTATGTGGATGACATGATTGTCAAAAGCATGTTGGTGCACAAACATTGGATGACTTAGAAGAGTGCTTGCACCATCTGACATCACAACTTGAGGCTAAATCCTACTAAATGCACTTTTGGTTCAGGTGTGCCGTAAATTCTTGGGGTATCTTGTCAACAAGAGAATTGAAGCCAATCCGGAGAAGATTCAAGCGATCCCGAGCATGAAGACTCCTCACCATTTAAAGATGTTCAAATGGTCCGACCTGGAAGGATTGCAGCTTTCATGGAGGTTCAGCGTCCAAGTCTGCCGAGAGATGCATGCCGCTTTTTAACACATTGAAAGGGTCAAGAATGCAAAAACGCTCCAATGGACTTCTCGAGTGTGAAGACGCCTTTCAAAGCATCAAGTCCTATTTGTCTTCTAAGGCTTTTCTTTGGTGAAGCCCATTCCTTTAACCTTTATATCCGCATCAGCAGCCTAGTTCATCGGGCAATGGAGCGGTCTTGGTACGTGAAGTCAGTAAGAAGTGACCTTGTATTATGTAAGTCATGTCCTTCGGGATGCCGAAACAAGGTAACCAACATTGAAAAGTTTGCTTTCGCTTTAATAATCGCTAATCGAAAGCTTAGGCAATACTTCCGGTAGATCGGTAGTAGATATACACAGATCACCAAGAAGATTATGGGTGTTTGAGGTATCGGGAAGGCTAATTACAGTGACGATGGAATTGTCCCAATTCTTTATCGAAAGTATCATCCCGAACCGCCATCAAAGACAAGCCTCGGGCCGATTTTGTGGTCGAGTGTTCGCTCTCTCAAGTCGATGAAGTCATAGTCAAGTCAAGGATCCGACAGAAAGCAGATTGCCGCTCTTCAAAGCAGTACAGGAGAGTTCATGGACGCCAGATGCAGATGGGTCTTCTACTTTGGACGCCAATGAAGCGAGGATTATCTCGACTAGTCCGGAGGATTCAGGTACAAAGAAGCCATCGATTTCAATTCAAAGCGATTTAACAACGGTTTAATACGAAGCGCGCTTGGCCGGCATTTACTAGAAGAAAGAGTCTTCAAGTCGCAAAGAATAGCCATCTTCAAGTGATTCTCGTTAATTGTTAAACAATTGTCCGGAGAATCTGAAGCCCGAGGTCCGAGGATGATCAAGTATTTGGCGTAAGTAAAGGAACGGCCAGATTTCCAATCGCACGAAGTTTCGGTAGGCAATTGTTGCCACATTGGTGATAAGAGGTTCGGGAGGACTTGGTCGACCATTCGATGGTAGCTTTTTTTGGTGGAGGTCACTATTGGCATTGTCGTTCTTCGGTAGGCAATTGTCGCCACTATTTGGCATCGTCAGCCTTTCGGGGCAGGCAATTGTCGCCACATCGGGTGATAGGAGGCACGGAGGACTTCACGACCATTCGATGGTAGCCTTTTGGCGCGAGAGGTCACTATTTGGCATTGTCAGTTCTTCGGTAAGGCAATTCACGCCACTATTTGGCATTGTCGAGTCTTTCGGGGTAGGCAATTGTCGCCACATTGGTGATAGGAGGTTCGGAGGACTTCATTGACCATTCGATGGTAGCCTTTTGGCGGCGAGGTCACTATTTGGCATTATCGCCCTTCGGTAGGCAATTGTCGCCACTTAGACCTTGCTGTGCCCTTCGTGGTAAAAGTTGTCATCTTTAAGACATTAGCGTGTGCCCTTCGTGGTAGGCAATGATCGACACTTTAAACTTCGCAAAGCCCTTCGTGGTAAGGTAATGTTATCTTCAGAGTTCTGTTAGCCTTTCGGTAAACAAACTCCCAATAAAGCGAGATGTCTCGCACTTCTCGGTAACTTGATAAAGATCTCTTTACTTTATTACCCGAGTCTTTTCTAAGTGTTGAGTTGAATGCCTCGTTCTTTTAAACTCATTTCATCCGTTATATGACATGCTAAATCATTTGAAGTTAAATCCTCGAAGGATTTTTGTACACTTGTCCATATAAATTCATATCAAGTATTGACATAAAATAAAAGTGCAATCAAGTCATAAGGAAGGAAATCATTTTTTCATTAATATTTAGTTCATTTACAAATAAGGAAATAACATAAAATTTTTACAAATGTTCATAATAAGATCAAGACAATCCATGTTCGGTGCTTCATGTAGCGCCATCATCATCCCAAGAGTCCAAAGAGTACGGATCTAAGTTAGCCTGATCGCCTTTTCTCGCTAAGACTTGGCAGAGCTCAGTAGCTTTTTTTATGAATCCTCATGATTTCTCCGTTTATTTCGTCTGAAGTTCTATACTCTTCACAAATTTCTTTCGCAAGAAGAGCATCACCAAAGGAGGCCCAAGGTCCCAAGAGCCTCGAGTTCTCTTGATCTTCGCTCGAGCTGCCAGATATTCATTGAAGCTTTTCATCCCGCTTCCATCTTATGGATCGTCTTGGTCAAGACTTTAGCGTTGGACTTCAACTCCTTGATCTTATTCATCCTCGGTTCACTCCTCCGAACTAAGTCGACATTCATGTTGACAATTTCAAAGATGTCGAGCCTTAATCGACTTTTAGTTCTTCCTTGAGGCCTTTATTTCTTCCTTAGCTTGGGCCAACTTTTTCTGAAGACCTTCGTTAGTATGAAGAAGGCCTTCACGGTGAGTCCTTTCCCAAGCCAGGGCAGATTTTAAGAGGGAATTTTCCTTTCTCAAAGACCTCCTCCTGATTCACTTGAGAGATCCGGGACGCAGACGTCCGAATACAAAGATTTACCAGCATATGTTCAAGGTTATTCAATCACCAGATGTGTGAGTATGAAAATAAGTAAAGCAAAGGAAGGAAAGAGTCATTTTATTTCTAGCTAAGTAGCTCATGCCTTCATTGAAGAAGTCCCCATTCGAATCGTTCTCAACCGATGGTCATCTGGCCTCGCAAACAAAGGCCTCGAAACAGTTGAAAGTGGAAATTGGCGTTGAATCGAGGCCCATGGTTTGTGGACCCATAAGATCGTCTTTGGAATTCGGAGGTCATCTGGCCCTCGGAGGAGGAGGTGATAGTCGATCGCGAACCGGTGAGGATCCGCATGTATTGCTTCTGGAGAAGGTGATCGAGTGGAATCGGCTCGGAGTCAAGAAGGTTCAGAGGTCGAACCAGTGGCCATTCAAAGGTCATTTTCTTTTTCGGGACAAAGAAGGGCTTCGGCTTCAATTTACCAAAGATCAAGTGTTGGGGTTTCATTTCAAGGATTGGTTGTTGAAGGTGGAGGGACGCGAGTTCGCGGCTCGCCAGAAGTGGGAATTATTTTGCTTCTTTAATTTTTAAAGACGAAGGACTTTCGCCGATCGTGTGGAGGAATGTCGAGGAGACTCTCTTTTTGGGGTTGGTTCAGAAGTTGGTGGGGTTGGTTCAGAGGTTGTTGTTGTGGGTTCAGTTGGAGGAATTGGTTGTGGGTTTACCTCAGGAAGGACCTTCTCGTCGCTTTCAGGGTTTATCTCGCGAAGAGTCCTGGCCTTTTTGGCGACTTCTTCTTCCTTCCTATGAGGTCTGAGAACCCTTCTGAGGGATGATGGGATTGTCAGCTTCAGGGTCATCATCCCGAAGAGGGGTTGTTGTTGGTTCGAGGGCAGGGGGTTCAGTTCGGGAAGGCTCCTCGTTAGGGAGTTCTTCATTTGCATCAGTAATCCTCCCCGCCAAGAAATCTTCCAAGTCTTTTACTCCGGGAAGTTGGTTTCGATCAAAGACACCGCAAATAATCAAGTTAGAATCTATACCACATAAATATTTCAAAAGTTATATCATAGAATGGTCCGAGACTCACATTTATGGTCATACAGCCAAGCTTGCTTGGTCAGTAGAGTGAAGCTCCACTCTTGAGGAGGGATCCTATTCAGAAGTCACCCATCTCCTCACACGCCTCTTCGTGGATGTCACCAAGTCGTCAGAGATACGCTCCAAATGGTCCAATCAAGAAGGAGGAGATCCTGTGACCAAATGACGTAAGAACCATTTCTCGTGGTCATCCTTTGTTGCTTTCGAGGGGTGCTTCATCGGGGGCCTCTTCTCGAATTTCGAGTTTCATAGCGGGACTGCTTTGCTCAAGATTTTGAACCCTCGTTCTCGAGATCCGCCAGTAGAAGAAGAGGGTGAAGAAGAGGTCAACAGAGGGGTAACCCCTAATTAAGCGTGGGCGTAGGTGATGAACGCCAAGATATGGATATAGGAGTTGGGCACCGGGTTATGCGAAGTTTACTCCAATAAACCCCAAGAGGGTAACTATGAAAGCGTGGAGGGTAGATTTAATCCCCTTCTCCAAAGCAGAGTAGTCGGCAGATATGACCCCAAATTCTCGATCGCTGGGTACATTCGCCTCAAATTTGGAGCCCCTCATAGCAAAGTTATCCGGAACATGGTATCGAATCGGAGAGCTTCGTAGTTGGGATTCGCAGGCTATGGAGGTGATGTTAACGTGAGAAAATTTTTCCCCATCTTTGAAGAAATCATATGGAGATGGTGAACCTGCACTTGAACCCTCTTGATTAGGGTTTGAATGAGAAGAACTTGAAGGGGCTTGGCTTGGATTCACCATTGTTGAGTTTTCGAAAGCTAAAGATAGGTTTTCTGAGAAAGGGAAGAAAGCTCAAAGGTTCGAATTTCAAATCAGTAGGTAAAACCGTCAAATTTGGTGAAGTTTATCTTTTATACTGACGGTTACACGTGGAGCGAGGCCGGCGCATTTAATGTCAGTAATGATGAGAATTCAAGTGGAATGCGTTTGGATGACCTTTGAATATCTTATCAAATTAACTAGCAGGTGGTTACATTTGGCACATTAATCAGCTGGGAGTAGGTTGGAGCTTTTACTAATCTCAAAATCTTCAGAGTTTACCTTATCAGGTAAATATGATGGATCACAAACAACTTTCTTGCATTTAGCAATTTCTCCTTCGGAGGTCACACCAACAGCTTTCCCATCATCAAATTCTACCTGAAATCCTAGGTATAAATTACCGTAGAAGGTTTTCGTGCAAGTAATGGAACAATATCCACTATCCATATAATCAAATAGTCACCAGATATTCGGATTGTCATTCCAATCAATGAACAACTGGAGTTTAAGGCACTTAAGAACATACAGATTTCTATAGTTGAAGGCTTTAGCTCATTTATCCATCAAATTCAGAATGCTTAGATGTAAAAGACATCGTTAGTGAAACTTTGAAGTTAGGTATCAGAGAACATCAACTATAGATATGAGTAGTCTAATGCTTAAAAGTTCGGCACCAGTAGCATAGACAAAGCTTTAAACTTTATATCGCTCAGTTCATAGTAAAACAAATGCTTCCAAAGTTTGATCTAGTCTTAAGAATAAGAAAAACATTTCTTTACTTTGTGGGACATGACTTGTCAAACATGAACAATATATCTCACAAATCTTAGCATTAATAGTGAATCTAATTTTGTTCTTCAATATTCATATAGATATATAGATTACAATCAACAAGTGCCATGAAATTCAGCGACTTAAGAAAGCTTGTTTGAACTACTTGATGGCCTACTAATGAATCCAAATTTAACACTCTGCCCTGTGTAGGGGCATATCCTTTATTAGACCACAAGGTATCATATCTTTTTTTTACTACCTAAAATCACATCAGTGTTGTCTTTCCCTTTTCCTAGCATTATATACAATTACTTCCCCAACTATCTTAATCATTTTTCTATCAATTCATCCCCAACTGATATAACTCCTACTTTCTGATTTATCCTTTCTACTCTAGCACATTTATATTCACACTAATGCTTCAAAATGGTTGTTATATGAACATGATGTTTCTTAGTCTCTGCAGCATGTTGTCGCATAAAGCATGTCCTTTCAGAGTGTCATTTTATTAGAAGTTCCTTTTAAGTTCTCCAAGTACTTGTGTAATCACATGATGAGACAAAAAGATATCTCCACTTAGCCTGACCTACATAAATTCTCTGAACAGTATCATCTCCAACATCTCCGCTGTTACAAATAATTTACCCCTAGATAATGAAGCTACTCACTTTTAGATATCGATTCATCTTCAATAGTTGCTACTTTTAATCTGCATTTTCTTCTTTATTAAAGTTAATTTCTACATATGTAGTGTCAGTCGTTCTTCCAGAAAATGTACACAAACTAAGTATTCTGCTCATATTATTACAGAGATAAGGTTTGACAACTTCAAATTAATAACATCAATACGCAAAGTAGAATTTTACAGAGATAAGGGTTGACAACATCAAATTAGTAACATCAAAAAGCAAAGTAGAACAAAATATAGCTTACACCTTCATTCTCTTTACAAAATCCATAGCTGGCTGGTCCAAATAGCTATCATCATTATAAAGTGCCAAGGCATGGCCAATAAAGTCGATTGTATCATCTTCAAGCCCATATTTCCTGCATGAAGAAAGTGAAAGCAGAAAACAGAAATAGAATTTGAGATATGCAGTTCACTATAGACAGCAGAAAGAAGGAAATCATGCGGAGAAGATATAACCTGACCACATAAAACTCCCTCCGTCCGTTTATGATATAAAGGCATACTGTTGTAGTTTATGTTTCAGAGTAGTTCAAGAAAAAAGACAATACTAAGCCAATCTATTTCAAATTTTATTTTTATTTAATTTAAAAAAGATAATTCAATTACAGAAAACAGTATTGCAACTCAAAACTTGACTCTTTCCTGGAAAAACCATTACTACTGCTATACAAATTCAATAACTGTATAAGATCCCACCAATAAATTCAAATAGGTCCCAACATCTAAGTTTTCCCATTTGAGGTAGTGTGTGAATTAGCTACATTTGCTAAACTGAACAACATGAATGAACTAATAATTCAGTGTGCAACGTTGTAAATATATCATAGAATAAGAAACTGCACATCAAACAGTTATAAAGCATGTAGTATATAACTTTTGTGTAGTGTACTAAATGTGACCGACGAAATGGGAGTAAGGAGCTACTAAAGTTGAGAACGTTTCAAAGTGCACTTAAAAAGTAGCAGACATTGCAAATTCATTTGGGTAGGCAAATTAATAGCCAAAGATTGAATATGTACGTGATAAGATCGCGTGCTGTAATTTTGTTCAAATCCAACCCTTCATGAGATTTAGGATCATCATCCTCGTAGTCTTGGACATATATAAAGAACTTTCGGGCACTACGCTTTTCAAAGAGTCCCATGAGTGGAGATTTCAGAGCTTCAACATCAGTTGCTGGAACTTTGTAGATCTAAAAAACAACATTTTATTTCATATATTGGAAAGATCTGTTAGAACAGAAATATGTCGAGACACCTCAATACATAATAAGACCAATCCAATACCTTCCCTTTGTTGTACACAAAACTATTATCTACAACCTTGAAGTTCAGATACTTCGTAACATTAGTGTGGAACAGTGGATGAGAACACGGACTAAACCACCATTAGCCATCATGAACTACCAAATCATAGTGCAAAGTGTTATTATATAAGAAAAATAAATAACAAATATAAGCAAAACGTTAGTATCATAATTATATTATGGGTCATGAATAAAACTCCGTATACCTTAGGAATCATATCAACATTGTACTCCTTACTTGAGCCTAATGTTTCTGGAGGATTGTCATCCCCTCTGAAACACGTCCAAAGCTGTAAATAAAAAAGAATGAAATATTAAAAAAGGATAAAGGAAAAGATTAAAAATATAGATATATCTATATATCTCTGGAAACACTAATTTGCTAGGTTTTATAGCTCATGCTTATCTTCTTCAGATTTCTTTCACCGTTCCTTCAACAAAGTATAGTACATTACACGTGGAGCTAGAGAAACTAGGTTGGGGGGATTCAAGTTCATTTACACTACACTATCCTTATAAGCAGTACCTGAGTAAGATTCAGGGAGCTTGACTCGCCCCCATAATGGTCATTTCTATCCATGTGGAGTACCTGTTTCAGATTATTGTCCAGTGAAAATTTTGAAATTTCCATATATCAATAAAATCAAAAGATAATATAGATATGAATGCAATTTGATCCAACTGAGAACAGGAGATAACAGTAACATATACGAACAATACAACGGCAACCTCTCTCTCTCTCTCCCCTCCCAAAAAAGAGCTCTCTCTCTCTCTCTCTCTCTTTGTGCACGCAACCAAGCGGACAATACATATATATTACCAAATATAAGAAATATAACATATGTAGGTAACTGATAGATAATGCTAAACCTCCAAGCTAACAGTTGCAAAGAAATAACTCATTGCAGATTATCTAAATAAGAGAGAAAACGACAGAGAATGGTTAGTGCGCTCGAACAAAATAATACCATGTCTATGTAACTTAGTAGATCTAAAAAACTATCACATACTGATTATTCAAGTATATATTACTGGGAAAATCATACACTTTGAGAATTAGAGGCGACTGATCGAGAAGATGTTTCGAGTCATTTTCACGAGCATCCGCATAGATGAAATAGGAAAAGTAAATGGCTCAAAAACTAAGAACAGATTTGGCTTGAATCTATTAGTAGAGGTAGTAGGCCAGCTAGAAGAAACGAAATCAGAAGTCCACATGATTTCAGCGAAAATATCAAAATACTAAACACCAGTGCTTTATGGCTGAATAAATACTACTACCCCCTCCGTTCCGCGTTTTAGACATATACACAACAATTAAAGAAAGTATTACTCCTATCTCATAAATATAATACTATCTCACTTATCTATAATATTTTTCACTTCACTTATCTCATAAATATGAATCAAAAAATTAGATGAAATAATAAGGGACAATTTGGTAAAAATAGTAATCAATTATCCTACATAAACACAAACGACAAATAATTAGGAATATAAAAAAAATCTAAAATCACTTACATATAGGAATGGAGGGAGTACTAAATAAGGTTAGTATCATTATTATTACTCCCCCTGGACAGAGGATAAAAGTCCTGGTGGACTTTTCACGCATATTAAGAAGAGGAATAAAATGACAAAATTACCCATAATAATATGTCATTAAATAAGGAGAGAGAATTAAAATAAGAAAAGTATGAAATATTTAATGATACGGGCATAATAGCAAAAAATGTGTAAAACTTTGGCTATTAAAAGAAAGTGGACATTTAATATAAGACTATCCAAAATAGTAATAAGGACTTTTATCCTGGGACGGAGGGAGTATTAGATATCATTACTACGAATATTATTATTAGATATCATTACTACGAATAAATTGGGTTTTAACTTATAAAAGTCATTTTGAAGAACAAGTTAAATTAGGTTTTTAAATTTATTGAAAAATATAGGTAGAAAAAAATAAGACTTGAGAAATAAATAGGGTGAGACGATTAAAGATGATAAATATTATAAATTTGTACTAATTTGTAACCTTTCTAGTTCCACTTGAGCTCAAATTGTCAAAAAATGGATTTATATTGGTAAATTCATAAGATTCAAATAATTTTTAATTAACATTCTTTAAATCAAAGATGATGATAGTCTATTAATCTTTTTCACAAAATTATATTGTATATATATATATATATATATATATATATATATATATTTAGTTGCGTGAATGATGATTATATAAAATATTTATGTAAATAAAACATTTCTTTATCCTTTAAATTTTAAAAGTCAAATAGATTCATATCTCCATTCAGTCTGCTAAATTAGTAAAAGAATCTAACAAATGAAAAACACTCGTTTTATCCGTTTGGATTCCGCTCAATTACACCAATACCCCTAGTTTAGTCGCCTTTGACAACTAACAAATCTCGTCTTTTCCCCCAAAGAACCTGTCCTTTTTCGTCCACAACGCTCACACACATTTTTCTCATTACCCCTCGACACGGGAAACAAAAGGTAAGAGTTTTCTCCTCCATTTTAGAGAGAAAAAAATGGAACCTTTCAATCTCAACCCTAGAGCGGAGGCCCTGCGGTGGCTCGATATAGCCGAGAAGCTCCTATCAGGCAGAGATCTCGTCGGCAGCAAGACATTCGCGTCCCGTGCCCGAGAATCCGACCCCAGACTCGAGCACGCCGATCAGATCCTCGCCATCGCAGACACACTCCTCGCCGGAGAGAATCAGATCAGCAATCATCACCTGGACTGGTATGCGATTCTCCAGCTCGCCCGCCGGACTCACGATTCTGAGCTCATTGCGGCTCAGTACCGGCGACTCGCCCTCTTGTTAAATCCTAATAGGAACAAATTCCCTTTTGCGGAGCATGCTTTTAAGCTCGTTTCTGAAGCTTGGTTAGTCCTCTCAAATCCTTCTAGGAAATTTCAGTTTGATAATGAGATTGGTATTGGTAATACGCATTTCAATTTTATCCAACAACATCACGAACCACAACAAGTTGGTAATGGCACCCATTTCAATTTCATTCAAGAGCATCATGAACCACAACAACTTAATAATAGTACCCATTTTAATTTCATTCAAGAGCATCGTGAACAACATCATCAATCTTTGCCCCTGCAACAACAGCAACAATTCCTACCACCATTCCCTCAGCAACAAACATTGCCTCAACAACAATCACAAACTCTGAATCTACAACAACTACATGAGACTACCATTGCCTCACCAACATCAACCCTCTCAGCCCAACAACCTTTGCCTCGACCTCATCCCCAACAACCTTTACCTTGGCCTCAGCCACAACAACCTTTGACTTGGCCACAGCCACAACAACCTTTGCTTCAACCTCATCTACAGCCACAACAATTTTTGCCCCAGCATCAACGACAACAACCTTCACCCCAGCCTCAGCCACGACAACCTTCACCCCAGCCTCAGCCGCGACAACCTTCACCCCAGCCTCTGCCACGACAAGCTTCGCCCCAGCCTCTGCCACGACAAGCTTCGCCCCAGCCTCTGCCGCGACAAGCTTCGCCCCAGCCTCAGCCACGACAATCTTCGCCCCAGCCTCAGCCGCCCCAGCCTCAGCCACGACAATCTTCGCCCCAGCCTCAGCCACAACAAGCTTCGCCTCAGCCTCAGCCACAGCCACAACAACATTCAGCGCAGCCTCAGCCACAGCAACCTTCACCTCAGCCTCAGTCACATATAGAACCACCCTGGTCCCAGCCTCAGGAGCACGGCAAGAGCGGAAACCTTAGGAAGGATAATAGTAATTTAACTGAAGAAGAAGGTGGAGATAATGATGATTATGCTAAAAATGATCTACATGGCAAGGAATCTTCCAGTTTTTGGACTGCATGTCCATATTGTTATAATATGTACGAGTATCACAGGACTTATGCTGAGTGTACACTCCGGTGCCAGAATTGTAAAAGGCCGTTTCATGCAGTTATAATTGCTGACCCACCACTGATTTCGGAGGGAAAAAATGTTTCTTTTTGTTGTTGGGTTAATTTCCCATTTGGGGTTTCGATGTCATATTTGGAAAAGAATAAGAAACTTGGTTCAAATTGGACACCATTTTCTACAATGTTTGCTTGTCCGTTGGGGGAAAGTAGTTCGAATGTTGGGAGGCAAAAGAATGCGAAGAAGAGCTCGGGTCCTAGGGTTTATATTGATGATGAAGAAGTTTTTGCAACAATATCATCATGTGACGATTCTGATGATGAATGGGGTAGTACTAGGAAAAAGAAGAAAGCTAAGAGTGTGAAGGGGCAGGGACAGGGGCAGGGGTGAAGCCAGGAATTTATCACTCGGAGGTGGCAGACATAATGCGGACAAGAATTTTTCTCAAAGGAGGTAGACATAATGTGGGCAAGAATTTTTCTCAGAGGAGGTAGACATAATATGGACAAGAATTTTACTCTTGTTAGTTGTAATAATTTTATATTTACCATCAAAATGTTATTTATATCTACCATTGAATTCACTAGTTTCTTTAATTAGGATTCAATGGAAATAAAATTTATTTTTGAAGGTAATGTAGATTTCATATATAAACTTGGGAAACCTAGAGCGAAATTGTTAAAATTTGAAGGGCTCTAGTAATAATTAAAAAAATCTGGGTAGCCTGGGCACCCTTTGCCTCGACTACCCTCTGTCTTTGTGAAGGGGACAGGTTTGGCCTCTAAAACTGTTAAGAAACCTCAAGTGGACAAGGAAAAAAGGTTAAAGGGGTAATGATGCTAATTCGCAAGGTGGAGTTGTAGCGTAAGAGGGTGTAGCTTGGTGTTCCTAAAGTAGTAGTGTGTAATGTGGCAGTGGGTGAGACAATTTAGAAAGCAGCTGTTACTACAAGAAAGCAACAAGGTTGAGTTGCAAAGGATATGGGGAAGTTGGGTTTGAATGCGGAGTTCAGTGATAATGAGGTTGAAGAGCTTGCTCCAGGAACAAATGGAGGGAATAGAGCAAAGAATGGGGAGAGGATAACATTGAAAGCACTGGGTTGTTGGAGGGGTCTTGATAAATTCCTTAGTGGCCTACCTGTACCAGCTGTTGTGGCCTTGTGGGTGATGATAAGGTTAAGGCTAAGACTATCTTTGGTGTAGTAGTAGTAGTTGTTCTGTATTCCTATATCAATAATTATATAGAGCAATGATGTTTTCCTTTAAATGGCAATCTCTGTTTATTGTAATGTATATTGGGTAGCTATGTTGTTTTATCCATCTTGCTGCTGATCCAAGTGGTTTACCATAATCTTGTACGATAATAATGAAAGAAAAGTTGTTGAAAATTCCTGTTATGCAGCGGAGACGTGGTGTATAAGTCTAGTTATTTTAGAACCTGTTATTTGTATTCCCGTACTTAAAACTTCTGTAGTGCAATAGATGATTCCTTTTAATGGGTATTGCAGTTTATTGTAATGCAATTTGGTAGTAATGTTGTTCAACCCCTGTTGTGGGACAGGCAAAAAAGCACAATTCTAATTCTTCTGGTAGGGAAAGGCAGCAAAGCCTTAAGTTGACATTCAAATTATGTAACATCTTTAAATCTAGCAAGAAAAATTCTAGGCATAAAATGAAAGACATAATAGTGACCGGTTCTCCATCCCCAAAAAGAAAGATAAAAATAAAGCACTTCGTCTTTGTCCTCCCTAACTATACAGTTCTTACAAAGATTGATTCTTCCCATGCAACTAAATTGATGAAAGCAAACAGAGACAACCATACCAACATGGTTTTTAGTGGAACACAGTCATAGGATTACTGTCACCGACTCTAGTTTTACTTTGATCGATTTGTGGCAGTGCATTACCCACTCTATCAAGGCCCTTAAACAATTAACCGGGCTGCAAGTTCTTCTCTACGGCGTTCTAATTCCTGCAATTCAACCAACAAAGTCATAACATGAGTTTGAAGAACGAGAAGAAGAAAAAAGGAACAGAGAGAGAAGGGGGGGGGGGGGGGGGAAATAACGCCGTACACAGGCAACTATAACTATAGCAACTGGCATCCAGATTAAATTATATACCAATGTTACAACTTTATGTGCCTCATATATGTAAAGTGAAACATAAACATTTAGTCATACATGCTCTCAATTTTACAAGATAGTGCCTACGCTAAAGCTTTATTAGAATTCATTGATTGTATTACGAATTCAGCCTTAATACAGATGAAATACCTTTTGTATACTAATTTTATGTATGTTCAATCATCACACTCCTTGGTTTGAATCGTGTACTAACCTTGCCCTAAATTAAATAAAAGAAGATATATCATTTTAAATCTGCAAGAAAAATATTATGTTTCACCATTTGATATCAATCAATAGGCCAGCCGTTTAGACATCATAGGGGCACAGACATCTTGATATTAGGTATGGGTTAAATACTAGATAGCCTCGTCAAAATAACCACACACTTGGAAAAATCATCTTATCAGATTGCTAAAGAAATATACAGAATTGGAATAGAAGAGTTCCTTTAGTACTTTAGAACGCAAGAAATATACAGAATTGGCATTAGGTATGGGGAAATAACGCCGTACACAGGCAACTATAACTATAGCAACTGGCATCCAGATTAAATTATATACCAATGTTACAACTTTATGTGCCTCATATATGTAAAGTGAAACATAAACATTTAGTCATACATGCTCTCAATTTTACAAGATAGTGCCTACGCTAAAGCTTTATTAGAATTCATTGATTGTATTACGAATTCAGCCTTAATACAGATGAAATACCTTTTGTATACTAATTTTATGTATGTTCAATCATCACACTCCTTGGTTTGAATCGTGTACTAACCTTGCCCTAAATTAAATAAAAGAAGATATATCATTTTAAATCTGCAAGAAAAATATTATGTTTCACCATTTGATATCAATCAATAGGCCAGCCGTTTAGACATCATAGGGGCACAGACATCTTGATATTAGGTATGGGTTAAATACTAGATAGCCTCGTCAAAATAACCACACACTTGGAAAAATCATCTTATCAGATTGCTAAAGAAATATACAGAATTGGAATAGAAGAGTTCCTTTAGTACTTTAGAACGCAAGAGTAAACTTAAATTTTGAGACTATCTCGTGAACACCATGAACTGCTGTTACCCTGTTTCGGAATAATACAAGAGAGGAGATGTTGCTAGAGGTCGAGTACTTCGCTTCATATTTTCTATTATATAGATAGTGAAATGAAATTGAAAACAAAACAAGTTTGGACATGGAACACATACTGATTAAACTATTTAGACAATGTAATCCATCAATTAATTGCTTACTTGCAGATCCTTAATTGCTTGCTCCGCTGAAGCTTCTTTCTTCTGGCGAGAACGTTTAAGAAAACCAATGCAGAGAATTCCCTGAATTATTAAAAAATCAAATATCAATTCAACAAAAATTCAAGTACTTGATTTATTTATAAGCTGGTCTCCACAAGTAACTTAAGAACTTCATCCTTCAACTAAGGTCTTGAATATCACTAATAAGACTGTTTGAAGTTTGAACACAAGATCGCTAAACTAGAGAGTACAGACCTGGGCATCCCAAGAAAATATGGATACTAGTGCTCAAAGAATTCTTGATGTGCTAAAAGTAAATGCATCTTCCAGATTAGTATAGGTAAGGTTTCCATGATCTTACCGAAATAATATAAACTACACCACAAGCAAGGAGCATGTAGGTAGCTATATTCTGGAGAAGAACAAGCTCCTTCCGCTCCTCAGAAATGTTAGGGTAAGCTCTTGTCATCACCGCAACACTGAGAGCAATATTAACAACCATTCATTTCAAACATCAAACTAAAGTTTTAGTAGGTGCTTGTGAATTGTGATGAAGATTAGCGAACAAGCAATTGTTTCGATGAAAGCTTCTAGAAATTGTTCAGTAATTTTATAGTGATCCATTCAAAATCTAGTAAGGATACATGCTTTAATGGCAACTAAATCATTGGCGTGACTCAGAGTCAACCAGCTAGAGCTGCAGTTTTCCTTCCCATATTGTGCAAGTGGGTCCACCTTCTAAATAGTCAGAGTTAACCACCTTGATTTAAAGTTATCATGTTTCCATTCTAATTATCCAAGCAGAAAGCCAGAAACCTATCCTTTTTAGTATTTGGCCAAACCCAACCCAACTGATATAATCCCTTACTGAAAAATCAAGTCGAATTTTGAAGAAGTATGTTTCCTCTTAATAGGTCTACTGAAGGTAAGACTTTAGAGAAACAGTGATCACTTTTGAGCAGCAGCTTGATCTCAGCCTAATTCAGCCAAGAATAAACAGCAGGTAGCCTTAATCAATGCTCACTTTACTCGAAATACAACCCTTAACTTTAATGATCCAATTCCATCCGAGCTCTAAACCTTACCGATGCTGAAAATTGCTACTAGAAATGGGAGAGTGGATAAAATATGAACCTCCTGTTGCAGGGACACTAAAGCTTAAAACCGATGGTCAGTTGTACAAGGTCTAACTGCAGGAGATGGTGTCATTGGAGATTCAACAGGAAGTCTAATGGTGGCTTAGTTTCCCTAGGCCCAGATACAAGCCTGACAACAGAAGGCCAGAAGCAATGGCTGCAGATTATTATTTAACAGGAAGTCTAATGCAGGCTAACTCAATTCCCCTAGGCTCAGGTACAAGCATCACTGCAGATGGTTAGAAGCAATTGCTCTTCTGGCGGGAATGCAGCTTAGTATTGAACAAGAACTATCTTTGAATAAAATAGAGTGTGATTCAAAAGTAATAATGGATATGCTTAATGTGTTCTTAATATACTTGGTTGACTTATTACGCCATTAGCGGTTCAGAGGTTTGCTTACAGTGCAGTCAGTTAACATATACAGAGAAAACTAATTGCCTCGTAAACTCTTTGGCATCCCATTGGTCATGAGCATGATGGTGATATATATTACTATACTTCAAAACTTCCACAGGTTACCAAAGTGTGTTTATTTGGTGACTAGTTTGGATTCTTAAATCTAGACCTTCTTATTCTTAGGTTGCTTGTCTCTCTAATTTTGTAGCCTTTTGTGGCAATTATCAGTTTATTTCTAGCATTCTTTAGGACAGTGGCATTTAGTACTCCTTAGGTTGTTTTCCTATAAGGGTAAGGCTCAATTTCCTTCCTTATTATTCTATTAATCCGGTTGGTCCCTACCCCCTAAGGTGAATTTCCTCTCTGCAAATTACTTTTTTTTAAAGATAATCAGAAAGGAAAACCGCTTGAAATTTTATGAGGTAAAGTTGTCAATTATAATAATGACCACGTCGGATCTGAGTTAAAATCATGCACAAAAGCATAATCCATCAAAAGCAATAGTGTAAGGTACGCCGTGAAGTGGTGAAACAAATATTTACTTAAGAACGGACATACAAGATCTGCAGCATACCCCTTCCAGCCCAGTACTCCAGTACCTGCATTGGTGGATTAAAACTTAAATAAGATTAGGAAACGTGACACGGCACAAGCAGTAGTAACAAAAGGTACTTGTAGACATCTGGTGCCAAAAGGATCACCAAAAAGTATTTAGACTTTGGTAAAATTTTAGCATGAAGTCAATAAGTAAAGCATGATATATGTATATATATATATATATATATATGTAAATTTGTAAAATATAAAATGAACTAAGTCGCGAGAGAATAAAGGCATATTGGAAAAATGTGTGCATATATATTTTAATTCGCCACCACCTGACTGCACAAACAACAATAATAGCCAGATAGTAGTAGACAACTGATACAGAACCAAAAGGTAGAATTCACCAAAACATTAGCATATGAATCTAATAGACAAATATTCTATATAGGTGTACAACAAATAGATAAATAAGATTAAGATGTCAAACAATGTGTATAACGTGATTGTATCTGTCTACTTCATCGTATCTGGATATTATTGCTATATTTATGTATGGATAACAAGCACACACTAAAATTAAAGGACCAGCTGTCTCTCCATAACAAGAATATAAACAACAATCCAAACTAATTTAATTATCCTTCCAAAGTGATGGAGAAAAGAGTAATTAATCAGCGCAAACAGTTATAAGAAATGTCACTATGCCCGTGCACCTAAGTGTTCCCTAAATAATTGGAATTTCCACCTGTGATTGCATCACGCTGCAAATTACTTCTAATGTGCAAAGGACATCAACTTCAGAATATTACATGGTTATAATCCATCATTAAGAATATTAGATGATTTCTTTTTTATAATTATTCGCCAAGTTAAGTGACCTTAGGGGGTGTTTGATAAAAACTGAATAAATCTGAATCTGAATGAAAAAAATTATTTGATAATTAACATGTCTGAAACATCTGAATAACAGAATTTTATTATTTTACCCCTCTGAAAAAATTCAAAATTGTTGTAAATTTATTTAATATTACTTAATTAATATTTATTTTTTAGATTTTTAATTTTTTTTTATTCAATTTGCTTTCACCAAAAAAATTTTAATTTGTTTTTTAGTTGAATGGAGTTATTCAATGACCTAATTTGGTCATTCATTCATCTAAATAGTTGAACAAGAAACCAGAAGTGAATAATAGCTAAGTTTTATTTTTTAAATAATGATATTTAATGAGCCCTAAATGAAGTAAAAAAATTAAAAAATTAAAAAATATATTAACTATTATATTAAGTAATATTAAATTTTTACAACACAATTCAACTCATTCATTGATTCCAAATTTCATTAATGGATTCATTCAATTTTTATCAAACACCCCCCTTAGCTCAATCATTTGACCGATTGTATTCGCCCTCCATTTTTTCCAAAACAAATGTATTAATGGTCAAAACAATTCAGCCATTCAGTTATTCAGTTCTAACTATGACCTCTTAATTTCCACTATGTCTTATTCCTTTAAGAGTCGCTAAACATGACTACTGGTCTCGTGATAAATGGAATGCAAGAAGAATCAAAACTTTATATATGTCCACGAACAGGCAACAATAGTACAATCCTATTAAAAAAGAAAGAAAGGAACATATTCCTTAAGCTTAGACAATTGGGTGGATGAAGAAAGATATATAAATATTTCTCTATTTATTTTACCAATTTCATGGCAGATGATAATTATAGAAATAATACTAGCATCAAGCCTTCAACATCCTCAACCAATAGAAAGGTATTAAGAATGCTTACTTAAATTTCTTCTTTTCACTTTTCCTATGTTAGTTTTTGCTTTCCAACCTTTCAAGTATTCTTCAACTTTCTTGAAATAATGGTCCAACTGAAGTCCGTTTATATATATATATATATATATGAAGATTGATATATATATATATATATGAAGATTGATAATACCCCAAATGGACTAATTACTGCAAATTAATAATTCAAACCCAACCATATTTAAAAATTTGAAGATGGCTAACAATAGAAACCCAATGTTTCTTTTGACTTGCGAGTGCAACTATATAGCAGAACATCAAAAATACAAAATTCGATTCCTAACGAAAGAAATACAGCTAGAATCAAACCACATGAAACTAAAACAGAGCTTAGACCATTAAACCAAAACAAAAATTACCTTCCAGAACTTGAGTATGAATCCCCATTCTGTCTCAGCAACAACCACTAATATCGCAATTACAACAGCGTAACACCGGAATATCACATCAAATATCTACAAAATTAACCATATTTACACCATAAAGTTGCTATATAAACAAATTAGAGAGATAAAGAGGGAAACAACGTACGGAATTGATTACAACTGTTCCGTTCTTGATAGATCGGAGGGCGGAGAGAACATTGACAACAATGCAGAGAATAGCAGCTATGGAAGTGAAGACGCTGAAGAATCGACACCCGATCAATAACGGATCGGGTCTAGTTCGGAGTCTGGCTTCATTTGCTGAAGGGCCAACGGGGCTTTCTCTACGTGGCTGTGAGCTCTCCCCACCTCCCTCTGTGTTTATTCCCGCCATTTCCGACAAATTTGTCGGCCCTCGAGAAAAATCCTTTGCTCTCTTCCTCTTCGTTACAAAACCCTAAATTTAAAACAGAAAAAATGTCTGCATAATACTTTTACTGAATTAGCTGAACTCGGTTATGGAGAATCAGGTTCTTCACTTGTGGTCTGTCAAGATAATATCCATTGGATGGGTAAATCTGTGGTCAGCTTAGAACAAAGACTAAATTGCAAATGTAACCTTCCTATTTGTCATGTTTTTCCTAAATTGTTCCTTAAAAAAAAAAATTAGCGTAATTGTTCCTCATAAAAGTTGTTCCTTCCATAAACTTTTTTTCTCATAACTATTTTTCATAGATGCATTAATCATACAAATGTGTTCCTCTTATTTTTTTTAACCTATTAAATTTGATTTTCTCTCTCCTCCCTACTCATTTTTTTTATTTTTTATTTTTAAAATATATGTAAAAAGTATGTTATTCTACTTTTTTATTTATTTATTTTTATATTGACATTTTGAATTCAATCTAAAATATCTTAAAATTAGTATAAATTAATTAATTTTTAAACAATATAATTACCAAAATTATAAATTTTACTATTTTTTATTTTATCTAAATGACACTAATAAAAAAATAGTAAGGTTTATATAAACTAGTTTTTTTTATTAATTATATTTTTTTGGTATTGTTATTAGTACCATTTAGATAAAATAAAAAAATAGTAAGGTTTATAATTTTGAAAATTATATTGTCTAAAATTAATTAATTTATACTAATTTTGAATTTAGAGATATTTCATATTAAATTCAAAATGATAATATAAAAATAAACAATTAAAAAGAAGAATAAGAATATACTTTTTACACAAATTTTAAAAATAAAAAATAAAAAACAAGGGGAGGAGAGAGAAAATTAATTTTTAATAGGTGAAAAAAATTGAAGGAACACATTTACATGATTAACGTATCTACGAGAAACAGTTATGCTAAAAAAAAGTTTGGCGAACATTAGAGAAAAACCTTTGCATGACTAACGCATATATGAGGAACAGTTATGCTAAAAAGAAAAATAGGAAACAGTTTAGCAAAAATATGACAAATATGAGGGTCAGATTTGTAATTTAGTCTAGAACAAACGGTCACGTTTCGGTGGAATGTACTATGACAATAAAAGATAAGCAGGACACAACCTTGTCTCAAGACCGATGGGACCATCGTTATCAAACCCGGACCGATTGGACGGTTTGAACCGGTTAAAATCGATCGATTCTCTGTGTGACGCCCCCAAAATAGGTATACAACACCCATTCTGAGTCACCAAAAGAAAGCAAACTACAACTTTGACAATACAGATGTCGTGTAGAATACGACAATACAACTGTGAGTTTGAATACAAATATTGGTTTTCTGCATAATATACACACCCAAATAAGTCCTCATTAATTATTCATACACTATTTTACGTAGAAATAGTGAGGACAAATTAAAACATCTTCCTAGAACCATCACTCCATACCCCGACTCGATCCTCGCTATGTTCTCACCTCACGAGAAGAAAATGGAACAAAAAAAGGAAAAGGGTGAGCTCAACTAGCCAAGAAGAATATTATGACTAAGATAATATACAACAAATTATCGTTAGTCTTCAACAGGAAAAATCTAATAGAATACAATAGACAACAAGTTTTAGATCAACAAATGCGGTGAAAGCAAGAATCCATTAGAAGAGTCACGTAGAGAAAGAATTCTAACTGTCTTCTAAGGTTTAAAAAGTCCATCATCAATAGTTTATCCCCGTAATAACAATCAATATACATCTTTAATCATCTTTGCACTTTCTGAGCCAAAGATATTCATCGATTAATCGCTCATCTTTGCACTCTGTGCCAAAGATATTCATTTATATCACCATTTAGGATTCGAGGATGATGAAAACATTTTTAAAAAACGAATCTAGTGAAACAAAATGACAAGGATTAAGGATTAAGGATTCGTACTTTGTTTTACCCGTGTCAAAAAATACTTTGAAAATAATCATATTGATGTAAAATTCAAGAATGATCAAAACATGGATACAATCAAAGCTAGTATCCGTAATAGATATTTTGGACAAAAAGAAAAATTTTTATTTTTCTATTGAATTGCGCCGATGATTCGTGAATAAAGGTCGATATCGTGAATAATGCCAGTATACGTGAATAAGAAACCCCGACACAACAAGTTCTAAATTTGATAAAAAGTTCACCAATACTTAAAGATAATGATATTGAAGAAAAATATCATTTAAGAAGAAAATAATACCCCTTACCTCAAAAATAACCGTCTTACGATTGAATTTCAGATAAGTATAGATGTAAAACACCTTATAGATAAAGAACACTCAAAGTATACTCACAAGAAATACTCGATAATTTAGAGAGAGAAGAGAGAAAACTTAGTTTTTCGGTGTGATTTTCAATTCTAACTTAGCCCTCTATTTATAGGAAAATGTTAGAACAGCTAAAGAGACTAAAATAATAAATTAATATTATTTTTATTCAAATTTCCTACGCCACCTCTCTTGATCAATTTAGGCAGCCTTCTTTGAACCAAAATCAGCAGCCCATGTGTTGTATTCAACACCCACCAAAAGTGGGTCCCACCCATAACTTAATAAAAATTATTTTATTTTTCGAAACATCAATAATTCATAGAAAATAGCCCGTTTATCAGAAAAATTCGAAACTCGCGACTTTCCATGGGAAATTCCATTCTCTACAACTTTGCAGAAGAAAATTTTTTCAAATTCCAAATAGAAATTATCCGAAATCCACAAACGGACGATTTTACAATCTATAATAAATTTTCGGTCAAGAATTGTGTCCACCAACACACAAAACATGTGTTAAACATTTAATGCCACAAAAATACTCTTCCTCCTCATATACTTATATATCCCACATTCATTATAAAAATATCACCATTAATATATTATTAAAATAATATATTTAAATAAATTATTTTATCAGAAAAAGATAAAATATTAATTTTCAACAATTGTCACATTAAAAATTTTCTCCATCTATATCCACATAAAATAAATATTTTCTTTATCATAATAATCAATAATTAATAATATTACAGAATCATAGTATTGACAACCGCACTGCTCCTCGAGAAAGAGGGGGCTTTCCAATAAGGATTTCTCCTTACTGGCGCGCAATTAGGTGACCAAACCTCTTCTCGCATGTAACTTTCTAGACATTGCCAATAATGTTATTTGATAATATTATTCAAATAATATGAATTATTGATTTGATAATGGAAAATCTTGTGTAATGACAATTATCAAACAACAAAGAATACAAAATATCAACGCAAAGAATTATTGAATCAATAAAATATAATATTGAACGAAGAATTCATGTAACAATTATTGAGTAAAGGCCTTCTTACGTAAGGATCAATAATTCAATAATCTTTATCGCAATCGCCATCGCTTCGCTAACCACGCCAGACATCAGTTTTAACCATTGTGTAACCCAACAAATGTTAATTCAGAATAATTTACGTTGTTATTTATAAAACTCAATCTTTGTCGTTTTCCTTCATCCAACCGTTTTTAAAAGTAATGGGGCCCACCAACGATCGCAAGGCCAGATTGTACGGAGATTCCCGATAAAAAGAATATTCCACGACCAAACGAATATTCCTAAAATAATAATGAATATTTTATAACCACTTGCTTATTTTGTAAACTTTGCACATTTCACCCATAACAAAAGAATTATATCAAATTAACCCTTATTAATTTAGAATAATGAATAAAGGAAAATTCAATTTTATTTATAATAAGTTGGGGTCTTACACTCTGGTTCAATTAAACGGACACGTTTATATCAACAAAAAAAAATTATTATTAAAATTAATTATTTTTAATAATACTATAACTCAATTTAATTTATAAAAAATAAATTTTTTATTAATTATTACTAATATATATTTTTATATATTAATAACGTCACAATGTTTTTCAATTCAATAACCAAAACTCGTTCTCTCATTAGAGTAATAGATAGATATGTCATATTGTTTAGAACACAACAATTAAATGTAATTTTATGCCACAAACTATAATTATGGAGAAAAAATAACGAGTGTAGACATTCGAAATTTCGTCTTCGTGTTATTAACTATGTAGGAGGGTAAAAACGTCTTTTTCACACTGCAAATATAACTTTGGGGGACCACAACATAAAATTTAACCACGCAGACATCCCTGTGGAACATCGAATCAAACTTGAAGATCAACCATAAGGAAAAGAAAAGTTGGCAGCAATCAAACCTTAGAGATAAACTCAAATGACAACCAAAACCCCGCCAACTTTGGAGACAACCTCTGGAAGGGTAAAATGATCATTTTGACAAGTCAACTTCAACAAACCTATTATAGCTGCAGATAGGGTCACAAAGAGCCATTACAACTCAATGGACTGCTTGCAAAGACTCGAATATGTCATTTTGGTCATGAACCCATCTTTCCGAATTCAGAAAAGGGCAAGCCTATGTCATTGTGTAGCTCTCGAAAAGAGCTTTCCGGAATGGTATGGCACGCCTCCATCGGACTCTCGAATTAAAAGTTATGAAAGTTCGAATAAATAACGTGTTGGATGGAATGCACGTACTTCGAGAGGAGGGGCCCTACCCTACAAGAATTAGCAGTAGATTCGCTGCCGCTGAGTAGGTTCTGCCATGCTATTTTGGTCTATAAATAAAACCTCCATCAGCCATAAAATAAAGAGAAAAGGGGGAAGGGGGAAGAAGAGAAAACTTTGTCCATTTTAGCTCTTAACCCCTTCTATAGTGTTCCAAGCTTTAATGTTATTCTTTCTAAACATTTGTATACATGTATTCTACGACATATCAAATTTTAACAGGTCGAAATCGAGTTTTCAAGCTCCAAATGCGGTTTAAAGTATTTTTTGCAGCACAGTGTAAGATTTTTTCATATTTAAAACTTTCTACTGCGTTGATATATATATATATATACACACACACATATTAAAACGATAAAATGTCACGAATTTTGAATCTAGGCATGCCTAGATTCAATATTAACTGGTTTAATATGTATGTATATATATATATATATTAACTGTTTATTGTATATAAATATATGTATTAACTGTCAATTCAATGTAAAAGCATAATATGTCATTCGATGGACTAGATTTATCTAAATCTAGCCATATCTAACTTTTAACCGGTTTAAAAGTTGCAAAACTGGAACCGTTGAGCTAGGATGACTAAGATTTATTTAAATGTAGTTTTCTTTTTAGTTTTTGTAAATATTAAGCAACCATGTGTGCCTAGAAGCAACGTGATCTAAGATCCAGCTGACGGATCTAGATCTGATTCCCATGATGAACCTTTTTTCAGCTATACAGCTAGCTTGTAAATCCTATTTATGGTGCTTAGACATCCTTCGATGACTTTCATGGCCATAAGGAGCCCGACACTTATATGTATATTATTTTGTCGAAAATGCTTCGCATCTCGAGAATAAAATCAAATCAAGCCGAATACGGAATAAAATAGAAGTATCAAATGCCTCAATTACTATGTGAGCATAAAGGTTTGAAAATCTGTTTTTAAAACATCATTTCCATACATATTGCTTAAAATTGAACTCTTATGCAAATCAAACACTTTGTATATAGGTGCAAACGAGACATAGTACTACTTCCAAATAAATGCACTTAGGCCCACACATAAATTAGGGAATTGAAAATACGCGGTAACCGTGTTTTCACGAAAGTCGGGGGTGCCTAATACCTTCCCCTGCTTAATCAAGCTTCGAACTTTGTGAATCTCGATTTTCAAGGACGTGTAAACCTTTTAAAATTCAATTGAGTTAGTCAAACCATTTGGAAACTATCAATGTAAACTCAATTTTTAAATCGTCAAAAACTGTCAACTTTTCAAACAAAAGATAATGTAACGTAAAGGATAAAAAGAGGAATTCCAAATAAAAGAGAAATTTTTTCCCGACGTCGACAACGAGCTAACAAATAAATAGTAGATAAGTATAATAAAAAATATCCTTCCGCTTTTATTATTATTATTATTAATTTTAAAAATTAATTCAAAAAATTAAATATATATAATTTATATATATATATTATATATATATAACATAACAATAACAACATATTACGTAGGTGAATTTTTAAATAAATTATAGTATTTAAATTATTGTAACATTATTTATTATGGTAAAATTATTTTAATTAATTATATTGAATTTAAAATATTTAACTTTTTCTAAATTATTTATATGGCATATTAATATTATATAGTATAAAAAATTAGTTTTATGGGTTATCTTTATATTATTATTTTTTAATCAATTATTTAGTTTTAAATTTAAGATTGATTTTCAAAAAATAAAATTAAAATAAATTTCTATCTCATATACGTCACGTGTTCATATTGGACCCTTACTCCCAACCAATGTTTAAAAACTCGAATCGGACCGACGATAGGTCTGGTAAAAACCAAAAATTGATTTGTCTTCTGGTTCGATTTGGCCCAATGACTCGATTTTGGTCAAAAATTGAGTTGATCCGTTGATCACCGATCCAACCGGTAAACTCAGTTAATTGACTTAATTGACCGAATTTTTAATTTTTAATTTTTTTTACCAAAAAAATTTAATATTAAAATTAACTACTTTTATTTATATTGTAACTCATCTTCATTATGTTTTAGTTTATGAAAAATAAGATATTTAATTTTTTTATTAATTACTAATAATATATATTTTTATAATAATGACCTCATTAGTTCAATTTAATATTGGACCATTGCTTAAACTAGTGCCCGGTACATCAGCCCACACTACTCGGTCTTAGCTCACTCTCAAATCTCGCCCATTTTGCAAACACAAAACAGAGAATTCAGACCAAGAAACCCTCATCTTCTTTTCACCAATATTGAATTGGTTTTTTGTTGTGTCTTCAATTTTTCACAGATGATAACATTCTTCCCCAATTTCCTTTAAACCCCAAAGCTAGAATGCAATTACCATCCATACCCTTGAATCACTGTCTGAATTTCCCACCAAAATCCCACTCTTTCCCTCCAAAACTCTACCATTTCATTCCAAAATTCAGTCTTTCCCGGACAAAAATGGCTTCTCCTCTTGCTGGATTCAGAATTTGGAGTAGTTCACAAATGGGTGGTACTGAATCTTTAGTTAGTGAGGATGGCTTATGTACTCTGTTAGACTATGTGGGTAAAGGAGGGGCTAATGTGGGTGATGACTTGGTTGTCTTGTTTAGTCATTTGCAGTATGCTAGCAAGAGAATTGCGGCTCTTGTGGCCTCTCCATTCAATTCTAGCCTTGGAAAGCATTCGGGTTTTTCCGGTGGCAATGTTGAGGATTCAGGCAGAGATAAACCCAAGCCACTTGATATTGTCGCAGTGCGTATAGAATATATATATTACTCGTTTTATCAAGGGATTTAGCTAAATATACAAGATTATTGTATGATGTTTTACATTTTATATTTTGAATATTTCATGCTCAATTGAAGGTTTTTTGTCTTTGTGTGTGTGATATTATGCAAAGGCTGAATTTTGATGGCTATACTTGAAGTTTTTGTTGGAAGATTCACATTTTGTCTTGCTAGTCTTTGTTTGGAAGTTCAAAATTCGTGTAATGTTATGTTGTTATGCCAATATTGAGTGTTTGTAATTTATGCTTCCCGTCTTTGATACAAATCTGAAGATTACCATAATTGATGTTTTCGTGCAAATATGGATTTGATTCAAAACTGAATAATACGGTAATTGATGTATTCATCCAAATATGGATTTGATACCTTATATATGCAGTGTGATCATGATCTTGATTTGGATCTTTTTGTTTTGTTTTTGTTGTTTATCTCTGTTGATTTTGGGATTTAACTGTTTACTTAGGTAAGTAATTGTAGCTTAATGATTGGTGTTGTAGTTCACTTGGATTAAATGAAAATAATTGGCTGCTAAAAGGATTGGCTTTAGTTCAATTTATTTTTCTGTTTTAAAGGGAACTGTTACTGAACATAAGTATCTTTTTCATCTTCCTCACACAAGTGTTCCTTTTCGTATCTTCTTTACGGATCCTCTAATCTCCTCTATCAAATCATGATTCTCAGGGAAGTACTGTGATGATACTTGACCATAATTTCTTATGCAGAATGAGATTATCTTGTCTTCTCTGCGGAATTCTGGAAAAGTTGCAGTTATGGCTTCAGAAGAAGACGACGCTCCAGTTTGGATAGCAGATGATGGCCCCTTTGTGGTGGTCACAGATCCTCTAGATGGTTCCCGAAATATAGATGCCTCTATTCCAACTGGAACAATCTTTGGGATCTATAATCGCCTTGCGGAAGTAGATCACCTGCCAGTGGAGGAAAAGGCAACAATAAATTCACTCCAGAGTGGAACCAGGCTTGTTGCTGCTGGTTATGTTCTCTACTCATCTGCCACAATTCTTTGCACCAGCTTTGGCATTGGAACACATGCATTTACATTAGATCACTCAACAGGAGATTTTATTCTCACACATCCAAGCATTAAAATTCCTCCTCGAGGTAACATACACAACATTTGTTATTGTCACCTGGAAAAAATAGTTGCATATAAAGAAAGTGGTAATGTGACTGAAATCCCAAAAAAAATAAATGTACGATAATATTTTTCCTGAGCAAAACTCAAGTACTAAGGCCAACAAAAAAGACTGATTTACAGCAGCACCTCAATTAAAAATTACCACAGATAGCTACAACACCTGTCATTTGCTCAGTTACTACCGTATTCCCACTGAGAACTTACTCCATGTTTGTTCAATATGTAATCTAAATTAAAATAATTTACAATCACCAACTGGATCTGTTTTTTAGAATGTAAGATTTTTACTTACTGAAGTAGACACTTACCTGTGTCCCGATATCTATATCTCCCTCTCTTCTTCATCTTTTTTATCAACAAATATCCCGGCATCTCTTTGGATTCCATTTTCAAGCAGAACCATTATTGTGTACTTAAGTTGATGAGAAATGGCTAATAAATAGTTATGCTTGCAATAAAGTTTTTGAGAATTGTCCATGCAAAGATGAAATCATATGTGAAGTCGTTATAATTTACTGTATTTATATGGCCTCTCTTCTATGTCAGGCCAAATCTATTCTGTAAATGATGCTCGATATTTTGACTGGCCCGAAGGATTAAGGCAATATATTGACACTGTGAGACAAGGCAAAGGCAAATACCCTAAGAAGTACTCAGCGCGTTATATATGTTCTCTCGTTGCTGATTTCCATAGAACTCTATTATATGGTGGAGTGGCAATGAATCCAAGAGATCATCTTCGTCTTGTTTATGAGGCAAACCCTCTCAGTTTTCTTGTGGAACATGCTGGGGGTAGAGGTTCCGACGGTAAAAGTAAAATTCTATCTATTCAGCCGGTCAAGCTGCATCAAAGACTCCCTCTGTTTTTAGGGAGTCCGCTGGATATGGAAGAGTTAGAGAGTTATGGAGATGTTCAACAAACAGTGAATCCCGGATATGAAGTTTGATGCTTTGTTCAGTTGTTGGCTTATACTACCTCATATTGGTTCTTTAACGCGGTGGTTCTCCTCCCATTTGGTTATTCAGTTTGAGATGTTCTTTGAATTATATGCTTTCAACTAGCTATATATATATAATGGTTTATTCCAAATTTCAGTGGATTATGTTTAATGGTTTGAATTATATCCTTGAATTTGGTGTATACATCAGTAGGGGTTGAAACATTTGGGCCGGTGTATTTGTAATTCATGCTATTGTGCAAGGAAAAAAGCTGTTTAGAAATCATAAACATACTCGATGTTTTGGTGCTTGGCTTGTTTGAACTCTATATATAGAGTGACTATTTGATTAACTGCCTTATGGTTTAATTAATCACATGCAGCCGAGAAATGCTCTTGTATTTTTGCAAATGAAAATGCTTCAAACCACATCAAGATTGTAAGAAAATCAAATAGAACAAGATCACAAGGGCTACCATATTTGGGTGCCTCTTCACTATTGTTTTACTCAACTTTGGCCCATAATTTTTTTATTTTTTATTTTAAACTAAGGATGAGGAAATATTTTACCAATAGATAGCCATCCTTCTATAAACTCTTAATTAGGAGTGTTCAAATTAATGGTAGGGATTTTTTGAGTTTTGATCTTTTAAGTGTAATTTATGAAAAGTTAGTTAATGATATAAGATATACTATTCGGTATAAAAAATTATTTGAGATATTTTTAAGATCATGTACCCTTTTATGGTTCGACAATGAACAAGTATATGAATAGTTTTTTTTTTTATATTAATAATAAAATAATGATTATATTATTTATAATAATAATAATAATATTAATTTTCGATAAAAAGCGGTATCGATAAATATATAATTGATATATTATATCTATAACGATAAATATCAAAATTGAAAATTTCAATACCTATTCCAATACAAAATGTTGTATACCCTACTCTTAATATCAAAAATAAAAGTTATGGTAGGGATTTCAAAGTTTTGATCTTTTAAGTGTAATTTATGAAATAGTTAATGACATAAAGATCTACTATCCGATGACAAATTATTTGAGATATTTTTTAAGATCACGTACCCTACTTTAGTGACAAAAGAATGAACAAGAGATTTAATTCAATTTTTTTTTAATATTTTCACATAATTTTTCCATACAAAATGATGTAAGCTTTCTAGCTGGTTGTAGGCTCTTCACTCGTCTTCTCTCTTGCGGCACATCGTATCGAAACACCGTAGCTGAAACTCTCTAATAGCTGATTCAATATTTATCTCTCTACATGTACTCCTATATATATATATATATATATATATATATGTTTATATATAGAGTTGTTGAATAAGGCTCTATCTTTTTCTATTTCACTTATCAGTCTATAAAATTGCTTCTTATATCAAACATTCTTCGCATTTTAGGGTTCTTATTACATTGCACCGCAATTTTAGCTGTGTTCTTACTCCTTTCTTCTACTCTTCAATTTGAGGTTTTTTATTTATCTTATGTATAGATCTATTGATTCTTCCAATTAGCTGAGTTCCGTGTTTATGCAATTTCACATCTTGAATTATTACTTAAATAGGTATATATATATATATTGGTTATAAATAGCTTTTGAGAATGACAGACAGAAGTTTGCGGGGTTTGATGTACGGAACTGAAGCAATGAATAACAACATACATCATCCTAACACTCATATGGAAGATAATAATGAAGAAGACGACGTCGTTCCGAGTGGTGGAGACTCCATAGATAATTCTCAGATCCGTTACCAGGTGGCTGCGCACGCCCTCCAAAACGGTGGTGCCGTGGGACCACCTACCAACGGCGGCGAAGACGGACATAACCATCAGATGTTTGTTCTGGGGTCTGAAATTGTTCCGGCTGCTGGAGGAGGTGGGGCGGATCAGTTGACGCTGTCTTTTGAGGGTGAAGTTTATGTTTTTGATGCTGTTTCTCCTGAAAAGGTAGGATTTTTAATTAAAAGTATGTTCTTTTACATATTGTGTAATCAGTTGGCCCAAGTTTTTTATGTTTTTTTTGCGATTGAAGTACAATCATGTATATGTGAATTTTGGTGATAGATGAAACACTTCACTGTTTTCTTATCTATCTTACTCATAGTTGTTGAATCATATGAGTTGTCAAATGGTGAATCATATGGTGTATCTAAAATATTGTGTTTCATGTATCGTATACGAAAATAATTAAATAAAATGAAAAATATATATTTAAATATATAAAACACACAATTTATTGGACAACATATTAACTTGACTATAATAGAGTCATCATATACTAAAAATAAATTTTACTAGTATCCAAAATATTCTAAATTGATTTATTAGATATTATTTTAGTAATCTTTTATAGAGTAATAAGAGAAAACAAAGATTCAGATTCATTTTTCGTTTTCAAATTAAGAAGCAGAGATATGTATCTGTTTGTAGAAAGCAACGTGAGAAAAACATTATGAAGAATATAAAAAACTTTAAAAAGTGAGTAAAGGCTCGTCAAGCGATATAGAATATGTTTGTACTAAAAAAAACTCTTCATTTAAAATGATAGAAGGCTTAAGCTTTGTTTTTAATCTTTTGGTTCTACACAAAAACTTTTCAAAATCAGTTGCTAATTTTAAAAGGTATCTTGCATTGTATCGTTTCGTAAGAATTGTATCGAATCGTAATTGAATGGTAAGATACAATGTCATTTTTTATTCACCCTGCGATATATATCGACTATCGCGTATTATAAGATTCTGACAACTATATGGTCTTACTCTAGTTGAGTTTTTTGCTGGTATAGTTGTATAGTATAGTAATTTCCCACATATTTGTTAAATTAGTGATTACGTCAGTTGTTTGTAGATGAGCTTGTTTTATGATTAATTTTTTATTTTGCTTTTGGGGTTTCTGGTAATTTAGTAGAAACGGTTTTAATCCTTGTGAGTTATTTTTTCTTTTTTGTTTTACGGATGTAAATTGGGTGTCCTGGGTCGGTTTTGGACTTTTGGTTTTCTGTTTATAGGCGTGTTTGTAACCTTGAACTAGTGTGTGATGTAAAAATGGGTGTTTCTGCCAAACATGCAATGGCCCATTGGATTCCCGTCATAATTATGTTTGGTTTAATAAAGTTAGTTATCCTAGAATTTAGTTGTATAATTAGTAGAAAATCATATGATGATATAAAGTATCTTTATGATTGATTTTTATAGGTGCAAGCCGTGTTACTACTCTTGGGTGGATATGAAGTACCTACTGTGATTCCTACGGTTGGGATACCTACCCAGCATCAAAGGGTATGCGGAAACAATGCAGGCATGCAAATTTGTTATTTAGTACTTTTATTCAATATCATAACTTCAATTTTCATAGGGTGGTAATGACCTTCCTGCAAGGTCAAATCAACCACAACGGGCTGCTTCTTTGATTCGATTTAGGGAGAAGAGGAAAGAAAGATGTTTTGACAAAAAGATTCGTTACGAAGTGCGGAAGGAAGTGGCAATCAGGTAAAAATTATTGTTGAATTGTACCCAGTCTTATGGAGAAGTAGTATTCTTCTACTTATCCTTCTTTTATACCCTCCGATTCCTTCTACTTTTTCTTGTCATGTTATGAGAAGAATCAGTACTGTAAAATTATGAGAAGAATCTGTAGTATGTGAACAATCAGTATTGTAAATTTATGTGAAGAATCAGTACTTTAAATTATGAGAAGAATCTGTATTATGTGAACATTCAGTACTGTAAAAATATAAGAAGATCGGTACTGTAAAATTATGAGAAGAATCACTACTGTAAAATTATGAGAAGAATCAATACTGTAAAATTATGAGGAGAATCAGTACTGTCAAAATTATGAGAGGAATCAATACTGTAAAAATTATGAGAAGAATCAGTACTGTAAAATTATGGGAAGAATCAGCACTGTAAAAGTTATGAGATGAATCAGTACTCTAAAAGCTCAACTTGACTCAAGCTCATCGATTTTAAACAAGCCGATCTTGAGAATCGCTCTTCTACTGTCTTACTATTAGAGTAGTAGTTTTCTATTTGATATTACTTTTATGAAATAGAAAAGGTTCTCCCACTCTGGAATTTTTTTTGATTAACTACTTATGGATATTATTTTTATAATAAATTCCATAGGACATAAAATGAATTTGCATTTTTCGTTTATCTCTGTATTTTTGTTCTGCAAAAGGTGCTTCAGATCCTGACATCTTCTGATGTACGTTGTGTGATCCTGTCAGGATGCAGCGAAAGAAAGGTCAATTTACATCGTCTAAGGCAACATCTCATGAAGTGGGTTCTGCTTCTTTAGAATGGAATGCAAGTTCTGGCCAAGAGGAGCAGGAAACTTCGTGAGTGTCGGGTAGTTTGCTCATTATTCTAGTTTCTTCAAAAATACAAATTTGATGATCAGCTAGCCTTTGATATCCTGTATCTTTTTCTTCCACGAAAGCGATCAGTTATTTGCTCAAGTTGAATCAAATTGGTGTGCCTCATTTTAATTTTAGTGCCAATGTTGCTATGTGAAATCTTATAACTTAGTACTTCGCTTTCCTTTGTGTTTTATCCTCGCAGATGTAAACACTGTGGAATCAGCTCAAAGTCCACTCCAATGATGCGTCGGGGACCTGATGGCCCAAGGACATTGTGCAATGCATGCGGACTCAAGTGGGCGAACAAGGTCTGTAAAATAATCAATGATTTTCTCTTCATGTCTAGTATTTCATGTGTCTACTGTCAAGAACCCTGTATATATAGCATGTGCTTAATGTGGTGGCATTGGTTTTGTAATAGTATCCTTTTAGTATTTCCTTCTTGGAAATTTTATTTGAGGTTTACAGATAAGATAGTTGGGCACATGAGAACCTAGTCTAAATTATTTATTTTATTAGTTTCAAAGCTGAGTTTATGTTCCTTATTACCTTGTGCTACTAGTTACCGAGTCTGCTATGCTATACCTAGTTTTCGTGCTCAAATAATTGTTTGAAGTTATGAGCATGTCTCGAACTGTCAAGCACACACTTTTTGACAGTGTGAGATTGTGGGCTGTTTAGTGAGGTACAGTTCCTATAATGGTACTACCACAATTGATGTGCTGTACAATTTTGTGTAAAACCTTAACAAAGGTTGGCTTTATAAACAACCTGAAAGCGATGAATAACAAAAATGGTTACAAATAAGTAACCACCTATTATGCAAAGTTAGCCTATACTTTGCAAGTCACACACTTTGCTGTCCAACATTATTAGAAATAAAGAATATATAAAAATATACAGGTAGATTTGATTCAATATGTTGAAACCCAATAGCAATCAAGGCTTTAGCTACAAGACTTCAACCTTCCAAAACATACCTTTTTTGGTCCCCATAATATCTGTATAATGTCTTTAAATGGAGAAGAGCACAAAAGTGAACCTTCACATACTGTGGGTTTAAGACTCCGCTAATAAACTGTACATTAGAGAAACTAAGAAGGGGCCTTAAAGTCCTATATCTTAGCCATACAATGAAGGGAAGAGTGTAGCTCTAACTCAGTAACTCAGAGCTCATATGAGAAGATAAGGACTGCCCTTATTCAATTACCTCCTAAAGTTGGTAATTCAGGCAGATAACTCTGTAGCTCAGAGCTATGGATAGGGCAAGGAATTACTCTATTCCTTTCAGGAGTAGCGGCCTTGGGTAGAGCGAGGCGGATACGACTTTCCCCCCTGCTACGCTTCCCCCTCGGGGGAGGTTCCTTGAGAAGCGATACAAGGGGTAGGGCTTCCTCTTCTTAGAAGGAAAAGAGATCCCTAACTCGGAAGGAACTATTAGCTCCTAACTCGTTCAGATCCCCTGCCCGGAGTATCCTCACTCAGAGCTAAGAACTCAAAGCAGAACTCCTTGGGTGGCCTAGGTCCATATAAGGAGGACAACTTATGCTTATGCGGACCTGGCCCATTGGGTCATTTATTCACTGCCTCATATGTACGCCCTCCCTAAGGGCTGACTGGAGAGCTACTCGAAGTCAACTCCTCGTTCCTAGTATAAACATAACTCAATGAAGACCGAGCGTTTAGGACTCCCTTCGCTCTTGTGCTACTCTTGTAGTAGTAGTCTCAATCGCCGATGGCTCCCTTAAAAGACGTTAAATGCAATGCAACTTGCTCTTGTGATGATCTTCGTTCCCTTTCACCAACAATCCATTAAATTGAATTTATGGATGCATCATTTTTAGATTGCACTTGTTAAAAAAACTTTACAACCCTCCAGGTGCGGCTTGGAGGTGTATTCACCATCTTTGATTTTGAGGACCAATTTTTCGTACCTAATCTATGGCCGTGTGTAAAATCTGAATAAAATAGTAGTTTCATATCAACCATCTAATTCTTGAATTTTCTTTTGTAGGGAGTTTTAAGAGACCTCTCAAAGGTTCCAACTGCAGGACTTCAAGATCCTAATTTGAAGACTACTGATCAGGTACACACTTTTAAATAGTCAAAATTGCTGATAACTTTTTTATTTTATAGTAGCGATTAATATTTATTAACTTCTTTTTTCTTGCCTTCCCCCTTCTGTTTTTTGCCATAGGATGATTCTGAAGCTCACACTTCAGATGATATAAACGCTGTTGCTGATGTTATCACTTCTAATGGAGATAATTCAGCACCGACTGCTGAAGGTAATTGAGACGACCCACCTTGGAGACGACCATCATCCCAAGTGATCCTGAATTAAGATGTCAAATAAGTGGATTATTTATATTTAACATTTCTCAAAAAAAATTACAGGGAATGTACATATACTTCTGTGCCTATATTAACACGAGTGTATTATAATATATCCTAGTTCTTTTTATTGTTTAGAGGTAAGAAACCTGGTGTGGGAGTGTATTGTTACTTTGGTATTTTTATATAAATCATTCACCTCAGTAAAGGAGAAATATATTAACTTTTTACTCCTTATGGCACATAAATATACTTTTTCTGCTTGTACTGAATTTGGGAAAGAATGAGGAAAGTTATCTGGCAGAGGAAAATCATGTTCTGTTGGGTGTTGGGTTATGTTTGTTTGCTAGGACTATTTCTAGATATTGCAATCTCAAAAGGTTATGTTTGTTTGCAATATTATTTCTAGAGATTTGAGTTAAGCAGAAGTTGCTGTGGATATCAATGCTGAATAATGGATGATGAACTTCTTTTTCCCTTTATTCGCAGGCTCAAAAAGATAATAAAAGAGGGAGGTACCATGGCCACCTAGATTTAATATCAAAAAAAAGAAAGTTTTACATGGATTGCCGGACATAGTTAAAGTTAATAAACCTCATCAAACCGTAGTTTATAGTTTATACACAAAATAAAATTGTTTAATATTCCCTCTCTTCAAAAATTATAAGAAAAGGTTAATTTAAAATATTTTAAAATTCAAAATTGTTGATACTTTATCTAATTCTAGTTAATACAATTATTAATAGGGTTATTTACACTTTCAAGTATATTTTTTAGAAAATATTACAACAAAAGTGTATCTAGACAAAATTTATATATTTTCAATATTTTATTTATAAAATTAGTGCATTTGGTATCTCTTTAATTTAGTTGGGTGTTTTAATGGATTGCTGATGTGGAAAATCAATTTTGTAATTATGTAACTGTTCCTAGTTGTTTCTCTCAGCTGTGACAATTTGAATTGCATGTAAAACCAGAGTAGTCGTGCATTCTGTATATTGTGCAGTTGGTAACCAAACATTCATACAAAGATAATTATTTTAGTTTATGTTGGTAACCAAATAGTCATAAAAAAATCAGAACAGTTACCAAGTGATACATGTATTTGTTTTTTTTATCTTGTTAAACCGTGATGGAATCAGAGAGTAGTCGTGTGATTTTCCTCTTACTTAATGTAAGAAGAAAAAAATGCAAAATATTATTCAATACTATGTAACACAATCTCGGTTACCTTACATCAATAAAAGGGTGCAGTTGGTAGCCAAACCTTTATACAAAGGTAATCATTTTAGTTTTTGTGGATAACCAAATAGTCATAAAAAAAAATTAAAACAGTAAACCAAGTGTTACATGTATTTGTTTTCAAAATTATGCTTGTGGGACGAATCTTCTCCTTCTTCTCATTGGAACCCGAGTCTGGACCTCGTGGGTGCCACTCTAATTAGATGGCTAGACCTGGCAAAGATGGCCCTGTGCCACGAAATTTGAAGCTTTGGGTCGCCATTTTCAAACATACAAATCTCGCCTGTTTTTTGGGCCGGCTGCTTTTGGCCAAGTGAATTTTTTTTTTTTGACAAAAATGTTGCTATTTGTGGGTTACGAAGTTTGAACACAAGACTTGTAAATAAATAAATAAGAGTTAAACAAATATATTTAATATTTAATCCATCATATTTAATATATATTTGAGACGCAAGGCATGTATATATTTTTAGTTTTAACATTCATATACAATTTATGATATAGAGTTTTAATATTATAGTAGAGTTAATACGAGGTAACTTCAAAATTCTATATTTGTATGATAATCAAATAAATAAATAAATAATGTAGGTAATTAATTAATAATACTATTAAAATTTTAATTAATTGAGATATGTAGTTAATGTATGAAATTAATTAATCGTGTTTGTTTGTATTATTGTTTATTATTAATTATTTTATTATTTTTAATATTTATTATTATTATTATTATTTGTGTAACAAAGAGTTTGAAAAAAAAAATAATAATGGTTGAAAGTCCGTAGGCTTAAGTTATAAAATGCCACATACCACTGGCCGCCATTTCAACCCTCAACCAAAAGGGTCTTTTGGCTTACTTCATACTGACAGTTTGAGTATAGAGATGGTATGGAGATCCTCCGGGAGAGTGGCATACTGGAAGATTTTGGCTTTTTTGTGTTTGGTGTTTTCAAGGAAAGAGAAAGAGTAGTATGTAGCGGCGATGCGGTGTAACCCAAGTACTTCTGGAGCTCCGCGACGGAGGAGGAGGATGAAGGAGAGGAGAAAGGAGGCGGTGAGGGAGATTAAAAGAATGGGCTAATGAGAGGTACATGGTTTAATATGTTTAGTTATTGTGTTGCACTCTTTTTATAATTACTCTTATAATTATTTTCTAATTGTTGTATAGTAATGTAAAAAACCCTTATTAATATGAATATTACGGACTTTCCACCCCCGGTGGCAGACATGCATAAAAGGCCCGAGGTCTGCGATTTGATCTGGATTTGACTTAACCAAGCTTTGTCTGATCTATTCTGGATCTGGCCCAATCTGAACGTTTTGAATAGGTCATGGTTTTGACTTAGCCTAACAAATTGATGGTCACGGCCTTATAATTATAATTGTAATTTATAAAGTTTAAAGTTACAACCTTATACTTGTTTATCAATTATTTAATGAATTATAATTTTTTACTTATTTATTATTGTAATTTATAAATTATAATACATTAGTTTTAATTAATACATCAATAAAGGTTAAGTATTAAAAATAAGTTTTTTTTATTGTAAATACTCTTATTCTTCATTAAGATTTTTTTTTTTACAAAAAATTATTAGCTTATATCTTACAGCTTTCATTTTTAATATTTAACATCAAAAAAAAGGTCAGACTGTCTGGCCTGGCCTGCAGGTCTAACCAAATTTCATTTCAACGACCTATGCTTTGACAGGTTTAGGTTAGGTTAGACCAAAGAGAGCAGACTCTGTCCCCGATTCTTCTGTCCCCCTTGTGCCCCTCACTTACATTTTGACACATGTTCTTTTATTTAATTTTAGAGTTAATTGATATTAAGTAAGAGATTATGTGTCAAAATATAAATGGAGGGACACAAGGGAACAAGAGAATTGAGGACAAAGGATCTGCTCTCTAGACCAAATCGGCTTGTTGTGCAAGTCTAGACCGATGGAGAGAATAAATTATCTAAAACATATTATTAATTAATAAATTTTATTATTTCAAAATTTTAGTTAATTTAAATAAACTTTAAAAATTATGTCAAATTATCATTAAAAATTTATTTTACTCTTACATATTTATACTGAAAAATTATTATTTTTATTGAGCTCTTATTTTCCCATTAAGATTTGTAGCTTGAAAAACAAGATAATATTTTATTACTACTCATACTTAATTAATAATAATTTGAAAGTTAAATCTAATATAAATACCGCACCTTTCCAATCAAAAACAGAAAATAAAAAACCCGTATCTCCATCTTTCTTTTTGTTGGGCAGTAGGTAATCCGCTCCATATCTGTTTTCTCTCTCTCATCCACCTCAAAAACTCACATAGTTATAGGGTTTCACTTTCCCCACAACTCTGTGCTACTCCAATTGCACACAATTTCTCCCTAATCTGAAATCTCGATCTTAATATCAATCAATGGACGAGGAACAAGTACCATCCTCTTCGCCATCCCAATCCTCACCTTCAACTGCCTCTCCTTTAGGTCACACGGTGATCCCAATCGTTAACAAGCTGCAAGACATATTTGCTCAGCTCGGAAGCTCATCAGCTATCGAGCTCCCCCAGGTTGCCGTTGTCGGCAGCCAGAGCAGCGGCAAGTCCAGTGTGCTTGAATCTCTCGTCGGCCGTGACTTCTTGCCTAGGGGCTCCGACATCTGTACTCGCCGCCCGCTCGTGCTCCAGCTCTTGCAGACTAAGCGGAAAGCCGATGGGACCGAAGAGGAGTACGGAGAGTTCTTGCACTTGCCGGGGAAGAGATTCTTTAATTTCAATGACATTCGTAAAGAAATTCAGGTACTAGTTAAAGACTTTTGCCTTTTTTTGGGTGAAGTTTTGAAATTTCTTTTATATCTAAGGCTCGTCTACTTTAGTACCTGTTCGGCAACAACTTATTTTAAAATGACTTAAAAGTTAAAATATAAGTTGACTTATAAGTAAAAGTGTTTGATATTAATTTTTATAAGTTAGAAATTAATTAAAACAAATGACTTATAAGATAAAATTAAATGCTAAGATTATTATTAAAAAGGGAATTAATAAAAAAGGGGGTAAAATAGACATTATATTCGGTTAAACTAACTTAATTTAAAATAAGTTTCAAATAATTGCTCATTTTTTTGACTTAAAAATCAACTTATAAGTACAAAAAATAAGTCCCTGCTGAACAGAGGAATAATGACAACCAACTTATAAGTCACTGCCGAACAGTCTCTTAGTAGAATTGGTTCCTCATTGTTTGGAATTTGAAATATTATTTTATTTATACTTGAAATTAGCTATTAAAATGGTGGAATAGTGTCTAATTATATATTTTATAATTATTTCTTTTATGTAAGTTACTATTGGTTCCTCATAGTTGAAACAAAGTCACCAAATGCTTTTATCGACCTAGCGAGCATTAGTACTTGCTTAGCCAAATATGAAGCCGATACTCTAAATTTTAGCATACTGAAAGTATTTCTTCATTTTGACATATAATTGCACACATTTTAATGATTTAACTTTGGATGCTAAAAAATCATATTTGTACAAATTTATTTATAGAACAATCAAGTTGTTCATAAAATTAAAAATCTTATATGGAAATTTATTTTATTACATTCTAATTCTATGAGAATTGCTAACTATAAGAACTCATATAAAGTTACCCTAGCGTACCATATTTTATGACTATGTAGCGTACCATATTCATGTATCAGTTCATGAATAGAAGCGAGCCACGCTCTAGGTAACATGGGTTTGGAATTGGGAGTATTATTATTCTCCCTCCGAAATATCAGTTCACTATTGACTTTTAGAAGTCAGTTTGAGACATTTCAAACTTACGAATTGACCTAGATTGATTTGATTTAATAAAATTATGAATTTTGTAAACTATTTAAAAATTACTACTAGTTATTTAACTCTCTTTTTTTCTCGTAATTGTTAATGAATCATATCAATTTGAGTTTATAAATATCTTAAATTAACTTTTTAAAAGTCAAGAATGATCTTATAATTTGGTACATATAGTTTGTAATTTAGATTGGCCATAAATTTGTGGAATAGTGTTTAATTGCTATCTTACATGCACCGTCGCAGGTGCGTTACGCAGAATAGTTGGTTCCACTATTTCTTCACGTTTTGCTAAGTTGTACAAAATTTAAGTTTGAACAAGTTCTATAGTTTTTTCTCCAACCCTAGCGACAATACTATGTTTTCAGAGGGTTTCTACGTGAATATATGAGCATTTAATTGTGCAAAAAAAAGATGAAGAATGAATAGTGCAATGTATCTCTTGATTTCCATCAAACCAAAAGTAGTATTCTAAGAGTTGGAGTCACTTAAATCGTCTTATTATTTGTAACCTTTTACTCTTGTTTCAATATATAAATGATATTGATATGTCTTTAATTTGTTTTTTCTGGATAGTAAAAACAAAATTTTTAAATCTCATTTGTCGTCTTGAATATTCTCAATTTGCACTTCAGTATGGAAGAGCATCTCTGGATTTGCACATAAATGGACAATGATTTTGTAGAATTTTATATCATGTTGAAGTTAATAGTTGCAAGTGGTGGTTGCCATTCGTTTATAGGTTAAAACCAGAGTTGCCAAATACTCTCATAAACCTGACGAACTACATATTGGTACTTGCGTACCCAAATAGAGTATTCTTACATACCAATACTCTAAATTTAACGTACCGAAAGATTTCTTTGTTGTTCAACTATAATTGCACAAATATCAATATTTTGTTTGATAAAAGAAGAAATTTTATTATTAGAGCAGAAAGGATACAATAAATGAGGAACAAGAAGTCCACCCTCAACAAAGTAAAAGATCAAAATTAAGAAAGCACATAAGTCTGGTAACAGAGATACCTCTAAAAGCCTTCATAGTATAAGCCCAAAGAGACGCAAGAAAATAACATTATCATTTAATAACTTCAAGGATAAACGATTTTCTTTAAACAACCTAACATTACGCATATTCCAAATTTGCCACAAGATAAAAAGAAAGACACTTTCATAAAATTTTGGCATCCCTCTTGCTTCCAAATCCTCTAAAGCAAATTAATAACATATCTTCCACCTATTGACGCACTCACTCCTCTCCTAGCACTCCAAAGAAAGAGCTCCATAATCCCCAAGTAACATGACAATGTAGAAATAAATGAGCATGTGTCTCATTACTCTGCCTGCACATAAAACAAATTCTCGGAGATAGAAATTTGTAAAACTTGCGACCTGATAAAGTTCATTTGTATTTAATCTTTGTGAAACCACATACCACTCAAAAGCCTCGACTTTGGAAGGGATCTTGGCTTTCCAAATGTACAAAGCCAAAATGGATGAGGAAAAATAGACCGAGTTAAAAAAGAAGAGTAACTCTTATAAGAAAAGGAGCCAATTGAATCTAAAGTCCAGATACACTTATCAGAAGAGGTACATAAATGAACCGAGTCAAACAATGTAGCATAGATTCCAAATCTGTGAGATTCCTGAAGAAATGAAAATCCCAAGAAAGTGAGTTCCCATCACGCTTTATGTAGTTAGAAATGGGTGTATCATGAAGTGAAGAAATATGATAAACACGATTAAAAAAAAGAGAAAAATAGTTATCTCCCAACCAATAATCCTGATGATCATCCCCAACTCCATATCTCAAATGTCGAATAATCGAAATATAACCTTGGCAGATGAATTTTCAAGGACTTGCATGAGTAACATAAATTCTGGGTCTAACATCCTACCCATACAAATGCATGCCGAATTTGCTCCTAATAACCTTATGCCAAAGGGAATGGTGGTTCCAAATGAAATCTCTACAACCATTTATCAACCAGAGCAACATTCTTGAGGATTAAATTACCTAATCTCAAACCCCCTCCTTCTGCGTAGAAAGACGCATTGTTTTCCACCCAACCAAATGATTCTTCCTCTCATCACCAGCTCCCGACCAAAGAAATTCTCATTAACTTTTTTTAGTGTGTTAGCTTAGCTACACTAACTGGGATCCTAAAAAGAGAAAGATAATATAGGGGTATACTAGACAAGCAAATCTGAATTAAAGTGATCCTACCCCTTAGGAAAAATACGCACATTCCATCTATCTAAATGTTACGTCACTCTTTCAATTACCGGATCACAAAATGAGACTGACCTAAGATTCTCACGAAGCGGGACCCCAAGGTAAGTAAGCGGAAATTCTTTTAAAATAATTCTATAACCAACCAGAGACGAATACACTAAAATCTCCCCATATTTATGTTGATCCCAGCTACACTACATTTAGAGAAATTAACCCTCGTACCAGAAATAGTCTCAAAAACTTGAAGAATAGTTAACACATTTTTTAAAACTTGGATCCCCTCTGAAAAAAAGAGTATCATCAGCAAATGGGAGGTGAGAAACCCTCACCTCATGTCCAACTGCATAACTTGCGAGAATACCCCTGCGAGAATACCACACTCCTCTCCTCGGTTAAGATCCTGCTCAAAACATCAACAATTAAAGTAAACAAGAGAGGTGATAAAGGGTCTCCCTGCCTCGATTCTCGAGAAGACAAACTAAGACTTGAGCTCTCCATTCATAATTATAGAAAAATGAGTAGAAACAAAACACCCTTTCTTACGAAACCTCATCATAAGCTTTTTCAAAATCTATTTTAAGCACGAGATCCTTTCTCCCTCACTTATGTACATCATCCACAACTTCATTAGCTACTAGAGCTGTATCAATAATCTATCTACCACCCACAAAAGCACTACGAGAACTCAAAATTGTACCCCCAACAATATTACTCAATCTCTTAGAGAAAACTTTAGTAAGAATTTTATACACACTAGTCACAAGATTAATGGGTCACCTTAACATATTAATCCTACTTAGGCACTAAGGTAATGAAGGTATAATTAATATTTTTTTCAATAATACTTGTTGCAAAGAATTCCTGAAAAACTCTAATGAGATCATCTTTCACCACATCTCAATTTGTATCAATATTATAACTTAGTATTGGATGCTCAAACAATACATTTGTACTAAAATATTTATAAAACAATCAACTTGTTGATTCAACTAAAAATCTTCTATAAAGCTTAGGTTTATTACATTTAAGCTTAGGTTTATTACATTTAGATTCTAAGAAAATTCTAAGAACTTATATATACCCTAGCGATCGTGTTTTAACTATGTAGCGTACTGCGTATCCGTATTCATATCCCGTACCGAAACGTACCGCGTTAACACTGTTTTTAACATATGGACATTCAATGCACTCCATGCAACTAGATTAATAATTAGGATACACGTATGGATGATAAGTAAAAACAAAATATGATGGTATTTAGTAAGTAGAAAAACCAGAAAATGTTCACAACTAGCTGATGTCATGAACTGAAGCTGCTTCACATGATTATTGATTACTTTGAACCTAGTTCAGGAGTTATCTTTTAGATGTCAACAATTGTCATTATTTAACCTTTTTGTCCTTTTGCCTTTTGATGTTTTTAATAATTTTTTTTCTTCCTATTTACCTGTTAAAATTTTAGGCTGAGACAGACAGGGAAGCAGGAGGAAACAAAGGTCTTTCAGACAAACAGATCCGCTTGAAGATCTTTTCACCTAATGTTCTTGATATCACCCTGGTGGATTTGCCTGGTATAACAAAGGTTCCTGTTGGTGACCAACCTTCTGACATTGAAGCACGAATTAGAACGATGATCATGTCGTATATTAAGCTTCCGAGCTGTTTAATACTAGCTGTTACACCAGCAAATTCGGACCTCGCGAACTCAGATGCTCTTCAAATAGCTGGAAATGCTGATCCAGATGGTTGGTTTGTTGCAAAATTTTCATTTTATTGATTTTAGTTGAACAAGCTGAAGTATTAACTATAGTAGTATGTATTGCTCGTAGCTTATATTTAGTATTTTATTGCAGGCTATCGAACAATTGGTGTGATCACAAAGGTGCAGTAAACGTGGTGTCCTACTCTCATTTCTTTAATTCCTCTCTAATATTCTATCTTAGATTTTGACAAATTTTGTTATTTTTTATTGCTTTTTAGTTGGATATTATGGACAGAGGTACCGACGCCCGCAATTTTTTACTGGGAAAAGTAATTCCTCTTCGACTCGGATATGTAGGTGTTGTAAATCGCAGTCAAGAGGTAATATTTTAAATCCATAGCAATTTAAGGAATTGATTAATTATGTATATGGTATGTGACTTAGTTTTCCGTTGTGCATGCCTGAAATTTCAGTTTCCATATTCTTTTTCATTTTATATGATTATTCATGTTTCAATTGTTTACTTGTGTGGTTACAACCTCACTTATACATGCATACTAAACTGAATTCTTTTAGAAATGTTTTTGTTCAGATGATTAGTAATTTAGTATAAATTTTTGTTTTGTCATCCTATAATTTGCTCTCTCTCTCTCTCTCTCTCTATATATATATATATATATATATGTATGTTGGTGTTGGTGTGTGTGTGTCTGTATTCTCTTTCTATTCTTCTCTGTGTTAGCGTGGCACATTGTTCTTTTCTTCTGACTAGATGATGGTGCTGAAATGGGGTTCCTCATTCTCAGTTGTTTGTTTCAAGAGAAACAAATATATGTACTAAATTAGGATGATTGGGGCACTTGAAAAACTTCATAACCAAATTTCCTTCAGTAGCTCAAAGTGCCTATACCTATGTTTAGGAGCATGTTACTTGCTTTGGCAGCTGTCAGAATGCTAATGTTTTTATTGTTTTTCTTTTTCTGGCATTTGGGAAAAGTCATCATATTTTGTTTTCTTCTTTAATCTCTTGATGTTTGTTATTGAAACTGAAATTATCTATAATATTGGTAATGGTATCTATCAAAGCCATGCTGGTTAACTATTCACTTGTTATAGAATATATTGAACAATCATTTACAACATATTTTAGAGGCTTGGGCATCTTTTGAGCTTTGAGCTTGAGGAGTCTTACTAATGAATAATTTAGGATTGTATTCATTTGTCAACTCGCAATAATGTAAAGACAAAGTTCCATATTTTTAAATAAAAAAATTTGTCATAGTGATGGTTTACTTTTATCTTTTTCCCACTTCTAGGTTTAGCCGATTAGGTACCAGGGTCATTGTTTCCTTTTTCAGTTTTGGATGATGATATGTTCCAAATGCTATTACATAAACAAACAAAGATGGTGCAGGTTATTGACGTTTGCATATGGTTTCAAAAACGGTGTCTGGAACATCTTATAACAGCTTGTAACCAATTCTGTATAGAAATTTTCATAATAATTTGATTTTTGGATATGGTTGCAATCAAATAATTGACCTACATAGGCACATAGCTTTGTTTTGTAGTAATTGCTAACCAGTGAAGCAATTTGTCTTAGTGATCAACAAGTAACTTGATATTTGTATTGTTTTTATATTTTATATTCTTGTTGCATTTCTACATTTACGGTTACATATGGGACACATTTTCAGCCTACCCCAACTAGTTTGGGATAGAAGGCATTGTTGAATTGAGTTAAGTTGAAATAATAGATAAATTAAAATAGTAAAAAAAAATACTAGGTATATTGAATTTTGGATATGGATATGCTCTTTCCTTTTTACCCAATTTTTCTTTGATAGCTGATACTGTATTAAATTTCCTTAAGAAAGTAGGCTTCTGATCTTGTTGGTTGAATTTTAGCCTACCCCAACTAGTTTGGGATAGAAGGCATTGTTGAGTTGAGTTAAGTTGAAATAACAGATAAATTAAAATAGTAAATAAAATAAATACTAGGTATATTGAATTTTGGATATGGATATGCTCCTTCCTTTTTACCCAATTTTTCTTTGATAGCTGATACTGTATTAGATTTCCTTAAGTAAGTAGGCTTCTGATCTTGTTGGTTGAACCATGATTCATCAGGATATTATGCTCAATCGAACCATCAAGGATGCACTTGTGGCTGAGGAGAAGTTTTTCCGAAGTCGTCCAGTATGATTTTGCTCTTTTTTTAATTATACTTTTCTTGCGTGGTTTAATCAGTACCCTTTTGATATATATCTTATGCTGTTGACATAGGTGTATAGCGAACTTGCTGATCGTTGTGGCGTTCCCCAATTGGCAAAGAAGTTGAATCAGGTAGAACAGCGGTCATTGTTGCTGTGATTTTTATATATAGTGCTCTTTACTTTATTTAAGCATATCTGCTCATCTGAAAACATGCATCTAGCTTTGTTGGCCTCTTCTAAATTCTAATACATAATCACGGGAAAGAAATTCATTTAGAAAGCATACAGGCATAGGCAATATTACTCAATTTTTTTATCTCTTTTACTTCATGTTGTTCTCCGTACTCTTGTGGTTTTAGATATCCTTGTAGATTGCTCTAGCTTTACACAATAATGCAAAATCTCGAAGTTTCAAGTGAATTTGCAAAGCCGCAGATATAATTTAAACTTTGTCCTTTATTCTTTTGTTTCAGATTCTGGTGCAACATATTAAGACGCTACTTCCTGGGCTGAAATCACGCATTAGTGCTGCATTAGTGTCTGTTGCAAAGGAGCATGCTAGTTATGGAGACATAACAGAATCAAAGGTACTGCTACGTTTTATTAGTTTTTCTCTAATTTGATTCTAAATCAAGAATGAAGTAAATGCTTGGCAGAGTGTTCTACTCGTGCATGCATTTGGTCAAGTGCATTGAAGGCACTGAAGAAGGTTTGAAGTTGTCTGTTGTTCGGATATGGGCAAAGCAGTAACTTAATAGCAAATGCATAATAACATTTTGTCTATTCTTTTGGTGATTCAGTGTCCAATATAGTTGATGAGTTTGGTGGGAAGATGATATATATGTGCGAGTAATACACACACACACACACACATATATATATATAGTGATATTGGTCCTGTTTGATGTAGAAGTACTTCTTATACTCTCATCTTCTTTTAGTTGCTATCCTTTTTTGTGTATGTAAGGCACAACTTTTAAGATGTATCAAAATTTAATAAATACTACTCCCTCCATCCTCAAAAGGATAGCTTAAGTGACAAAATAATTTGTCCTCAAAAGCATGTCTAAAGTTCATAAGTCAATTAGAATATTAGATTAAATTTTACATTTACTAATTTACCCTTGGTCATATTATATCTTACCTAAATAGTAAATCAATCACATCACAAATGAATGACTCAAATTAATTTACTCTCTCCACAAACCAAAGATCCAATTAAAACAATTAACACGTACCAGTGCTAGGGCAAAATGGAAACTAGATTTATACTTTCTCCTCTTATTTAACTACCTTAAATTGTGTGAAATTTTTCCTTAAGCCATTATTTTGAGGACAGAGGGAGTACTATATTTTTGATAGGCACTCACTCCCTCAATCCTAGAAAAAGAGTCCTATACCTTATGTTGACTTTTTTCTTCATTAAATATATTTGTTTGCATAGGAGACGGTTAATTATTTTTTTCAGTATTTAACTGTTAAGTTTATTTTTTTATTTTTTTATTTTTTATGTTTTTGGGAAAGAGGTAATTAAAAAAATTATGCTGAAGTGTGTGTCCTATAATATTTGTAAAAAACTCAACAAGAAAAATTAGGCTTCCTATTTCAAGCATCTTGATATCTTCAATATATGTTTAAATTATATTTCAAGTTTCAACTACATTATATATGTAAACATAATTGTAAATGTGTTTTCAACTAGTATTAAAATACGTCCTCACCCAAAAAAAGGGGAAGTAAAAATGGGATGGAAGAGTAGTCCTTTTTTAGTGGTGATAACAAACAGTCTGTTTGAAAATTCCTGTTAGTAAGTAACTTGATTCTTATTTATTTTACCATCAGGCTGGTCAGGGAGCTCTTCTTCTTAACATTCTTTCAAAGTATTCTGAAGGTAATGTTACCGTACTTATTTTTTACTTGATGTTGGCACTCTATTGGAACAAATGAATACTTTGTTACCGGTTATTTCTGGAGTTCATTGATGGTATTGTCAATCTATTATTGGAAACAGCATTCTCTTCTATGATCGAGGGGAAGAACGAAGAAATGTCAACAAATGAGCTGTCTGGAGACAAGAATACATTATATTTTCCAATCAATATTTGTGAAAAGTTTGGAGGTGTGTATATTTAATTTTTTGGACATGAGGCCTGATATTATTCTTTGCAGTTCTGCAGTCTTTAGTAATTATATTAGTATATCACCTTTTCTCTGCAAGTTAATATATAGATGATTAGTCAGTAGACATTTCTCATGACTTACTGCACCAATTTCTTCAGGTTCTGTGAATGTATACTCTGTTAAGATTTATTCGATATCATAAATAAGAGTTTGAAGGTCATGAACGTAAAATCTCTGGACAACCATTCTGAGCTGAAAAGGTTTATATAATTTAGCATCATCTTCTCTTTTACTGCCCTTGCAGCAATCAATAAATGGTTTCAAAGTTGAGTATTTTAGCTATAGAAAGAGACATCTTTCAACACAGCTAATAAAAATATTGTTTTCTTAACCAGTATTTGTCAGTGATCTGTAACAATGTAATAGATAAGCTATGGTTTCCACCGAATCTCATTGTTCCAACATTGTAATAATAAGTTGGCGACAAAACTGCTCTTGAAGCTGCTTTCTTCTGGTCAAATGACAAGATTTGTCTGTTTCAGGAGGTTGACCCATGTGAGGACTTAACTGATGATGACGTCCGAACCGCACTTCAGAATGCAACTGGTGCTAAATCTGCATTGTTTGTACCAGAAGTGGGTCTTGCTCTACTCTTTGTTTGATGTCGTATCTGCTGCCTTTTTTCTTTTGGGGAGCAATTTCGATGTTTTCTTCCACTTCTCATTTTGTTTTAATCTATACAAAAGTTATCATTTTGGATTTTCACTCAACGTTAACATAGATTATTTTAATTTCAATTTCCCAATGCATAGGTTCCATTTGAAGTTCTCATTCGAAGACAAATTGCCCGTTTGCTTGATCCAAGTCTTCAATGTGCAAGATTCATATATGATGAGTTAATAAAGGTAGGAATACCTGTCTATGTAATTAATGGAACAGTTTGAAACACCTGCAGAGGTTAACTTATTTATTCTATCTTAGATGAGCCATCGATGTGTGGTGAATGAGCTGCAGCGGTTTCCTGTTCTAAGAAAACGTATGGATGAGGTCGTAGGAAATTTTTTGCGAGAAGGTCTTGAACCTTCAGAGACCATGATTGGACACATTGTTGAAATGGAGGTATGCTTAAAGTGATATGCCATGAAACTTATACCTCCTACCTCCATATATATGTATTTGAGCAGCATTTAATATAGGACCTTGAGTAATGAGCCTGGTGTCCCCCTTGTAAAAGCACTATTGCATCTAAAAAATTGTCTTTGGTTTTTCGTCATGTGGATCAATGTCTTAGTAGCTATTCAATGTCTCAATACAGCTTCGAAATTGTGATACATATTCTTCATTTTTTTTATAAGAAAAAAATGCATTATAAGTGCCAAACTGGGGCAAACCCGGGTTATTGTATTGTGGGGTGAGGGGTTAGTTCAGGACGGGGTGGGGAGGGTTAGTCCAGGAGAGAGGGTAGAGGAAAGGGGTTAGTCCAAGAGAGACGGTGGAGGGAAGGGGATAGTCAGGGAGGGAGAGAGGGAGGCAATTTGGAGTATGTCATAGTGACTGTGCTCAAAACGAAGCGTGCAGCTCACATTAGTCTTCATTTAGCAAAACCTTCTAATGGTTTCATTATTTCCTTCAAATTTGCAAACAAAGAGGTGATTTAGAGTGGTTATTACTTCATTCTACTTTTTTTAGCATCAAAAGGAGCAATTCTATCACTCTCGTGCTCAAAACGATGCGTACAACTCATACAAGTCTTCATTTAGTTGGGGAGGGATTAGTTCAGGACTGGGGGTGGGGAAGGGTTAGTCCAGGAGGTGGGGGAGGGCAATTTGGAGATATGTCATAGTGACTATTACGAGTTGAACAAGAATAAAGCAAAAATTATTTAATTAAGCTAATTAAGAGTTAAGAGACTTGGCCAGATTGTGATAATTGCTTCTTAGAGGAGCTTTTTCGGATGCACTTATCAAGTGTTGCTTCCTCTGTCCTCAAAAGAATGGGTTAAGTACATTTTTCCCAGAATTAATAAATTCAATAATTTTCTCAAATCATGGACCGAGAATAAAAAGTACAATATTTAACATAAAAGTAATAGACTATTTATCTGATAGTGGCTTTGGGCTCCAAAAAAAAGAAGAGTATATGTAGTTATTTTTAATGAGATAAAGTACTTTTTACATCATGTCCACAAGCTCTATAACTTTGACTCATGTACTTAATCATATTTATAAGGCAACAAAAATTTTCAGCTTCAGTGGAGGGATGTTTTTCCTTGTTTGTGGTGGGTAGACATCTCCCTCTAACTTGTAGCATCCCAATTCTGTTAATAACCTATGTCCTAACAAGTGAACACCCCACCCTATACAAAGAACCCACAAAATACCTACATTAGGTTCTTAAAGTAATCTATCCCAAAAAATAACAAAATGCACAGTGGAACCTTGATTCTCCTCATGGAGTCAGAAAATGAGAAGGCCCAGAAAAAAAAATCTAATATTAACCAAAGGTCTCACTGTCTTTTCCGGTTGCATCTGTTTTGTATAAATCGTCCACCAAATGTTACGAGGCACAAAGTTCTGATGACTTCTCCATTCCCATTCCTTTCTCAGTTAAACCCTTTGCCAGGGCTTATGCTAATCAAGAAATTTGGCGTAATTATAGAGTCCTTTAATGTTCACTGGTACTTCTCACGAGCCAAAATGTTATTAGGTTGAAATTGGATACTCCTGTGCACAAATTTTTGTTATAGCTGCCAGATGAATTTTGTGGCTTATTTATTTTCTATGGATGTTTTAACTGGAAGTTGACCTATCTTCATTTTTAATAAATCTACCCAAGATTACTGTGGATAGCCTTGAATATTAAACTTTTTCTTTCGAAGGAGGATTTATATCATATAGAAAGGTTGCTTCTTTACCAGTTTGATTATGTTTTCCCCTGTTTGCGTGCATTTGTAGTACGTAGCATGCCAACACAAATGGCATACTGATTTGATTCTGATTAATCTGATGCTGCAAAGTTGTGCATTTGGACCTAACTACATTATATGTATCCGTTCTGTTGGAAAATGTAATATTTTATTTATAGTTCATAACTTCAATGCACAACTGCTTGTTTTGTCTAAATTATAGGTTCTTCCATCATTCTTAGCTTATTGCATATTCTGTAATTATGTTTTTCTGTTTTATAGATGGATTACATAAACACTTCGCACCCGAGTTTTATTGGTGGGAGTAAAGCTTTAGAGATGGCACTGCAGGATAACAAGTCTTCTAGGATAGTTGCTGCAACCATTCCTAGGAATAAGGTATACTTGTGCTGTTATTGGATGTTGCAAGAGTTGCAACTATTGAATCTTTACCCCCACCTGGCTCCACCCCCTTAACAAAAAAATAAAAAATGAAATTTTGGTAATTTATTTAAATTTCATAGTACTATTTATGCCTGTTCTACTTGTACCTTTTTTTATGTGGTTTAAATTTTGTCAACCAGGAGGAGCCTGAAAAAGCACCACCATCCGAAAAAAATCTTAAATCTCGTGGAATTCTTGGCAGACAAGCTAATGGCATTGTCCCAGAGCAGGTAAGACTTCTTTTTCTTTATCCCCTGTGGTGTAGTTAAACAACTTGTTCACCTCCTGTAAAGCTGTAAAGGCTATTTGATAGTTTCAGCGAAGCAAAGGCTTTCTTCTTTTTATTTACCGTTTTAAGTATCTATTAGTTTATGTTAGGGGCCCCAAATAGTGTACAAAAATCAAGCCACATTGTAAATTGATTTTTTATTTATGTTGTGGTCAATAAATGTGTCACTGCCACATTATTTGGGGTTCAAAATGTGGTGTACTATTTAGGACCCCTAACATTATATTTATCTAATGTTTTGTATTTAAAACATTGCTACTTAATCAACAGGGCGTAAGGCCTGTGGCAGAAGTGACCGTGCCATCTGGTAAGAGTTTACTTAAGTACATTTATATATGTTATGTAAATGTATCACCAAATATCATATTCACTTCTTCTATGAACTGATTGTTATGGTGCTTATCATGTAATCCTAAAGACTTGAATAATCAGAAGGATTGAAATACCTGAATGATTCGAATCAAAACTATGATATGACCTAATTATTTGTAATGACCTGTGAATAATCAGGAAGCACAACTGGATCAGCTTGGGGGATTTCATCAATTTTTGGTGGTGGGTCAGATCATCGGACGACAATCAAGGAAAACTTGACAAGCAAGCCATTTAGTGAACCCGTTCAGAACATTGAGCATGCGTTTTCTTCGATCCAACTGAGAGAGGTGCATTCAGGAGTTCTACATTATCAACTTGTTAATAAAATTTGTAGCTAATTGAGTTCCTCTGATTTTCTTATATTGTTCTAACTAATATTTTTTCTCATTTAAAGCCCCCAACAATCTTGAGGCCCTCGGATACTTATTCAGATGTGGAGATTATCGAAATTAATGTCATAAAGAAGTTATTGAGGTCATATTATGACATTGTTAGAAAGAACATTGAGGATTTTGTACCTAAAGCAATTATGCACTTTCTGGTAATTATTTTTTCCCATAGACTTGGCACTTATTATTTTATTTCTTTCTCGTTAGCTTGGCAGCCAATTTGTATAAGTTCCCAGTAGGTTTGGTAGTGAAAATGATTGGTTATCGAGAAGTCTCATGCGGCTTTATTGGGGATTGCAGTTGCTACTCCACCCCCCACCCCCACCCCCACCCCCACCCCCAAAAAAAAAAAAAAAAAATATATATATATAATAATAACAACTGCAGTATGTTTTGTCAGGCATATAATTATTATGATGATTTGGCAGTGACTGACAAAATTGTATAATTAAAATTCAACAACATAATGCTAATTTAAATTAGTGTTCTACTGAAAGTATGAGCATCCTTCCTGGATACCTTTTTAGGTTGATACTTGTATATTATCTAGTATACTGATTAAATAGATCACGTGTTAAAGTGCTAACATTTTAAACTACTAAATGTCAACTGTTGGAATTTATGTGGACTTGTGGCCATTTTAATGATTATGCTTTAACATAGTTTGAAAGGCCAGGCATAACCATCCTAGAGCCTGTCCATCGGTCTTAGATATACCTTATGACATATTTGCTTCGTCAGAGATAGCTTCTCTTGTTTGTTTTCTTTCCTCTGCATATAAAAATGGTCAACAGATAAACTTCTAGCTATCTATTGGTGGTTTACTTTTTTTTCATTCTCCTATATTTTATTAAAATGTTAGGGGTGCATAATATGAGTATACTATCAAATTTTACCCAGTTATTTGTCTTCCTAATTGGTATACCATTCGTCTGACATCTTTTAATTTAATCTATCCATTACTAGGTAAACCATACAAAACGAGAGTTGCACAATGTCTTCATCAAAAAACTATACAGGTACTAAACAGCAGAGTAGAGGCTCAAGTAATATTATCATTTTCATTAAGATATTATTATAGAGGAGGTGGCAAGTATTTCCCCCCGGGATTGGTGCTACTTGCCTATTTCCCTCAAGTGCTCAACAGTTCAACTTGCTCAACTATACAACTCGTGCCAGATATTAATTACGTGCAAAATTTTCTGATGATGCCCATGTGTATCATGAATTGAACAGAGACAACCTATTAGAAGAGATGTTACAAGAACCTGATGAGGTGTCTATCAAGAGAAAGCGTACTAGAGAAACTCTACGTGTTCTTCAGCAGGCTTTCCGGGTACATTCTTGATTTTAGCTTCGTTTCTGAGTAGATTCTTGATTTAGCATTCGTTAGATAGTTTACCAATAGACAATTTTCTATTTCCAAACCAATATATGTACTGGCAGAGGGAAGTAATAGCACCTTATATCCGTAGGAAACAACTTTACCTGATAGAAATTTTTTGTTGAGAAAATATTGTTCTTGGAATCAACTGCGCATTCCTTCCCCAAGGATTTTTAATACATATTGCATGAAGTAGCTGATTGGGATCTAATCCATTTAATATTATATTTGTATGACTGACCAATTTGCTAATTACGAATACATGATCATATATTCATTCTTTTTCATTTAAGTTCTACAGAACCTGAGTGTCATACTTTTTCTCCAAGTTTCCACAAACTGTTGACGTGAACATCAGTCTCATGCTAAATTCATTTGAGGAATACTTATACTTTTACTCGACTTCTATTGTAGACATTGGATGAATTACCACTTGAAGCTGATACAGTTGAGAGGGGTTACAGCTTGAATTCTGACCCGACTGGCCTGCCAAAGATTCACGGCCTGCCATCATCGTCTTTTTATTCTATTAGTGGCGGTTCAACGGAATCCTACACAGCTTCTCCTAAGAACCCAAAATCCCGTAAATCATCTCATTCTGGGGAACTATATTCATCCTATGCTACTGCAGATTCAAACGGTGGACGCAGTTCCCTTGGCATGTATCCAACTGTTGATCTGTAAGCCACATTTGAAAGAATGACAAGGCCAGCCAACCAAGGGTTCATATTCATTTTATTTTTATCACTCTTTATTCAGCCTCCTCTCAAGATATGTGGAATTACTTACTCAGCGGATCCGGCTTGACTGGCGGTATTAGTTTGTCCAGGGACGTGCTCATATATATTTGCCATAACCCTTTACAATATAGCTTGCTATGGATTCATTGTTTTGCGAAGCTCCTTAAAGATTAATAGGAGCCCTTGACCATTTTTTGAACACTTACCTATAGCTTGGGTAGTAGTTATCAATTAAATTAGTTGCTTGGAGTTCGAAGCTCCACATCGTTGGAAGTATGAGCATTGGATGACTATCTTTTCTGGTAATGCTGTAGTGGAAAGTGTAATAAGTTTCGGGTAATGATATTTTTACATGTATTTTTGATATTTCAACACGATTTTCTTAGAGAAAAAATTATGTGGAAATATAAAAAATACACGTGAAAATAGTGTTTTCTAAATTTAATGGTGATGCATGTGTCTTCCTTTTAATAATTTAGTTTCAAAGATTAGTGTTGAATTCATTTTCTGCCCGATTTTTTTGGAATATAAGAAATTAAAATGTCAAAATTTCTCATTTATTAATCAGTTATATTATAAATACGAACGTGTTAAAATAATTTTGAATCATTTCCAGTGGGTTGGGGAGGGCCAAGGCGTCACTCACCAGGTGTTGTCATGTCGTATGAGTAAAGAGGGACCACATCAAGTGGAATAACATACATATATACATATATGGTATGATAATAGAATTATACTAATATATTTCTTAAATTATTATGATAGTTACAATATTAAATACCTCTTTTAAAAATTTACGACTAATATTCATTGGGTAACAATATACTACTATGTATTATTTTGGTAATAGGACCAAAGCTTCTTGTTATAGTTGTGGTATTCTTCAAATAAATTTTGAGTTTTCTTAACATGTGCTTTTGGGACACATAATAAGCACGAAATTTAAGAAATGGACACTGAATTCAAAAGATAGACTCAGTAAAATATACATTTTTAAATATATATGGCCTTAAAGAATTATTATTTTATACATTTAAAACCCCATAAATTTTCACTATAGTACCCCGAATTCTAAAATATGATATACCTCATTTCTAAAATAGTTTAGTTATTTGTTCGGTGCTTCCGTCCTTATCATCCACCGCCAATTTTTTATCAAAATATCTGACGGAGGTACTAGCAGTTGTTTCGGTACAAAGATACATTTTCTATGGTTATTATCGTCTGAAGCCCAGCTCTTGTTGTTTTTATAGTTGATGAATTGTAACAGAGGAGCAACCAGACATACTAAGCTTAATGAGTTCCCAACCATTGCTCCTCTCTCCTCTCCCGACTACAAAATTCTCTTCACCTCCTATAATTTTGCACTCTCTCTCCGAAAGAACCTACATTCCTTCTCATGTGTACAAGCACCCTTCAGCCATACTACTCGAACACTGCACTTCTGTGAAAGAACTCCACCAAATCATTCCACTCATAATCAAGAACGGTCTCTACAACGAGCACTTGTTCCAGACTAAGCTGGTCAGTTTGTTCTGCAAATTCGGTAGCTTGGGCGAAGCTGCTCGTGTTTTTGAGCCCATTGAGGACAAAATTGATGCTCTTTATCATACAATGCTTAAAGGGTACGCTCAGCATTCCTCTTTGAGTGATGCTTTTTCGTTCTTTTGCCGAATGACTGAGGTTGGGGTTCGGTCTGTTGTTTATAATTTCACGTATTTGTTGAAAGTTTGTGGAGATAATTCGGACCTTAGAAGGGGTAGAGAGATTCATGGGCAGTTGATTGTGAATGGATTCGGCTCCAATGTGTTTGCGATGACTGGTGTTGTTAATTTGTATGCTAAATGTAAATTAATTTATGAGGCTTATAAGATGTTTGATAGAATGCCTGAAAGAGATTTGGTGTGTTGGAATACTATTATTGCTGGGCACGCGCAAAATGGCCTGGCAAAGGAGGCGTTGGAATTGGTTGCTTAGTTGCATAAGGAGGACCTGAGGGCTGACCAGATCACAATTGTTTCTATGATGCCTGCTGCAGCTAATATTAGGGATTTGAGGATCGGAAAATCAATTCATGGTTATGTTTTAAGAGGTGGGTTTGAATCCCTTGTGAATGTTTCTACTGCATTGGTAGACATGTACTCGAAATGTGGGTCTTTGGGGACTGCTCGATTGATTTTTGACAGCATCAAAAGTAGGACGGTCGTCTCATGGAACTCTATGATTGATGGGTATGCCCAAAATGGAGATGCTGAGGAAGCATGGTTGCTTTTCCAGGAGATGTTGAGTAAAGGAGTGAAACCAACAGGCGTCACTATAATGGGATCTCTACAGGCCTGTGCTGTTTTGGGTGATGTTGCGTGGGGACAATTTGTTCATAAGTTAGTAAATCAATTAAAACTTGACTCTGACGTCTCAGTAGTGAACTCATTAATTTCCATGTATTGCAAGTGTAGGAGAGTTGAAATTGCCGCTGGTTTGTTTCAAAACTTGCAAAGAAAAACCCTTGTCTCGTGGAATGCCATGATATTAGGGTATGCCCAAAATGGCCATGTGATTGAAGCCCTAAATCATTTTTGCGAAATGAAACTTCAAGATATGAAAGCTGATTCTTTCACACTGGTGAGCGTCATTCCCGCTCTTGCAGAGTTATCAGTATTATGCCAAGCAAAGTGGATTCACGGACTAGTCATTAGAAGTTGCTTTGACAAGAACGTTTTTGTGATGACAGCTCTTCTGGACATGTATGCAAAATGTGGAGCGATTCATACTGCCAGAAAACTGTTTGACATGATGGATCAGAGGCATGTGACAACATGGAACGCTATGATAGATGGATATGGGACTCATGGGCTTGGAAGGGATGCGGTAGAATTGTTTATTGAAATACTAAGAGGGGATATAAAGCCAAATAATATAACATTTCTATGTATTATCTCAGCCTGCAGCCACTCAGGCTTTGTTGAAGAGGGTCAATGCTATTTCACCATGATGAAGGAAGATTATGCATTAGAGCCTTCAATGGATCATTATGGAGCCATGGTCGAACTGCTTGGTCGATCTGGTCGGCTCCATGAGGCTTGGGATTTTATTCAAAAAATGTCAATTGAGCCAGGAATGAATGTTTTAGGTGCCATGTTGGGCGCTTGTAAGATTCACAAAAATGTGGATTTGGGGGAGCTGGCAGCAAACAAGCTGTTTGAATTAAACCCTCAAGAAGGTGGGTATCATGTATTGCTTGCTAATATATATGCGAATGCTTCAATGTGGGACAAAGTGGCCGCAGTCAGAAATACCATGGTGAAGAAAGGAATTCAGAAAACACCTGGCTGCAGTTTAATTGATTTGAAAAACGTGGTTCACACCTTTTATTCTGGAAGTGCATGGCATCCCCAATCTAAAAGAATATATGCTTTCCTTGAGACACTGATTGATGAGATTAAAGCTGCTGGGTATATACCTGATACTAGTTCTATTCATGATGTGGAAGATGATGTTCAGGAGCAATTGCTCAATACCCATAGTGAGAAGCTGGCTATTGCATTCGGACTTTTAAACACTAGCCCAGGGACAACTATTCATATTAGGAAGAATCTTCGTGTTTGTGGTGATTGCCATAACGCAACGAAGTACATTTCACTTGTGACAAGAAGGGAAATCGTCGTGCGTGATATGCACCGTTTCCACCATTTCAAGGATGGAACCTGCTCTTGCGGAGATTATTGGTGACGGCTTCATATAAATCTCATTTAGTGAAACTAGTCCACTGTATACACTGCAGGCTTTCTTGAATGTGGTGTTGGTTGTAAAAGCAAACTTTGGTGACCAAAACATCAGTCACTGTAATAGCAGCAGGATTTGATAAATAATGAGCCAGCAACTCCAGAATTCCCAGCCTTGTGTAACAGAAAATACAGGAGACTCCAAAAAGTTTGGCACACTGTTACTGAGGTATTTTTTGAACCTGCATCCCTTGTTAGAATAATCATATTATTTGTTGTTTCATGACCAAAATTTTCCTGCTTATTTCTACTGTAGTGAATATTATTAGGGAAACAAATATATACAAAGTTATCATTTTATCATGATGATTTTCATATTTCATTTGAGAACCATCTTTCCCATTGAAGTGATCTCATTGGTCCCTTTTTTGCATTGCAGAAAATAAATTTGATTAAAAGAATGTTCATTTACGGACTTATTGTTGCGTGTTTTATTTAGCCAATGTATTTGTCTCGGACCAAAAACTTTAATGTGTTTTAAGTTCTTAACTGGCTGCAAAAAATAGGCTACTTCACTATACGAATGAATCATGGAAAAATAATTAAAATAATAATAATAATAGTAATAAAAAAAGCTCATATACCTTGGATTGAAACACTTGTTACTCCCCATAGTTTTCACAAGATTTACAACCATATTGCACTACTTGTACGGATGATTCCAAGTTCCAACAAAAAAGGGCACTTAGGCATACGTACTGTTCCAGTCATCAATATGGTGATCTAGGCCGATATTATGTGTTTCAGGCTAAATGTAGGTTATCATGCAATTACTGTACCGCAGCTTTAGAAAACAAGAACAATGCCATAAAACTAAATGATCCACTATCGCTCTTCTCTGTTTCATCTCCAACATGAAGCTGCCACTTACGAGCCATAGTACTGCTGCTAAACCTTTTATCGGCCAGGTATCTCCCCTCTTCATTGCTTTCTCATGTATTTGTCTTTTGTTTGTGCATTATGCTGTACACCTTGTTATACCTCTCCCTGTGTTAGTGGGGGTTGCACGTGGGAGTGTTAAAGCATGATTACATTGTTTGAACCGGCCTAAATAACTTGTGTTGCTGTATGAACAAAATTTTATTTGTTGATACTTTTGGCTTCATTAAAATTTTGTCAATGCATCTCGTGTGTTAATGGGTGTTATTACCAATTTTTCTCCTCACATGCAAGGTTCAATATAAATCAGACTGCCTAGTAGGCTTAAAGTTTAAATCAGGAAAATATTTTGCAGATGTTGTTGAACGTGAATGCTGCAACTTTAGGTCGACTTACATGGCTAGCATAATTTGCATAAATCAACTCATTTTGGGGAACTTTATACGTAATGTGCTATGTAGTTTCAAATGGTTGTGGGATGCTCTTGGTTGGTATCCAACTCTCGATCTGCAAACCATTTGAAAGAATGGTAAGACCAGCCTGTCAAGGCTTCATATTCATCTCATTTAATCACTCTCTATTTGACCTCCTCTTGAGCTTTCTGGAAATACTTGATCGGTGGATCTGGCTTGATGAGTGGGTGGAATAGTTTTTTCAGAGACACCTTGTAATTTTGATCATTATTATGTTGCCCATATAGTTGCTGTCTCCTCTTTACAATATAGCTTGTGGATGTTTGCAAAGCTCCTTAAAGAATAAGAGGAGCAGTTGATTCATTTATAAGGATACCATTTTTTAAGCATTTATAGGAGATTAAGTAGAGAAAGTATGCAGAAATTTGATGTAAGAAATTGAATAATTTGTACATTCGTGCAGTATTTAACAAATTTAGGGATAAATTTATACATTCAGTAAATATTTTTAGTTTTGGACTACAATAATTCTTAAACTTCCAACGCAAAGAATTCTCCGCAAATAGCGCGTATTATGGGTAAGAATCGAACTCAAAATTTGAATTAGATAAACAACCAACTTACCACTAGATCAATCAATGGTTGGTAACCCTTGAGAAAAATTTACTTGAATTTTTGTTGAAATTAATCATGCCAATCACATGATCCATATACTTTGACAAAGTAAAATAAAAAGTGTATCCATTCACTCTCTATCCGATTAAACTCATTTTGTGCTCAACATCTCCAATTAATCCTTCTCTTTCCTCCTAGAACCTCCGCACAATAATTAATCTGTGGATCTCTAATAAGGTAAACCTTTTTCTGAGTAATTTCTACTTTCAGTTGATGGTAGTATTTAATTTGGGTTTAATTTGGTTTCTTCCACGATTTCTTGTCAGTTTGAGTTTTTCTTTGTGTTTCTTGTCTAATTTAGGTTTAAATTGGGTTCTTCAGAATATTCACTTTATTACCCAAATAGAAGAAGAGGATTTAGCTGCTTATCCAAATGATCTGGGTTTCTGTAATGTAAATTTGTGTATATGTTTTGGTTAATTAGGTTCTTAATATATGTTAAAATTTTGAAGAAGATTACTAGTAGGTTTAGTGATGTAGCCTCTTTCTCTGATTCAAATGAAAGTTTGATCCTTATAACACTCTGAGTTTTTATTGAACAAAATTATAAGTCTTTATGGTAAAAAATGATTTCTACATTAGTTACTCATGGTGATTATAACTGTGAAGTAGCTAAAAACTCTCATTACAAGACTTAGATGGGGTATGATGTATAGATCTAACCCATTGTGAACTGATGACAAGCTGAGCTTTGTTGAATAAAACATTTACTGGAAGCATAATCCTTTACAAGTCTGTTTTTCTTTTTGTGAATTGATGTTGTCCATACCATTCTGACATAAATATGAAATATTAATTTGTTATTGATGCTTTTCTTAAAGTACATACATTAACAAATGTTTAAAAATTTTCCTTTACAATTTTTATAGCAGTGTGCAAGTTCTACCAATGGAATCGAAAATAGATATTAGCTCTACAAATATGGATATTGACGTAGATGATCCTTCTAACAATGAAAGGGATGATGAAGTCGAAGAGAATGGAAAACAGAATAATCAAATAGTGGAAGAGCCCAAATTACACATGGTGTTTGACAATGTTGATGAGATTTATGAATATTATAAGAAATATGGTGCGCAACAAGGATTTGGGGTGACTAAAAGAAGTACTAAAAAATTGGACGGAGTGGTTACATATTTGACAGTTGTATGTCATAAATATGGAGAGCCAAAGAAGAACTCAAAGATTACTCTAAAACCGCATCCGATTATTAAAGCAGGTTGTAAGGCTAAGATTTGTGCCAAGTTATTGAATGATGGAAAATGGAGTATAACCACTTTGGAGCTTGCACATAATCATGGTTTAAGTCCAAGTAAGTCTCGCTTTCATCGGTGTAATCGGCATGTTACCCCTTATATAAATAGGAGACTTGAGCTAAACAATGATGCTGGAATATCAATGAATAAAAGTTATAATTCAATTAGAATTGAGTATGGAGAAAATGGAATGCCTTGTTTAAAGAAAGAATGGGAAAATTTAAAAAGCTAAGGCTTGCTGAGGGTGATGTTACTGCACTTCAAAATTATTTTGCTAAAGTTCAAGCGGTGGATTCTAACTTTTTTTATGTGATAGACCCCGATGAGGAAAATTGGATCAGAAATTTATTTTGGGCAGATTCGAGGTCTAGAGTTGCGTATGAGGAGTTTGGTGATGTCATCACATTTGATACCACCTATTTGACTAATAAATATGATATGCCATTTGCTCCTTTTGTTGGAGTTAACCACCATGGACAATCCATATTACTTGGTTGTGGCTTGATATCGAATGAAGATACTAACACTTTTGTTTGGTTGTTTAATGCGTGGCTTTCTTCTATGTTTAGAAAAGCTCTGCACGCCATTATCACCGATCAAGACAAAGCGATGAAAAATGCGGTTGAGATAGTTTTTCCCAATTCTCACCACCGATGGTGTTTGTGGCATATAATGAAGAAGGTTCTTGAAAATTTAAAAGGGTATGAAGACTATGAATCAATTAAATTTATGTTACATAACGTTGTGTATGATTCTTTGAGTGTAGATGATTTTGAATGTGAATGGAAGAAAATAATAGAAAATTATGATCTTACGAACAATGAGTGGTTGGAAGGATTGTATAATGAAAGATATCGATGGGTTCCTTATTTTGTGAAAGATTGTTTTTGGGCGGGAATGTCTACGACACAAAGAAGTGAAAGTAGGAATGCTTTTTTTTATGGATTTGTCAATGCAAAAACTTCTTTGAAAGAATTTGTGGACCAATATGATAATGCGTTAAGGAGTAAAGTGGAAAAAGAAATAGCAACGGACTCTCATTCTTTGACTTCACATGTACCTTGTGTTACACATCATGCCATTGAAAAATAATTCCAAGAGGTTTATATCAATTCTAAGTTTATTGAGTTCAAACAGAAGTGGCAGATGGAGGAATGTATTGTGATATAAGGTTTGTTAAATCCCATGATAAAATATTTCATTACAAAGTGAAACAACTTTGTTACGTTTGGGGGAAAAAAGATCAGCAAAAAATTGTGAACTTCAAAGTTTGCTTCATTGAAGGGGAAAATGAATTTGAATTTGATGTGAAGTGTAACTGTAAATTATTCGAATTTCGAGGAATTTTATGTAGGTACTTCATTTTGAAAGGTTTATATTTACTGTTCCAACGAAATACATTTTGAGGAGGTGGAGAAAGGACATAAAGTGATGCCATACCAAAGCTAAAGTCACTTATAATGTTTGGAAAGACACGGAATCGTGACAAAGATATGACGGTGTGCAATATTTTTTTCGATGTTGCGGACATTGCATATGACACTCAAAAAAGATGCGACCAACTTGTGGATCGGCTTCTTGAACTAAAGGTGGAATGGAATACGGAGGATGGAGTTTGTGAAAAAATGCATCCTACTCAAAAGTTAAATGCGTGTGAATATGAAAATAACGGCCCAATTGAAAGGCAAAAATTACTTTTACCAAAAAAAACCGATGCAAGGGGCGTCCTATTAAAAGGAAGGTAGATAAGATGGAACAAGTTTCGAAAAAATTCAAACTGAAGTGACAAAAAAAAGGGTAAAAATAAGTCTGAATCAAGAAACACAAAAAATATGAAAAAGGTATGATTTTTCTTTTTTGTTATATATATACATATGTATGTGTGTGTGTGTGCAATCTGTATATTGTAACATTTTTTGCGATTAATATTGTCTTGTAAAATGAGAAATTATACTTCTTTTATTTCAGGCCTTTGAGCTTGATACGACTATTAATCAGTCACTTGTTTTTCATCAGACACAAGGGAGTCATCATGGAAATATTAACTTGAATGTGAGTAATGATTTTTTCTTCTTCATATTATTATGGTTATTATTTTTACTCTATTGGTGAGCATTTCAAGGGTGCATATATGTTTATAGATTGGTTTAAGTTTTACCTTTCATAGATCATAAAGTTCAGATGTATGAACTCACATAACATCGATGGTTCTTTCTCTAACTTGTAGGAATCCATATGGGAAGATGAACTTCTGAATCTTGGCACGATGTAGAATTTTGGGTCTATAGGTGAAGGCACTTCCAATGTTGGCTAAAGTCATAAGTTCAAGTTCGTTACTCCACGATCATAGAGATTTGTCAATGTAAATTAAATTTGTGTATTGGGATGAATATGACACAATTTGTGTATTGGGATGAAATATATCGCCATTGTAGACTGAATTTGTGTATTGCTGATAACATGTACATAAATAACTTCAGCCATAAATGCATCTAACAACATAACCATTCACTCAAAAAAAAAAAACACACCATTCTAAAAACAAACAGAACCATTCAAAAAAAAACTTCATTATCATTGCATCCAAAAACCTCTAAAAATCAGTCATCCAAAATATAAGTACATAAACTGCCTTAAATGGCCTTAATATGAACTACCAAACTACATAAAAGTGTCTGAAACACTAAGCAACTACATAAAAGTGTTGTAAACCAAAAAGTATTACATTTGTTTACCACCCATTGCAGTCATGTACATAATCAGTCATTATAGATTTATATTCCCCAAAAATATATATTAACAGTCGCATGTTCTTCTTAAGTTATATTCCTCAAACAATATGAATTATCAGTCACAATCTTCTTCAGTTGCCCCCCCAGTTGTATTGTTTCTTCCATCAGTTGAAGTATTTTCTCCATCTCTTTTTCCCCTAGCATTGTCTGCCCTTATACCTGAGTAAAAAACAAAAAGGACACCAATCAAAAAGTATGTCGTGATGACCTGTAAAGAAAAAAAGCTTCCTAAATCGCAAACAAATATCTACAGATAATGACCTTGGAAGAGATTTTGATATTCTAATTTTGTGTTCGTGCAGTTACCCATGCTGGTGTCAGAACATGTTTACAAGTTGGGAGACTTTGTTGTGTAAATTGATTTACGGCTACAAAATAGCATTGTATGGAACAGGAGACATTAGAATTGAAAGTACAAATTACATAATCCTATAAAACAGCATATACTGAAAAGAATAATCACTGATTTCTATTATGTTATAAATGCAACTTATATTACAAGAAAGTCATGGCAGATAATGAAAAGCAATCTTTTGAACAAATCAACTACACCTTCTGTTTTCCCATTCTAGTAAAGGGCACCTTAACGGGACTGACAGTTAAAGTGCCCAAATCGATTCTGACAACATTAAATTATAAAAACAGTAGTAATTGCAATAGTAACTGCACTACAACAATAACGATCACCATATCAGTAATTTAGTTTATTGGAAATAATGATTCATCTGGTATTGTTTTGGTACAAAGTTCGTCTGGTATGTAGTACATGACACTTAACACAATTAAACATGACAAAATTTATCAGTTTATAGCAGTCCTAAAACATAGAAGTGCACAAATACTTCTTCTTTTTTGTCGGTCACAAATCCTTCTTTAGTAAACATTGACGAAACAATGGGCTTAATATTCAAACTTTATTTTATTTAATCTCCTTCTAAGAAAACAAACTCATTTTCTTGCGGCTCGTTTTTTAAAGTCACATGTCATCACATTCTTAAAACCAAAATTTTCAAACAGAAATACATACAAAATATTACAAAGGTGATGATCCATCTTTTTTCACAAGTTACCATCTAACGATCAAGCATCATCGAGGTGTCATGACTTAACCACGAAGTACACTAAGTAATCTCTTCAGGCATGTATGTCCATTTCAATGTGATAAGCACATGCAAATTTTCATCTCCTCCATAATATTCTTTCAACCACCTTAACACATTAATGAACTCATAAAGCAATGTTTTTACCAATTCAACCAACAAAAACAAAGGTAAATATTTCAACCTGAAACTTGAAAAGGCTAAAATAACTTGTACCTTTTTTCCAACCCGATAGAACCCGGGTCGATTGAGCTTCCATTTCAGCTGGTGGGATATTCCCCACATCCACCTCCACATCCATCCAATCTAAATTCTTAACCTTTTCAAATCTAAACTAGCCCTTAAAATACCTTCTGCAGCAAGTACAACCAAACAACAATTCAACACATAAAATAGAACCTAAATTAACAAACACATTCTACCAATTTCACATATTTGAATATAAATTTCCTATAATGAATTACAATTAAAAAAAAAAGAGACTACAATAACACTCAAAACCAAACCCTTAGTCCAATTGACAATAAAAACAAATCCCCCCTAAATTAACAAACACATTCAACCAATTTCACATATTTGAATATAAATTTACTATCATGAATTACGATTAAAAAAGAGAGACTACAATAACACTCAAAACCAAACCCTTAGTCCAATTGACAATCAAAACAAATCCCACCTAAATTAACAAACACATTCAACCAATTTCACATATTTGAATATAAATTTACTATCATGAATCACAATTTTAAAAAAAGACTACAATAACACTCTCAAACCCAAACCCTTAGTCCAATTGACAATCAAAACAAATCCCACCTCCAAAAATTGGAACTATAAGGCGATTTCAAGAATAAGAGTACATAATTAATTACTGGAAACAAACAGTGCAAATGAAAATCAAATTCGAATTTTGGAATCATAAGTAGGAAGAATACTTAGATAATTAAACTTCACAAGCTAATAAAAAAAATACGAAGAATACTTGTCCGGATTGAAGAGAAAGAATCAAATGGTGGAGTGTTTGTAAACCTTTTCTTCAAATAGACGGAAAGGGGAAATTTTCGAAGGTGAACATGGCTCAAGATAAACTCTCTTATGCTAATTTGCGCTGAAATGTATAAGCAGATCAATTGTACGGAGGTTCTAAGAGGAAAGAGAGGGATTAATTGGAGATGTTGAGCACAGAAGGAGTTTAATCGGATAGAGAGTGAAAGAGTTTTGGGGTGGGAGTTGTAGGAGAGTAGAGGCTTTGCAGCAGAAGGGGGGGAAAGAATTAAGTTTTTTAAAGACTCTTAAACACTTTAAAAGTTTGGTTGTATTTCATCAAAATATTTAAAGAATTTATAAAAATTTAGTGGTATTCAATTACAACTTTTTTAATGTCTTTAAAAGTTGGGTGGTATTGAATTAAAATTTTTACAAAGTCTATAAAAATAATTTGGTATTCAAAAAGTCATAGATTTTAAAGATTTCTATCAAATAGTAGAGTTTGACAGACTTTAGAAGAAGAATTATAACTATCAATCCATATTCAAAGTCTTGCCTCATCTCTAAAGATTTTTAAAGACATCTAAATAAACATAAAGGTGGATAAAACTAGTTATTAATTGAACTTAATCTTTTATTGGGTCAAATTAGTTATTTATTTTATATGGGCTAAATAAATATTAATATTTGATGGATAAATAATTTGGTAAAATTTGGGCCATAAAAATAATTAGATTTATTATAATTTTATTATAAGAGAATTAACAAGATATATTAATAAGTAAACAAATAACTAGACCTAATATGAATTGGTGAGGAAATATTCAGCCGTTCGAAAGCTTCCAATAGAAAGAGGAAAGGGATTTATTCAACAAAGGTGAGATAAAATCATAAAACTCTCATATCAATTGTAAATATTATGTATTATAATATATGAAAATAGAAAATATATGATGTGTATGTTTTTTTTTTAGTTTTCTGACATTTTAAACGAAGGAAATTACTGTTAATTTTTGAGACATCCTCCATATTCGTCTTCAAGTGTCTTTGGTATATCATAGTGAAATAATGTAACATGTGGTTGTATTCTTGCATGACAAATTGATAGAATCGTTATCTTTCCTTTATAAAAAAGGGAAAAACGCACTGCTTTGATATATGTTAGGCGCATAAAAAAGGTCCAGAGAATCAAATAAAATTAGCAGCAGTTAAAATGAAAAATTGGGTTTACAGAATCACACAATCATACAATATATATATATATATATATATATATATATATATATATATATATATATTAGTAAAGCAATCAATTATTAGTAAAAAGCGTACGCATATGCATAAAGTATATATAGTTCAATGAAAAGTGAACTTAATTTTTGTATTGCGTCTGTAGTTTCTAAAATTTTATTGGTTTTCGAGTATCCAAATGTATCATGAAATGAGTAGAATAATGTGAACGCTTTCAACATATATAAAATCTCATGTCACAATAATATAATTAAATTTACTCTAGTTCATGAAAAAAGAGGGAGAGGTTGTACACATGGGCTAATTAACAATTAATATAAGTTACAAGATATATTAGAAGTATACAAAAATCTATCACAGTCTTAATAAAAAGTTTATAAAAGTCTGTTACTTATTTCATGGAGTCTATAAAAGTTATTTTAAAAAAGTTTTTAAAGTCCGTGAAAGTCATTAAAATCCTATAAATTCTATAAAAGTTTATCATTTAAAAAAAGTCTTTAAAAATACAGCGCCCTAAAACATAAAAAACTAAAAACGACGTCAGAAATTGGGCATCGGGAGGAAGTTAGTAAAGTAGATGTATATATAGATTTACTAATACTCAATAATTAATTTTGTATTTTCAGTCGGCTCGCGTTGTAGCCTATTACTATATAGTAGTGCCTTTCCTACAGCTCACTCATTTTTGCATTTTTATCTGGAGAGAGAGTCCTCTAGGTTTTCTGCTCCCACTGTTGGAGTCTCTCCCATCGACGAACTACAGCTGCCATTGCTAATTAATCACCGATTGTAAGTGTTTGTTGAATTTCTGTGTTCTCCAAACCCTAAAATTATGCAATCAGCTAGCTGTTGCGCTGTAAAACCCTTCCTGAGAAATGGCTTGATTTTGTTGTATTATCTGAATATATTAGTTTAATTCCTTACATTTTTTGTTAATCATGTTTGTTGGATTCATTTTGATGGATACATTCACAGTGCACTTATTTTAACCTCCTTTATGTGTAATCATTTGCATGCATATATACTGGGTTGCATTAACACAGTTAATTGATGGCTGAAATGGAATCTGTCGATTGTTGCTAGTTTATGCATGAAAACATGTTATTGTTGTTTTTGAATTGTTGCTACAGTTTTTATTTGTATATTTTGAGATTGGGAAAGCTGGAAGGGTATGAAAATTAAAATGAAGTTTGTTTCTGTTGTTTGCCTGTGTTAGTATTTAGTAAACTTTGTTGACAACAGAATGAAGGTGCTAGTGATAAGATGGGATGTCTTTGTTTTCCTTTTCTTGTTAAAAAGTTGACAACAACTTTGGTTATTATATACTTGGAAACATGTGAGCAGAACTGTGAGGAATGAACAAAGCAAATTTATGTGATGAATGCTTTTTGTTACCTTTTTTTTCTTTGTACATTCTTCTTTCAATTTTTTTTGTCATTTCTTAGAAAATTTGCTTTGTTTCTTACGTTACATATTTGGTTATTTAATATCCGGTCTAGATGGATTACAGCTCGGATGAAGAGTCAGACATCAGTGATTCAGAGATCTTTGAATATAAGGAGAAACCATACGAGCAGTTGAGGACTGGAAAACTTAAAGTAAAAGGACCCTATGGCAGCCTAAGATGCCCCTTCTGTGCTGGAAAGAAGAAGCAAGACTACAAGTTCAAAGATCTTCTTCAACATGCCACTGGAGCGGGTAAAGGGTCCTCCAACAGAAGTGCAAAACAGAAGGCAAATCATCTTGCATTAGCACAGTACTTAGAGACTGATTTAGCTGATGAGATAGAGCAATCCCAGCATGTGGTTGCACCTGCACCTGCAGCTCCACAGTCTGAGGTTAATGAACTATATTGCAATCCTTGGACAGGGATTATTGTTAATATAGTTAAAGATCCAAAGAATGGAAGAGCTGTTAGCAGTGAAGAGTACTTGATGGACAGGTTCTCTAAGTATAAACCTGTAGAAATTAATATATTCTGGGATGGCCAAGAGCAGGTTGGACAAGCTATTGTCAAGTTCAATAATGATTGGGCTGGCTTTAAGAATGCAATGGAATTTGAAAAGTTCTTTGAAACTGATCACCACAGTAAGAAGGATTGGGTTTCTCAGAAAAGTCTTCCCGGGTCACGCTTGTATGGTTGGTTTGCACGGGCTGAGGATTTTGAGTCGGAAGGAATAATTGGAGATTATCTTCGTAAGAATGGAGATCTGAAAACAATTTCTGATCTTGTTAATGAAGCAAAACAGGGTAGAAAGATCATTGTGGCTACCTTAGCCAATGAGATTGACAAGAAAAATGAAAATTTGGATGATCTGCAGATCAAGTACAATGAGAAGAACTTGTCTCTAAGTCGGATGCTCGAGGAAAAAGACAGGCTACACCTTAATTTCTACGAAGGTTACTTTCGATTTTGCTACCTCTCATTCATTGTAATGCATTTATCTATGTATGTACTGCTCATAGTCTTACTTGCATGTATTACTGTTTTTCTGTGGCCATACATGGATGATGCCTAGTGTTACGTTAGCAACATAGCATTTATGAAACAATTTACTTGCCTAGGTATGTTAACTTGCCTTTGTTGGATCATCACCCAATATGTTCTAGTAATTGGTTTCAAGTGTTCTGAATCTATGCTTAATGTGCTGAAAGTTGGAGATAATGTTGATTGAAAATCACATAATCAACAGATAGACCATTCTATTGATATAGTCATTAGGGTTTTGGTTTCCTATTGATACTTGATTTTTGATTAGTTAATTGTATAAATGTTCTATCCTGTTCAGAGACAAGGAAGATGCAGCGTGTTTCCCGAGAGCACATTCAAAGGGTTTTAGCTGAGCAAGAGATGTTGAATTCGGAGTTGGAGAAGAAGAGAAAACAGCTTGATTCATGGAGTAGGGAACTTAACAGACGTGAAACATTGACTGAACGTGACAGGCAAAAGCTCGACGAAGAGAAGAATAAGGTGATAAATGTTTATTTTATAGTCCAACCATGCACGTAGAGTCATGCTTTTAGATCATTTCATATTCAGTTTATTTGATTCTTTTTCTTTTATTTGGCATCCAATAGTTTTGCTTTTTGAGTCACTGATCTAGATTGATTGACAATATTGTCAGGGAGTCCGATTATATCAGTAAATAAATCTGTCTGCCTTGTAACTGTTTTGTTCTATTAACTGAGTACGTGTCTTTGGTTGGAAAAAGAAAAGAAAGAGTTGTTTCCTGTATTCAGATACTTACTACAGATCATTAATTTTTGTTCAGAATGATGTGAGAAACAGTTCACTTCAACTGGCTTCAATGGAGCAGAAAAAGGCAGATGAAAATGTCTTAAGGCTGGTAGAGGAGCAACAGGTGTATCACTTCTATCAAGCTTTGAACACATAGTGACTTGTTCTATAATTAATTTCCGCTTTATATTAATGCTTATACAGTCACTATTGCTTTTGTTAACCGAGTCTTCAAATTTTCAGAGGGAGAAGGAGGAGGCCCTGAAAAAAATACTGGAGTTAGAGAGGCAGCTAGATGCAAAGCAGAAATTGGAGATGGAAATTGAAGAATTGAAAGGGAAGTTACAAGTGATGAAGCATCTAGGAAATGAAGATGACGCAGCTGTTCAAAGCAAGGTGAAAGAGATGAATGAAGAATTAGAAGATAAAATGGAACAAATGAGTGATCTGGAAAATTTGAATCAAACTCTTCTTATCAAGGAGCGGCAGAGTAATGACGAGCTGCAGGAAGCCCGTATAAAATTGATTAAGGTATGACATTTTTCTCATGGCGTTTTTTAGTAGTTAGTACGGTGATTTGAAATGGCATACTGAGGTAATGGAATGAGTACTACGATTGTAGTATGCGACTCTAAGTTAGATATATTATTGGACAGCACATATGGCATCAGTTGAATCTTAAAGTAATGACTCCACTCTAGGGTGTTCTGAATGATCAAAGATGTTATCAGCAGCCTAATGTTGGCATATTGTCAGCGTGATTTTTCCTCCAATGCTAGAATAATGACGCAAGTCTAAAAATAAAACTGAAGTTAGTAGGTGGCTATTAGAAAAAAAGAAAAAGAAAAAAAAATCACACTGGAGATATTAATTACTTAAAATAGTATCCTTTGATGGAGACATAAGTATGATTATATGAAAATTATTTTTCTAAATTATAAAGGGAAAACAGAAGTAGTAGTGGGCTATAAAAAAAAAAGCATCTTAATCTGATAGTGGAGATATTATCTTGTGGAAATAGTTGATTAAGTTACCTAGATTGTTTGATTGACATAACTATATTGCAGCAAGTTATGAGTATTGCCTTTATCAGCCCTCTGATTACTCTTCTGCTTAGTAATATATTCTTCAAGCTGACGTCATCATTGACAGGGCTTGAGCGAGATGTTGAGTGGCCCGCGAACTAATATCAGCATTAAGAGAATGGGAGAAATTGATATGAAAGCCTTTCAGCAAACATGCAAAGAAAGGTTTCAACGTGATGAAGCTGACATCAAGGCCTTGGAACTGTGCTCCCTATGGCAAGATAAAATGAAGAACCCAGACTGGCATCCTTTCAAAATTATCACAGTTGACGGAAATCCTCAGGCATGGCCAATTTACAATGACTTTAGAAGAGTTCTCACTGTGGTTTTAGTTATACGCTGTATTTATTCATGTTTTCATTTCTGGTATGCATGTATTCATGTTGTCATTTCTGGCATACATGAGATTCTCAGGTAGGCAAATTTGCAGCGACTTTTAAAGAGTTTTCACTGTGCTTTTAGTTGTACATTGTATGTATGTGTTTTCATTTCTGTCATGAATGTATTCATGTTGTAATTTCTGACATGCAGGTATTCATGTTGTCATTTCTGGTGTGCATGAATTCATGTTCTCATTTCTGGCATGCATGTATTCATATTATCATTTCTGGCATGCATGTATTCATGTTATCATTTTTGGCATGCATGTATTCATGTTATCATTTCAGAAATTAACATTTTGCCTATTGCAGGAGATTATTGACCCAGATGATGAAATGCTCAGAAATTTGAAGGAGGAGTGGGGAATTGAAATATATAGTGCGGTAAGTAAAGCCTTGTTGGAGATGAATGAATACAATCCAAGTGGTAGGTATGTGGTTTCTGAGCTTTGGAATTCAAAAGAAGATAGGAAAGCAACACTGAAGGAAGTCATTAGCTACATCATGAAGAGCTTGAAGTCACTTAAGCGCAAGAGATGGTGACTTTAAGGTAATTGTTATGCATTATTTTCCAGTTGTCTTTCTTTTTTCTTTATTTCCCCTTTGCGATTTCATCTGAATGCATGCAAATGGTTTTGTTGGACTCATGATTTGCAAGAACAAATTTTATTTATATTTAGAATGTTGCTATATGACAAATTCATATCGATATTAAATACTACAAACGTATGTGGATATATTGGATAGGTGGAAAAGAAGGGACCCACATGTTACTTCTCTCTTTTATCGTTTACAATTTCATGTTAGTCAATCCACATTTGACAACATTATTCGAGATATAAGTCATTTTCCCTATATTTTATAAGTGAAAACATGTGCAAAAGATGCTTCTGTTGGGTATTCAGGTCAAGTCTTTTTCGAAATGATAAGTTTCATCCAGAACTTGTTCAGTAGTATTCCTTGGCTGTTGTGGGGTCCATTTTAATTCTGTTACTAAGTGGATATCTATACGAATAGGCCAAAAAATAATAATAATCTATGAGTTATGCAAGCTCTATTTACATGTATATATTAACTTATTATCTTGTTCCCTCAGCTCTGATTAGTCCTTGTGTTCTGGTTCCCTATGCTCAATAATCAGTCCTTACTTAAGGCTAAATCTGCACTTGTCATATGTACCCAATTTTTAATCTAGGGGTGGAGGGGTGTGTAGGTGGTATAGTTTGTTAATATGAACCCAAAAAGGTTTTTTATTTATTAATATTTTTGTGAAAAAAATGTAGATTACCTTTTAGTGCTTCTCTTCAGCAGAAGAGGAGATTGGAGGAGGTGTTCGATCAGTATGCTTCTTGTCTATTTGTTCTGTTTCTCTAATCGTTTTCTCGTCAACTCTTGTCTTTGTCTCTCTTTCTGTTTCTTCGTTCGATTCAAAGGAGCTAATCAATCTGCAACGTTTATGCCTTTTCTTAAAAAATGGTCAAGGTCTTTATTTAAGGCGCAATTGATATTTACCAATGTAAGTTTATACATGAAGGCTTTTATTATTTTTTGAGTACCCGTCCTTTTAATATTTAAACTTGATATTTACCAATGTAAATTGATACATGAAGGCTTTTATTATTTTCTTGAGTACCAATGTAACACCCCCTTCCCGAATAGGAAAGGGAGGTCACGTGCAAAGCACAACAAACCTCAAAATAAGTGAACAGAGCACTAATAACTTGAAAATATTAATAATGATACCCATCAATGAAGTACTAAATACAATTCTCCAAACAGAGTTAAAATAATCAAAACCAAAAATTTAATCAACCTAAATGGTCAAGGCAACACTCTCATCACACTAGCCCTGAATCACCCCTGCAAACCTGCCGGAAGAAAAACACAGCATGAGCCAATTGCCCAGTACGGATACAGATATACAAAAGATATACAATTGATATACGAAATCAACGGAGACAAAATACTGAACAAAACCTCAAGTGTATATACTGACAAAAATATAACCTCCAAAGATATGAATGGAATATATCTGAATCAATGTAATCGATTTAAACCAATCAAGAATAAAGAAATAACGAACTGAAGTAATTAACTCGATGAATTGAACTGAACAGAAACAAACAAAACTAATATAATAAAATAATAGGCTGAATCAAATGGTGGGGTGTTATTCATATCGAGTGAGCTCAGAAATATACGTTGCCACACAGGCAAGTCAAAATAATGCTACACAGGCAAGTCAAAACAATGCCACACAGGCAAGTCAAATGATGCCACACTGGCAACAAAAATAATGTCACACAGACAAATCACACATTGGACCGCGAATCCAAATGTATGCAAATCGGATAGGTGTGTTTGGCACAACATCACAAACTGGCAGTAAGTAAAACTAGGGTTAACCCATACGCCCCACAACAAAACACCAAATGACCCACTTTCTCCGGAGCCCAAAACGAGACGCCAGTGGACTAATCACACCGCCACGAAAAGTGTCATGCCTCTCGTACAATACGACATGCCTCGTGGTACCCCACTGTGTGGTTATATTTCGGTATACCCTACGGTATATTCTAACAAAAATATCATGTCACAACACATGCGACATAATAACAATAAAAGGGTTCTATACGTACATATTGAACCAAATCAAATTATAGTCACAAGGTCTCAAAAAGAAGGTAAAGAACATGTACCGCTCTACAATTATCAAAATAAATACTAAACATGATAACCTAATTCAAAGAGTACAAATACGAGTCATATATATCAACTCCAAAATGAAACCAATATATTTATTTCACAAGAAACAATTATGTGAAATCATAACATAATTCGAAATAAGGAAACAAATTAACGAACAAATCAAATTTAACAAGAGTATCATTTGAAAGAGTACTTTAAATCCGTGACCGATACTTCCAAACCATTTATAGCACACTCCACAAAATCTTACCCTCCAATGCCAACGATATCAAATACGAAACGTTATTCACAACCTAAACATATTCATTTCAAATTAAAAATAATCCAAACTAATAATTCCAAAATAATTCATAATCTATTTAATATGCCTTTAATCATCGACTTATATCAATTATTAATACTCCAAAGTTTATATTCTAAGTATAACTCTTTAAATTTCCTCCATTCGAACTAATTAAACAAAATAATAATAAATATAAATACATTTGTAAAAATATTCTTTTATCTTTACCCCGTTTACAAACTTAATTATATTATTGCTATTGTCATAATTTGTAAATTTATAAATTCTATAATTATATACCTCTAATTGATAACTCTTTTTAATCCCAAACAAGGCTTTATTTTTAGATACATAATGAAACTATATTTATCTTTCACCACAATCTGCAGAACTTTCCGTTACAATACTATACATAATACAAGTATTACATATACATGTATATAATAATAAATCTAACTAACTTATTTATTTTTTTCATAGTTGATTTGTTAATTAAATAAAAAAATATCTAGCACCTACAGGTCACAAGTGAAAGGCCATTCACGACCATAACCAACGAACCACATCATTGGCCAATTTAATAATAATAATAAAAAAAACATTGTCTGACCATATGCCTTGAATTCACCCATGCAAATCACAATATATATATATATATATATATATATATATATATATATATAATAAATTAATGTCAAACATTATCCTCCTAGTTACTGTATATACATATATACATATATCCATCTGCAAATCATTTGTCATTTAGACTTGATCATTATCATTCTTATACTACTTAAAAGAATCTATAATGCTAAAACAAATTTTCAAATTGTACCAGATTTGGTTCCATTTGATTGTAAATTTCTTTTCTTTTTGCAGCAGCCTGTCTCTCTTCCCATCTTTTTTTCTCATGTTGAGTCGCCGCCTCCTTTTCTTTTTCTGTTTGTATAATGAAGTAATATTAGGTTTAGTTATTAATTTATTTAAATATTAACTCTCCTAATTTAAATAGGATTTATTATTACCCACAAATATAAATTAAACCCAATTAAAAAAATAAAGGCCCAAATTAATGTTATCACTTACTTATTATGGTCCACAATAATTAAATACAATTTGACCCAATTAAATGACAATGTCCAATTAATACGTTTTAAAAACATAATAATTTTTTATTATTTAATATATATATTTTTTCCGGATATTACAACCAATCCTTTTAATATTTAAACTTGGACCACTTAATTTCTTGTTGAAACATCTTAGCAAAACTCCAAAAAAATTCATTGGCAGGTGGATGGCGGTATTAAAGTATAGCATGCCAGAATTGTCAACAAAGCCACTTCTGTTGTGTGGAGTTTCATCTGGATCAATGTTCAACAATTGGCCGAAATTGTTCAAGAGTAATGGTGAGTCGCACTTTGTTCAACCAGTTGTGGAGGAGGATAGTAGGGAATTTTTTTATAGTTAGCAGTCTGATGAATTTCTTTGCATCGAGCCAGGTGTACAAGATAGTAAGGAAACAATAGTAAGGAAACAATTGTAGTATGTAATCATGTCGAGTCGGTTGGAATCCAACCAGTTATGGATGATAGTAGAGAAACAAATAACTCACGGTAGAACTATGTCTTAATTTGTGGAGACTATTTTCGATCTGATGACTTGGTTACAAAAATGTTCCATCTGCCAATTATTTTTGTTTCTTAAAAAAGTTCCATTTGTTGATGGAGTAGGGAGTAGTATTTGGGGATGATTAAATATTTTACTTGTTATGTGCAGTTAATACTGTTTTTTTTTATCTTATTGCAACATTTCTTGTACTGGTAGTCAAAATAAGAATCCCCAGGTTTCTCTTTATCTGCAAGAAGCCAAGAAAGCAAATACAGAGTTGGGGAAAAAGATTCTCAGCTTCACAATTGGAAAAATGGGACAGAGTAGGAGGTGAAAGTGAAGTGTATTATTAAGGCAACAGATTTTCCTTCAGCAAGTATCCTTACTGGAGTTTGACCCTTTCTTAAGAGAAGTAACTAAGGTTGCACTTGCTCTCATCAAGGTTTGACCAGGAATAAGCCAGTCATCAGTTATATATATACTAAACCAGGATAATAGTGACAAGTCATTTTTAAAACTTTTGGATTATAAAAAATGTGTTTAGGTGTTGTATTAGAATATAGAATGAAGCATTGAAAATTTGAAAGAGAAATTATATTGGGGACAATATTATAAAAGAAAGCGATCCTCGAGGCCACATGGAAATTCTCCAGCTTAGAGCTGGTCTACTAATGTTTTAGCTTTCCTATATGTTTGCCTGGGTACACATTTGTTCAGGTACTGACTGGTACATGAATGTATTTCAATGGTGATTACAAGTACTTGTGTGACTGAGATTTTATCCAAAGAAGTTACTCTTATGGGTGTTTATTGTTTAGAATATTTAGAAGCTTTGATGCTTGTAACTTTGGATTGGCAATGATCATTAGCCAAATCATCCTGCATTATAACTTCTGCCATGCTTCAACATGGCTCTAGTTCCTCCAAGCTTCACGGTCTTATTTTGACTTTTTAATGTTAGTTTGTACGTTAGAAGGCTAGAATAACAAAAAGTTTTAACTTTGTATTGAAAAAATTTTAAGAATGATTTTCTTATTTATTTCTTATTTATTATAACGTATAACATAGACTTTCATGTCTATTATAATTTAACTTGTCACATATTTGTTACCATGCTTATCATTTTCAATAAAATTTGATAACGTGCGTTGTAGATTCTGGCTAATAAAAACACTTTCTTTACAAAATTCCAATGGACATATAATTCATTTCATGAATCATAAGATTTTGTTATTTTTTTACAATAAATTTATGTCAAATTATAATTGTAAAATTTATGCAATCAAAAAATTAATATAAAATTTCGCAATATATATAATTTTCCATCGTAATATGAGCAAACAATATTTTAAAGGATCAATTACATATTCTATTACATTTTTTAAAATAATTACAATAATAGTACATTCATAAAATATTTACAAAAGTAATAGACTTCCAATATTTATTTACAATATTAGTGGAATTAGAAATTCTTAATTTAAGGAATTAGTATGCAATTAATATTACTTAATTTGACCCGCCCAACTCATTTACAGTCAAACCAACTAACCCCTATCCATCCAATTTCGGCTGTTGCCAGCAAGCTCTGTTTTCTCTCTCATCCATGGCCTCTTCAGATCTCATCACCTCAATTTTCAACTACAAACCCCACTACGTATGAAACTCCAAAGACAAACAAAAATGAAAAGTCCTTTGCGCCTTTCATCAAGCTTTTTGCTCCTGTATCCGTAACCTTCGTCAAAGCCTTGGCATTCGTCATCACCACCACAAGTGTCCATGCTGATTTCTCACTGCATTGCCTTACTTGGAGTCCGACGAAACCATAGGTGTAAGACCCCAAATAATTAATAAATGAAATTTATTTTCCTCTATTTATTATTTTGAAATAGTAAGGTTGATTTGATTAATGTGGTTAGTTATGGGTAAAATCATAAATATTTTAACATAAGCAGTGGTTATAAAATATTCATTTTTATTAGGAGAATATTCGTTTGCCTGGGGAATATTCTTACATCGGAGAATATTCGCATTTATTTGACACAAAGATCAATGTGGGCCCCATAACGTGAAAGTGATTGGATGAAGAAAACGACAAATATAAGTTATTTAAAAATAACGGCGTAGTTATTCACAGATTTAATCGTTGGAATACCCCTTGGTAAAAAACACGATGTCTGGCGTTGTTCAGACAAGAAGCACCGCAGATTGCACCAATTATTGATTCTTACTTAAGAAGGCACTACTCAATAATTATTATACGAGTTAATTCGCTCAAAGATATTTTATTTTATTGATTCAATAATTGTTGCGTTAATATTTTATATTACCGTTGTTTCAATAATTGTCACTACACAGTATTTTCCATTATCAAAGCAATAATTCATATTATCTGAATAATATTATTAGAAAATATTATTGGCAATGTCTAGAAAGTTCTGTCTAAGGAGAGGTTTGGTCACCTAATTGCGCGCCAGTAAGGAGAAATTCTTATTGGAAAGCCTCCTCTTTCCTGGGAACGGCCTGGTTGCCAGTACTGTGATTCTGTAATATTATTTGTGAATAATTAATTATTGATTTATATGATGAGAAAAATATTCATTTTATGTGGATATAGATGGAGAAAAATTTTAAAGTGACAATTGTTGAAAATCGATATTTTATCTTTTGTGATAAAATAATATTTTATTATATTATTATAATATAATAATGATGATATTTTTACAATGAATGTGGGATATATGAGTATATGAGGAGGAAGAGTATTTTTGTTGCAAAAGTTGTTTAAAACAATGTTAAACATGTCTGTGGGCCCATTTCTTGACTGAAATTTGATTATAGCCTGTAAAATTGCCCGTTTATAGATTTTTGTCAATTTCTGTTTGGAATTTGGAAAAACTTTCTTCTGCAAAGTTGTAGAGAATTGAATTTCGTATAAAAAGTCGCGAGATTTGAATTTTCTGACAAAAGGACTATTTATTATGAATTATTGAAGTTCCGAAGTTCTGAAATAATTGATTTTTGGAAGTTTTAATTGTTTTAATTAACAAAAACGTTTTTTGTGTTTGGTTAGCCTCATTAAACACATACAAGTTGCTGAATTCAGATGGTTCTAGGTGCGTAGACAAATTTGTATATATATTGTTATTATATTAAATTTTCTACTTCGGCGTTCTAAGCATTTTCCTATAAATAGGGTTCTTAGGTTAGAATTGAAAATCACACCAGAAACTGAAGTTTTCTCTCTCTATATTATCGAGCGTATTCTTGTGAGTATTTTGAGTATACTTTTGAAATCTTGTTGCTATATCGGTTGCAAGTTCAAGTCATAAACTTTATATCAAAGTGTTTCAACTGTAAGATCTTTCTTTGTGAGGTAAGGGATATTATTTTTTCGTAATGATATTATTTCTTCAATATCATTATCTTTGAAATATTGATCCAAGTTTTTATCAAATTTAAAACTTTTGGTGTCTGAGATTCTTATTCACGTATACTGACATAATTATTCACGTATACGACACTTTATTCACGAATCATCAAGCCTTTATTCATCGAAAAATAAATTTTTTTTCTTTTCTTCTAAAATATCTATTGTGGATACTAGCTTTGATTGTATCTATATTTTGATCATTCTTGAATTTTACACTACTATGATTATTTTTGAGGTATTTTTGGACATGGATAAAACAAAGTACGAATCCTTAATCCTTAATCCTTGTCATTTTGTTTCTTTGAATTCGTTTCTTTAAAATATTTTTCATCATCCTCGGTCTTAAATGATGATATTATTGAATATCTTTGGCACAGTAGTGAAAAAGATGAATGATTTCGATGAATATCTTTGGGCGTAGTGCAAAAAGATAAAATACGTGTTTAGATGAACACTTAATTAATGATGAATATCTTTGGCTCAGTAGTGCAAAGATGAATATTTAATTTCGGATATATATTGATTGATGTTACGAGGATAAAAGATGAGCGATGAACTTTTAAATTCATACATAGAAGATAGTAGTTTGCATTCTCTACTTAACTCTTCTAATGAATTATTATTTCTGTTGCGAATATTGATTTAAAACTTGTTATACTATTGTATTCTATTAGATTTTTTCTGTTGAAGACTAACGATAATTTGTTGTATATTATCTTAGTCATAATATTCTTTACTTGGGCTAGTTGAGCTCACCCTTTTCTTTTGTTCCATTTTTCTTCTCGGGAGGCGAGAAATATAATGCAGTACAAGTGGGGTATGGAATGAAGGTTCTAGAGAGAGTTGTTTAGTAATCCTCACCATTTTTTGTAAAATAATGTATCAATAAATGTGATGAGGATTAATTTGAGTATAGATATTGTCTAGAAGATAATATTTGTATTCAAACTCACAGTTTTACTGTTGTAATAATAAAGTTATAGTTGTTTCTGTACCATGTATTGACAACTCAGAATGGGTGATGTATACCTATTTTGGGGGCGTCACAGTTGGTATCAAAGCTTAGGGATATGATCTCTGGCGGAGATCGGGGAATAGAACTAGAAGAGGAGAGACGAGTAAATTCTTCGCTAGTGTGTCCTACCTAAGCTTATTTATTAGTTGGTCAGTATATAAGGATATTTTGTGATATATTGATTTCTTTAATTAACCCTTGTTTTATGACAGTATTTGAGAATGTCGACTGAGCAGATGATGAACGAGGGGATGTTTTGAAGTTTTTTGCAGTTCATGCAAAATCGCAACGAGGAGACTCGTGTTCAAAAAATAGAGGAGAAATGATAGTAATTCACGGGTTGTCACAATGCAAAGCGATTCAAAAGTTGGGACCACCAGAATTTAAGAAAACCAGATCCGATCATGGCGGAAACATGGGTCAAGCAAATTACCAAGATATTCGATGTCTTGGGATGCACGGAGGAATAGAAGGTTCCATTCGCCACCTTTATGTTAAAATAGCGACGCAGATCATTGGTGGGAGAATCGTAAGCGTACTCCATCCGGTAAGACTCAAGATGTCTTGGGAGACGTTTGAAACTATTTGATGACAAATACTTTCACGAAAGTGTTCGTCATATGAAGGAAGTGGAGTTCATGATTAGAGAACAAAACAACATGGCGGTGTCTCGATGACGAGGCAAAGTTTGCAGAGTTATCCGTGTTTGCACCTCATTTGGTGGAGAATGAGGAACGCATTATGACGCGGATATTTACGAGAGGTTTGAACCCCAGTATACGATAATATCTCATTTCTCATAAATTTTTCTCTATTCAGATGTTGTAAATGAGGCTCAATTATTAGAAGCGAGATAACGAGTACTTGGTCAACCAAGGACCACAATTAGGATCATACCGGAGATAGCAGTCAACAAAACAACGATAACCAGCGGAGAAAGAAAAAGATGGACAAAAATGGTAACCACTCTGGTGGTAATCATGGCCATGAAAATAGAAGAAGCGAGTCAGGAGGAGATTTTAAAAGAGGAGATTTAACAACGACCATGTGAATAAGACAAAGGTTTAAAGAATCAGCGGGTTCTAAGGGAGGAGAACGACCACCGGTCATATGCTATAAATGCGGGAAAGAGGGACATATCAGTCCAAACTGCCCACAACAGTTCAAGGTATGCTATAATTGTTGAAAGGAAAGACATATCGCTTTCGAGATTAGACGCATGCGAAACCTAGTTCAATGGGGACGGTGACTCAAAAATTTGTCCCGAAAAGTCAAAGTCAATCAGTTCGCAAGAAGCGTTTGTTGTGGTGGTCAAAATGCGAGGAACCCAAACGAGGTGATCACGGGTAAGCTATTTATAAATTCTTGCGAAGTTTATACCTTACTTGATACGGTCTTTACCCATTCATTTATCTTTCACGCTTGTGCTCAGCGTTTAAACTTGACTCGGGAGAAATTAGACTTTGACTATCTGTGGAAACTCCGTTAGGAGAAACTTTCATCACATCCATTTGTTTATAAATCTTGTTTGATTCAAGTTGGCACCATCACCTTACCTATTAACCTTATCTCTTTAAAGATACTTGCTTTTAATGTGATTTTAGGGATTGATTGGTTAACTACTCATCATGCCAAAATTGATTGTTTTAAATGTAAGGTTGTTAGCTTTCATATTCCTAAATAACATGTTTATGCAATTCAAGCAACTAAACCATTAAAATCAATCACCATGTCATATCTAATCATAAAGCTATTCGTTTATTGAAAAGCGGATGTCAAGCTTTCTTAGCCCATGTTATGGATTTGAATAAAGACACGTCAAATTTGAATAATATTCTGTTGTTATTGACTTTTTCGACGTATTTCTGAAGAACTTCCGGCCTACCCCGAGCGTGAAGTTGAATTCTTTATTGATCTTGAACACAGTACAAAGCCCATTTCTAAAACCCCATATCGAATGGCTCTATTGAACTTGAGGAGTGAAAGGTCCAACTACTGAGGAGTTGTTGGACATCGGTTTCATTCATCCTAGTACATCTCCTTGGGGTGCTCCTATTTTATTCGTAAAGAAGAAATACGGTAGTATGCGACTTTGTATTGACTATCGAGAATTGAACCATGTCACCATCAGGAATAGGTATCCTCTACCTCGTATTGATGACTTGTTTAACCGAGTTGCAAGAGAGCACAATTCTTTTCAAAGATCGATCTTCGTTCGGATATCATCACCAAGATTAGGCGAGGATATTCCAAAGACCGCCGGAACTCGATGCAGGGCATTATGAATTCTTAGTCGTGTCTTTCGGATTGATTAATGCTCCTGCGGCTTTCATGGATATGATGAACCGAGTATTCAAGGAATATTTGGATCGATTCGTTGTTGTCTTTATTGATGACATCCTCATATATTCCAAAAGTCGTGAAGATCATGAGCACCATTTTGAAGTTGGTACTCTCAAAAAGGCTTGAAAACAAACTATATGCCAAATTGAAGAAATGCGAGTTCGGCGAGGAAGTAGCATTCCTTGGGCGCGCGGTGTCGAAAACAAAGAGTATCTGTGGACCCTTGAAGATTGAAGCAATACAAAGTTGGGAGAACCGAAGTCGGTGATCAAGCACGTAGCTTTCTAAAGCAAGCCAGGCTGGTTATTATCGGAGATTCGTGGAAGGATTTTCTCGAATCGCTACTCCATTCTTCGGTGACTTTGAAAGATATAAAATTTGTATGGAAGCGAGGAATGCGATAAGAGTTTCCAAGAGCTCAAGAGGAGATTCATTTTAAGACTGTTCTAACAATACCATCCGGTACGGATGGATTTGTTATCTCTGACGATGCTTGAAAAAAGGGTTAGGATGTGTTCTCATGCAACGTGAGAAAGTCATAGCCTTTATGCCTCGTGACAACTTAAAGAGTATGAGAGGAATTATCCTACTCATGATCTCAGAGTTAGCGTGATCGTTTGCTTAAAGATCCTGGAGTGTAAGACTCCAAATAATTAATAAATAAAATTTAATTTCATCTAATTATTATTTTGAAATAGTAAGGGTTGATTTGATTAATGTGGATAGTTATGGGTAAAATACGTAAATATTTCGAAATAAGAAAGTGGTTATAAAATATTCATTGTTGTCGGGGAATATTCGTTTGGTCGTGGAATATTCGTATTGTCGGGGAATATTCGTACAACGGCGCAGCCATGTGTGGGCCCCATAACGGAAAGCGATTGGAGGAAGAAAACGACAAATATAAGTTGTTTAAAAATAACGGCGTAGTTATTCTGAATTTACCTTTGTTGGAATACCCGGTGGTTAAAACACGATGAATATCGCGGTGTTGACAAGAAGGTACCAGTATTGCACCAATTATTGACTCTTACGTAAGAAGACAACTACTCTATAATGGTTACTGTAATTACTTTTCGAATATTTTATTTTATTGGTTCAATAATTGTTGCGTTGATATTTTATCTTCTTTGTTGTTTCAATAATTGTCATTTACGGTATTTTTCATTATCGGCAATAATTCATATTATCCGAATAATATTATTAGATAACATTATTGGCAATGTCTAGAAAGTTCATCTAAGGAGAGGTTTGGTCACCTAATTAATTGCGCGCAAGATGGAGAAATTCTTATTGGAAAGCCCCTCTTTCTGGGAGGCCGCACTGGTTGTCAATATTGTGATTCTCGTAATATTATTTTGAATAATTAATTATTGATTCATATGATGAGAAAATATTGATTTTATGTGGATATAGATGGAGAAAATTTTAATGTGACAATTGTTGAAAATTGAAATTTTATCTTTTACGATAAAATAATTCATTTAAATATATATATTATTATATTTTAATAATATAATAATGGTGATATTTTTACAACGAATGTGGGATATATGAGTATACGAAGAGGAAGAGTATTTTTGTATACAATTTTGAGTGTTGATGCTCTTTTGTTGGGTTTGCTTGAGACTGCAGTTTGAATATGTACTATTATTTGGACTTTGGGTTGTGTATTTGGAGCTCTTTATATGCATAAAGAAGGTTTAGTTATAAACCTTTTGTTTGAGCCTTTATCTTGTGTTGTATATCATACTTTTATCCAGACAATTATTTATAAATGGGGAATGGCGAGCAATAATCCCTCCGAAAGAGTTACTATTAATTAAATACATTCTACCCCAGCTATATTATAATCATTCATTATAAATGTACTACAAACATGGCCTTAGAGCTTTTTGTTTGTGAAATTGAATATAACAATCTGGATGTCTTGATCTTGACGTGTCTTAACTCTCAACTTCTGAGCATTTGATGAGTTAATGTTGGTGGATAGTAGATGCATCAGTCATTGAGTATTAATGTGAACATAGAATGTAACTTATTTCTATATAGTCAGTGGTTTTGGCGCGGTTGTGTAATGTTTTTTGAGAGTTTTTAGAAACTTTGCTGGGCTCTAAGTTGCATCCATATTTGTAAGATAGTCCTATTGTACAGGCTTGTGTAATGATGTTCCTAATAGCACTATTAGATAGCGATCTTGTGGTTGTGTGGAATGTGTTTTGGGAGTTTTTTAGAAACTCTGCTGGCTCTAAGTTGTATCCATACTTGTAAGCTTTTCCTATTGCACAGGCTTGTGCAGTTATGCTCCTAGTAAAGATAGCAGATGTTTCCGTCAAATTTGAGTATTCCCGGTGATTCAAACCTAGTACTACCAACTTCCAGTTTTTTCCATACCTATGATCTCAAATTTACTGATATTGCTTTTGATGACTAAATGTACCATTCAATTCTAACAGCTCAGGTCCTTTTATTACGAGTAGAATGATGTATTCAGTAATGGTGAACAACTTCTTTAGTTACACGACATTGTAAAATTTCTATTGTTTTGTAACTTTGGCAGGAAGGTCAGCATCCCGTGCAGCTCCTCGTCGTGCACCAGCCCGTAATCCCCCTGCACCTGGTACTGTTGTTTTGAATCTATTTAGATTCTTTCTCTTCTTTCGTGTAAATATACAAAAGTACTTCATCTCTATGTTTGCTTTGTTATGACCCCTCATGGTTTTAATGTTCCTTTAATTTCAGTACACCAAGCTCCTCCCCCAGCTCCTGTTCAAAGTGGTGGTGGATCTATGCTTGGAGGCCTTGGTGCAACCATATTTCAAGGTATAAAGAAAGACAATCATTTACTCAAGCTCCTCCCCCATTTCCTGTCCAAATGTTGTATGTATATATTTGTCTTGGTCGACTTGAACTATGGATTTTGTCCCTCTTGTTTATAGGCATGGCTTTTGGTACTGGAAGTGCTGTTGCGCACAGGGCTGTGGATGGTGTGATGGGTCCTCGCACCATTCAACATGAAACTGTTGTATCTGCGACAGCCGCTACCCGGGCTCCTGCTTCCGATGCTTGTGGAATGCACTCGGAGGCATTCACTAAAGTATGATACTTTCTCCCAAATTTGTCATTGTTCTTTGATAAGATTTTGGATGCGAAGCATTAGTTTTTTTAACTCTTATTGATACCTAAACAGCTAGTGTTAACTTATGTGTGTTTTTTTTCTGTGGTTGACAGTGCCTGAATAGTGCTGGCAGTGACATAAGCAAGTGCCAGTTCTATATGGATATGTTGAACGAGTGCAGGAACAGCTCAGGCTCTATGATGGGGGCCTAAGTTCTGCTCCTAAGCCTTTCATTGAACTTTCCCCGGTCCTAATTATTGGTGGATTGTTATTTCTTTCTTTCTTAGGATTCCTATCTGAATCAATGTTTCTTATTTACTGTTTGTTACCTTCCGATGGTTATGTCTAATAGTTTGTCGTTTGTTGAAATGGAAAATATTTTACCTTTGATTAAATTTCATGTTGCTTCAAAGTCTTGGATTCTTCATTATTGTGGTGTTGGATATGTTTCTGGGTAATCATTATTATTATAATATTTACCAGTCAATGCTTGTGAAATGCTGAATTAAAAAAATGTTGTGGTATATATTAACTACTTCATTTCATTTTCGCGACTGATAGGAGGTTTTATTTATTTTTAAAAGAAAGTTGGTATTTTTTGAGTAAGATCTCTAAAATTAAGAAGAAACTGAACATCTATTAGAACAACTGATTTGTGATATTAATGGATGAAGTTTCAGTTGATAACAGTTTGCTAATTAATAATACTACAACACATGCATGCATATTGCATGCATCAAGTAGTAGTTGCTCTGCCCTTGAGACGACGACTGACTAGTCAACTTCTTCCCAAGCAGCTACTATTTACATTTCCTCTCATCCTCATCCCATTAATAAAAATTTATTTCTTCTTCTTCTTCTTTTTCTTCCCTACCTATCTATCTATCTATCGATCTATAATTACAATATCATCCCCCTTCCCCTCGCCCTTGAGAAAGCTGGTGCACAGCTTTTTCCATGCCTCCCTATCTGGTTCACCTGCATCCAACCTATCCCTCACCTTATCAGCACAAGACTCCTGGAGCACATAATCAACAAAGCTTATTAGCAACTACTAGCTAGTACTAAACTAGAAAGAGTTGGTTGATAATGAAATGAAAAAAATGATTAACCTAACCGTGATTAAGTTTAGTTGGAGGAGACGATCGATGAGGTGGAGAAGAATATCCTTAGTGTACTCAGGGTGACCTTGGATGCCCATCATGTGATCACCATATTTGAACATCTCTATCCCTGTCTTGTCTGACCATGCCACAACCTCTACTTTTGGAGGAACTTCCCACACCTAAAAATAAATAAATAAATTCATCATCCAAGTACCAATATATATACTAATAAATATACAATATAAAAATAATGTAGTAGTACCTACCTCATCTCGATGACATTCAATTATGGACAATAAAGCAGGCATCCTCATAGATGATGATGATGATGAGAGATTAACTGTTCTAACTCCAATGTCCCACCCTGAACTTGCCCTCCCAATCTTTCCTCCCAGTGCTCGTCCCAGTATCTGATCATAACTAACAACATCTCGTTACCAATTATTGGAAAAAGAAAATTATAAATCCATCACACCAATAGAATCAATCACAGCTGGACGGTCGGTGGTGGGGAGACATATATAGACTATCATCTAAATTATTCGAAGAGGATGATAACATGCCACGTCTTTAATTATGCCCCCATTCACCTACTATCATCTAAATTTAAATTTATTTTAGTCATTTATTTTATTACTTTAATAAACTAGTATATACATACTTTTATTCACCGTATTATATGTATATATCTCTTATTATGAATGTATCATATGGAAAATATTTTTTTGTTATAAGAATTAAAATAACGATGTGATGTGATGTGATGTGATGGGAGGGGATAATTTAATTTTAACATAAATTAATAAAACCCATATTGAGATAAGATGTCACGTGTGAAAATCTTTTCAACGTTGGATGTTGGATCTATTGCCCACGTACACGAATAAATTATCAAATACTTCTAATAATAATAATAAAACTATATATTATAATTTGTGAACCCGTTTTTGAGTTGATTTAACTGCACCAACAAATAAGTGTGTAAATGAACGGAGTTTAGTCGAGTATTGCGTTGTTTAGATTTAATTCATAAAATTTATCGAGTATGAAAGAAGGTTTGATTGAGACTCGTTTAGCTACCGAGTTAAGTACGATCTCGAATCAAGTCCGAACAGTTTAAACTTTTCGGATGAATATAATTCGAGTATCAATAAAAAATTATAATTTAATAAAATTCGAATAATTTATTGATATTTAAAATCTACTCATATTTATTTAAATTATTTATGTTTTGAATCGAACAGGAATAAAATCTGAAACGTTTAATTCAGTTTAAAACCTTACCCAAAGTATTCATCTGCCATGCAATACAACAATATGTATGGCCCTACACGCATGAATACAACTATACAGGTTTCCTATATATGGTTGTGTGTGATTGGTATAACTTTTTCAAAATATGGAAAATGATTGATTCGTAAATCACATATAATAATTGATTTAATTGTTTCTGTTTTTTGCGGGAGGTCAATTAACAAAAATAAAAATACTTGACCTGTTACTTCTTAAAATTTTGGACAAATTTCAAAATTGATCTTTCTTTCCAGCAGGGACCCCAAAAAAAGATTTCAATTAGCTAGGTCCCCTCACCCAAAGTTAAAATTCATAAATGTGAAATTTTTTTAAGTGGTCCCCATCCCAGTTAAAATCGTACGGCTAGAATCTACAATCTGCCAGCCTTACAACAAAGAAATGCAACTCACATGTGAGTATATCCAACCGCCCCTTCTTTAATTGCTTGCCATGCTTTGCCGTTCCTTATGACTTATGCCTAATCATTTTTTTACTTTACAGGTCCCCCCCCAACTAGCTCCTAAATGACTATAGTGCCCCTACTCTTATTTGCAATCACAAGGTTTCCTCATTTGGCTAGGTAGGGTATGTTTGGCAACTTAAAATTAAAACTATAAAATGACCAAAACCTAGATAAGTACAAGTTCCAAATAAAAAATTTGAGTAAAAATCTATTTATATTTAAATTATTTATATTTTGGGTTGAATTTAAATTAAATTTTTAATCAAATAAATACGAATCAAACCCGAATAGTCAATATTCATCTGCTATTGATTTTTTAAAATATAATATTCTAAATATGTAAGTAAAGAGAGCTTAAACTAGTTAAAATCGAAATGATGATCATCATAGGCACCATAAAACTTTATAAGAAAAATACAGTGATGGATAATAATTAATGTACTTCATAATCATTAAGTATAAACGTGGTGTTAGTTTAGTATTAATTAGTACCGATAAATGAGCTTAACTTTCTGTTAAGTACTCCTTCCGTTTCTAAAAGATAGTTTTAAGAAATAATTTTTATTCCAAAAAGATTATCGTTTTGAGTTTATCAATATACATTAGCTATTTTTTTTTTCTACTTTACTCTTATTTAAAATTTTTCCTATTTAAAGTTTTCTTCCCTTCCCAATAATTCTTATTCAATTCAATGCTATAATCCAAATAATAATTGGTTGAATTGAATAAGAAACATTGAAAAGGGAATAATTCGTTGATACAATTAATAAGGGTAGTATGGTATTTTCGCTAGGTATTAATTGTATTTCTTAATCTGTGTACATTAATCTTAAACGACAATTTTAGAAACAGAGGGAGTAGTATGTACACAAAGTAGAACGCATTATCCTATTCCGATCCGCAACACTTTTGAGTCTTGATAATTGGAATGTGACATGGCAATTTACTTTAATTAGGGATATATATAGAATCCGGTTAGCATGAAGTTTATAAACTTCATGCCCAATAGAGTGTCGACACACAGGTGGGATGGTGATATCTGAGTCTGTCTGTCTGTCAACACTGTATTTGGATATAAGGTGAACTTACCATAAAGTTCACTTCATGATAACCACTCCCATAGCCATATATATTAAAAATCCATCTTTTGAACCCCCTTCCCGTCATGAAGAATAATAAACCAATCCGTTCGAAGTTGGTGCAATTTTGTTTGTCTGGACTGGTACACTACGCTTTTGATATTAATTATTAAAGGCTTAAATATAGATTAATATTCTGAATTTTTAATTATATTCTCAAAATTTTCAATTAAAATCATTTTCATATAAGTCGATATATGGACATATTGTTGTTGAGGGAAGAGTAAGACAACATGGTACTGAATCATTTAACAATCGGAACCCTAGCAACTGAAAAAATGTAGTAAAAAATATGAGTAGGTACACAAAATAAACTAAAATAGTTTTTAGGAAATATTAAAAATTGACAGCTAAATTAATCAATCTTGTCTAATGAATCAATTACTTAAATTTAAATAATAATAAGATGAATGAATGTGCAAGAGAGAGAGAAAAAACAAAATACCTGGTGACCGAAGCAAATACCAAGCACTTTTTTCTTCATGGAATCCAATCTCTTAAGCAGATTCAAAAGCCTGCAGATCCAAACATCATTTCCATATGCATCATTACAGCTCCCGGTGATCACGAACCCGTCGTAGCTTCCGATCTCGTCGTCGTCGGGAAATTCGCCGGCGGCGACACGGTACATATCCCAAATTTCACCCTCCTCAGCCAGCATTTCGACAAAAACACCAAAATACCCTCCATATTTCTTCTTCACGTACTCAAAGTCCTCTGCACAGAGAAGAACAGCAAATCTCTTCTCACCCATTCTCTCTCTCTAAAATTATATGTATATATATGTTTCTCTCTAGAATCGGTTATAGAGAGACAGAGAGGAGAGAAAATATGTTCTTCTTGTGCAAATGCTCTCTATTTTCTGGTGGGTTGATACAAACTGCAAAGGAGGAGGAGGAGGTGTTTATAAACTGATGGAATTATGGGAGGGGTTACATTTGTGGGTTTTATTTACTGATTTTGTCCCTACCTTGTTTAGTTGTTTACCTAACTGCCCTTTTTTTGAATGTGCACTCGTGTTTAAAATGATGAATTTTTTAAATTAATAGTGGATATTCATGTCCAAACAAAATTAAATGATACTAGTTGTTATTTCTAGCGATATCAATCGCCTAAAATAATAATCTACCTTCCTACTATATATATATCACTACTAATTTTTCTCATCTTTCAAATGAAATTATTTTCTCATATATAGAAACACTATTATTATCTAATTGACAAATATGAAAATTAAGACCTGTATTAATTATAAAGATGTATCACTTTATACAAGGGCGGATTCAGACCGATAGATCAAACTCGGGAAAAAAATCTTACAAATAAAAATTTCATAAACTAACTTACAAAACTAAACAATTCTCAAATATTATTTATAATAATATTTTTCGAGATTTCATTGCTTGAAATTGTTGCATGATAAGCACTTATTTTTAATAGTTACAAAAAATATCATTTCGATGTATGTTCTTAAATAGTCATTCATCCATTCATCTCCGTTTGGTTACTGAAGTTCATTCTTGCGATATTCAAATTTGAAAATTTTCTTTCAACGATTCTGCGATAGCAAGCAGGCAAAAGTAAGTCACTTTCAAAGAACAAATAGACTTAGGGATACACATCATCATTTCTTTTCTGAACCAACATTTGAGTCAATTCACCAATTCTCTTTTATACTCAAAAAATTGGGATCGTTTCTCATATCCATAATATAATTTTGGAGTTGACCATCAAGTGCCAAAAGTTCTATATCATAATATTCTGAAGGGTAAAGTTTCACAAATTCACTTTAAACCCTCTTATTTTTTGGAGTTGAGCATCAAGTGCCAAAAGTTTCATTTTAGACCCTCTTATTTTATTTTTTTTCTAATATGCCCTCCTGACCCCTTGAAAATTCAATGGGGTCAGGTGCCCCCTGCCCTGCCTTAAGTCCGCCCTTGACATTATACGAAGTCTAACTAAAAACGTAGACGGTCAAACGTACATAATTGTCACGTAGAAAATACGTAGCAAAAATTATGTTTTTATTATATTTAAAATTATTGATGTAAATATGTCAAATTTTGAGTTTAAACAATATTATGTGCATAAACAGTGCAGAATATAGTATTATTTTTTTTTTAAAAAAGTAATATAATAAAAAGAAAGTAAAAACTCATATACCCATCCAATAATCCAAATCTTAAGGCACATTTGCTATTTTCTCTCTTTATTAATATCACGGCCCCCACAATTTATGCACTCTGTTTTGGCCTAATTAAAGCTTCATTCTCTCTTCCTAAGCCCTTTATATATATTTGTCTATCGCTATCATTCTTAATTATTGTCTTCTTAATTCTTTTTAAGATTACAGTTGATCAAACAAATTTCAGTCAAGATTTTGGACAATATCATTCCTTTTTTCACCACAAAAAGCGCTTATTCTAAATTTGTGTTTAATAAGCATATACATATACATATATATATATATATATATATAGCAAGGATCAAGAACATTCTTCTTAAATAGTATTCTTTTATTAAGAAAAATGCTCTTAATCCTTGCTCTGGAACGAGTGAATTAAGAACGAACCGCTATAGCATAATAAATGAAAAATAAAATTTCTGTATAAACAATTAACATATACAAACACACAACAGTAAAAATCGAATTTATTACCTAGTGATATCAATGTCTCAATCTTATTACTCTCTCCATCCCGGAATAAAAATATTTACTATTTAAGGTAGTCTCATTTTAAATATTCACTTATTTTAAATATTTTATTTTTTATAATAATTTATCTATAATACACTTAGTATTAATTGTCATATTTTTATTCTCTATACATATTTATGTAGTATAACTAGTTATTTTCAAAAAACTATTCAATTAAATGAGAATTTAAATATGATTTTTTTTCCTATTTTGTTCTCTTTCTTTATATGCACAAAAAACCAATCATAACTTTACACCCGGAAAATAATATAATTGGTTATACTCAACACTTGTAGTACAAAGCATATATTTATTATCGGAGTGGTTAATTAGCATGAATTTAACTTTTGTCAATTAATTAATACAGTGTCAATGTGCAGGTTGGGATCTCTTTCTCCGCGTATCAGCACTGTATTAGTCAAATGACCAACTTATCATAAAATTAATTTTACGATAACCGGATCTATTTATTTAATACTTTTATGGTAATGGATCCAATAAAACAATTCTTAAACTCCATTTATAATTAAAACTTGTCTTGCACCAAAAGGGATAGTTTAGATGTAAAAATGTCTCCATTTAATTTAGTCTCTTCCCCCATTTACTTTTAGACCCTAAGATAAAATTTAAAATTGAATTTTAATATCTAAATTCTCAAAAAAAGAAAAATATTATGATAGAATTGTTAAATACGAGGCCATTTTTGTAACTTCCAAAAATGGGGAGGATGCTTGGATGAGTGATCCTCCTCGACATCGAGCTGTCAGCTGAGTACGTGGAACTTCTCACGTGATATTTCATCCATGCATGAGATAAGTCACGTGTAAATCTTAACAAATAATCATATAACACGTGTAGTATCGGATTGTCGGTTGGCCTAGCAAGAAAAAGTATACTTTTTTTTTATTTTTATATCTAAAGAATCGATATTTTTACGAGTAAATTTGATAATTTCGTATAATTTTCTAATATAATGTGGATTTCATTTACCATTTATATGAGCATATATTTATAAAATTATTAAATTTACTTGTGAAAATATTAATCATGTATATCTATATATACAATTTTGGAAGGCCCAAGAGTATGTTAATTAGGATGAATTAATTATATACATACAAAATATCTCAATTACAAAATTAATGTGAAATTGATTCACAAATTTTGTGTGCGCAGTAGTTAAGGTTGTTGTATATGACCTCATATATAAGAAAAAAGGATTAAAAATGGCAAGTTTCTTGTTGCTCGAATTCCGGGAGAACAAGAAATCGTAACTGCACCGTAATTGCATAAAATCGTATGTAGTATAATTTGTGAATTCAGTACCGCGTGATTATGCGGTGCGGTTTTTATTTTTTATTAACTGCACATTGTAGTTGCGGTTAATGATACAATTCTTCTTTTTCAATTTGAAGGAAATGAAGCCCAAACGAATCGGTTATATATAGCGATGATTATTTCTTGGATTCGCTTCCTCCGAATACGGAGAGAAAATGGGACATGTTTTATATTTATTAAATATCAAGTTGTAGTGCATATAATAAAATTGTAAGTGAATAATGTAATTAATTTGTTTCTTATGAGTTTTAGTCGTTTTTATGTGTAATATATATTACATTTAGTGTATATCTTCCTAAAAATTCATTTAGTTCCTTTCAACTTTATGCAAATTGATATGAAAGACAAGATAATTCATGATAATCACTACTAATATAAAAAACGTGTTAGAACATTATTTGTAACGAGTTATTAAAATCTCTTTAATTAATGTAATTTGGTAGCCACTTTATTTATTTTTAGTTTAACATATATATGTAATATACTAAATTTACTTTTAAAAAGTTATTACTATATAATTTTATATTTTAAAACGAACAGAGTATGTAATTACGTCTAAGTGCAAGTGTTGATATGTATTTAGTAAACAAAGAAGTATGTACGACACCTAGTACAAGTATATATTGGAAACCTAGTCATTTGTGCACGATGAGTCATGTTTGTAGTAAAATCAAAAACGAAAAGACCTTTTTATCAAGCATCTTCGAGGTCCAATTAATTCCCAAGACTACAAGCCTACGTATGTTTGGTATTTAAACATTTATCAAAAATTCTACGTGGACATAAAAATTGGATAAGATTATATTTAAATTTTATTTATTTATATTTTGACCCTCAATGGTGGATTAAAATAAAAATAATTAAAATTTAAATACACCCATATCTAATTTTTATGTCCACCTAAAAAAGCTCAACATTTATTAAAACACTCCTAAATTTCATGTTTTGGACTCCTTTTACAAAGAAATTTTACAACCATGCATACTCTACTTTTCTTCTGAAATTCTAATATTAACACAAAAAATTACATTTGAGTAGTGAATGGAATTCTTGATCATTGGCCATTAATTTGGCCAAAGGGTCACTAACTACTACTTTTCCGTTTTATAATATATGACGTTTTAGAGTACTTGTGTAAAAGAATTAAAAAAATAATTGTATAATATTAAACGATAAATAATTTGAGAAAAATAAAATAATTTAAAACATGATATATTATGTTGTGGCAAACTCCAAAGAAAAGAACAATATGTTGTGTTGTTTAGGAGCAAGGAAATGAATATTATTGGACCTAGCTAGCTAGCTAGCAAGCTAGAGGTGTAAGTGCTGAAAATGTAAGTGGTACACTTATAGAGCATTATCAAATGAAGGAATAAGGATGATGACACATTAATTCTTGTTCCCTCTCCCAATTCTTGGTGTTTGTTCCATCATTTTCAAGCCAATCTGCTGCAAAAATGTTCACAATAATTCTTGTTTTGGTGGACAGGTGAGGTTGCTTAGATCATAATCCATCGATCCGTTTTATTAAGAGAGAGAGAGAGAGTTTTATTTATATATTGATAGATAATATAATTTTGTCCTAGCTAGTTAAGCTATTCGGAAATATTTTGTTGTGAATGGTTATATATTTTTGACTAAAAGATAAAATGCATCCCAAACTTAAAAAGGTATCTAAGTGTACTCCAAACTTAATATTGCGTTACAAAACGCACACTTTTACCAATTAACCGGTCAAAAGTGATCGGCTATGACTGTTACAAAATTTTTAAAAACAAAAAAATACTGTTTTTAAAAACAAAAATAATTTTTTTTTAAAAAATACGGTTTTTATGATTGTTTGAGGACTAAAAGACAAAAGAAATATAATTGTTAAACATTCAAGCCTCAGCCAGTCATAATTGTCACTTTTGACCGGCTAATTGGTAAAAATGTGCGTTTTGTAACGCAATATTAAGTTTGGGGTGTACTTAAATATCTTTTTAAATTTGGGGTGCACAGATAAATGAAAAATAAATTTTGAGGTGCATTTTGTCTTTTAGTCTATATTTTTTCTAAGTACTGGCCGTTAATAAATACTGAATATCTGGTGACCATTTAAGTCTTATAGTGACAATATTCTATTAATCGACTCTCTCTCCCTCTCTCTCTCTCTCTCTATATATATATATATAGAAATGATCAAGTACATAATCTTTTAAGTTGCATAAGGCCTTAAGTTGCATAATTTTATCAAAACGACGTAGTTTTGGAGGAATGATGACATTTTTTGTAAATACCATGCCACCGCGTATTTATAAAAATGTCATCGCGCGTCTTATCAAAAACTATATCGTTTTGATAAAATTATGCAACTTAAGCCATGCAACTTAAAATATCTTGACTTGATCCTTTCTGATATATATATATATATATATATATATATATAAATGTATTTTTCTGCTACTAAAAAGTACTTATTAGAGAAATTTTCAATTCATTTGTTCTATATATATATATATATAGTGGTCAATAGTTTTGTCATACACACCACCTATAACAAATACTCCATAATTGTCAATGTGACAATGTCAAATAGTTTAGACGTTATAGTACTGTCATACAACTACAATATATTATATATATATATATATATATATGCAATTCAAAAAAAAGGTTTGAATCGAATACGTACTGAAGAGTTCTTGCTAGGTTGTCAAACTTTAAATAAAAGGCAATGTTTGAGTGTTAATCAAGATGAGTAAATGGAAACCATGCATGAATATGCTTATGTTTAACTCTATTTATTTGTTTGACTAAAATAAAGTATATACTATTAATTAGTTGACTTTTTATTTGATTTTAAATTTTTCGCTCATTCTAATAAAGTATATACTATTAATTAGTTGCAGTACCATTGTTTTGACACTTAATTAATCAATGTCTTGCAAATTATTTATTCACAAATTTTGTAGAATTATTTTTTGAATACAAAATAAAATATTAACCCGTTTGAGTTAACTCAACAAATCAAATTAACTCACTTAACTAGATGTCGTACTTTTACATATAAGTATATAGTTCAGTTCTTCTCCAACAATATTAATAGCAAATGTACGTTTTCTCTAAATTATTTCTAATTTTCATTCTGAGACATTTTTTCAAGGTTATGTTTGTTTACAAGGATTATAATTTATGATATTATAATCTCAAGGCTATTAATCTTAATATTATAGTAATATTGAGATTATAATTATAATCCCAAGACTATTTTGTCATTTTATAATCCTTAAATTAATAGTCTCATGTCTAAATTTGAAAACAAACAAGACACTTGAGATTAATAGTCTTATCCCAAGTATAATCTTTACAAACAAACATAGCCCAAGTTCTTCCTTATATCCTAAAATTAAAATGTAATAATTTAAATTATTTTTATTTTTCCTTTTTTTAAAAAGAAAGAAAGAAAGAACAAGTTGAATTTTTATTTTTTACTAAAAATACCAACATAACCGTTGCATTTTTTATTTAAATAATGCTACTATCACATAAAAAAGAGTCACATAATGCTCACATATACACACATGCATACTGCGGACTCCACATATTAGACAGAGTATGTGTATGTATATGAGTATTATGTGACTCTTTTTTATGTGATAATAATATTGTTATTTTTATTTTGTTATTACTATTATGTCTTTCTTGTGGATCATCAAAGTATGACCTCTCTAATATTATTGGCTTTGTCACTTTGTAAAATGTCGGAGGGCATGTTATGGAACACTAAATAGTAATTTTTCTATTAATTATATTCATTCTTTAATTATATTAATTCTTCTATATATATATATATATATATATATATATATATATATATATAAACATGATTACATGACAAAGATGAATACTATATAAATATATCTGAGCCACTAGTTACTAGGTTACAAAATTCTGAATCACAATAATGTCAGTAATTTAATGAATATAAACATATATTGTGTTTGTGTGGCATGAAATTAATATTTAAGTCTATCTTACTTAAATGATGGAGTAGTATCTATAACAATATATAATAAGATAAGCATCGAGTTATTTTAGTTACTTCTGGGTTGAATTAAAATTTATTAAAATATTATATATAAAATTTATTTTATTAATTATTTTTAAGTTTACTCGTACAAAGGACGAATTATTGAGCATGTTAATATGCTAATTAGATTTCTTGAGATTCTTGTAGTCCTAGAGGCTAGAGCCAGTAGAATTGATAAGTAAGACTATATATAAGAATATTGGGACAATTTCATCTACTTCATTCTTGTTTTTGTTTATCAACCAAAACTACAATGTAAAAAATAAAATATTACTTTAGTTATAAATTTACTTAGAATCTACTAAGCCCAATAGTAATTATATATTTTTTTTGCTGTTAAAAAATAAGAGTTATATTTGACTTTTTTAAGCCAATTAATTGATACATTTAGATTTATATGAAACACTAAATTGAGACTCTAATTTTTAAATTAGACGGAGTTAGTTTTTTAAGGTGAAAAACAGTCATTATTTCATATAAAAAGTGATATATATATATATATATATATATATATATATATATATATTACGTGTGGTCCTCTTGAATAAAAGAGGAATGAAATTTTTATTTCTCATTTGATTATGGCCCTTGGGATATGCCTAAAAAATGTGAATTTTTAAGAGGATGGGTAGACGTGTGACTTATAATAGACCTAAATATCACACTTTAAACGTTTAGTGTAAAGTTGATTGTGACAAATGTATATATATTTTTCTTATATATATATATATATATATATATATATATATATAAGAAAAATATATATACATAACTGTATAGTATATAGTCTTTGCTTGTAATGAGAAAAAATCATCACATAAAGACGCAACGTAGTACTCTGCAAATTTATATATATACATTTTTTCTATATATATATAGTTTCTCTATTCCCAAATCAGAAATCAAAAATAAATCTGTCAAAACGACGTTGTTTTGATAGACTGCAGAAATAAAACATACACAACTATATATATCTATATATATATATATATATATATATATATATATATATATACTAGTATAAATTATTTTTGTAAGCTATATCAAGGCCCAAGCCCAATGCTTTTGTATTTTCTAGGTTGGATACTATTTTAGAATGTGTAAAATTGGTAGCTTAAAATAGCATCTTAGAAACAGTTAGTTTTGAATGAATGAAAGGCCGTATTGATTGGGCTTTTCTTTTTTAACGTCTATTTTATGCATATATTATGGAAAAACAATTTTCATTGTGCCATTGCCATTCAATCCCACCTGAGACTCAATCCCACCTAACTTGCTGCATTCTGTAGACTTCGTAAACTTCATTCCAAAACCCACCTACGAAGCATTGAAACCAAACTAAAGTCAAGAGGCGTAGGGTCTTAGGGAAACAAAACTTCTAATAGAAGATGAGGGCACATTGACAAGTTTAAGACCAGTCCATTGGCCTCCGACGCGGCTACCACACTTAGTGACCAGCCGTGAGTTGCTAGTGCACCCTACTCCCACCCGGCTACAACACTTGTACCCTACAGCTTCATCAGCGTGACAATGTCTCTACAGGGTCAATTTAAAGCTCTGCCCTTTTGCCTTGGAGATGACACAGTGACAGTGCTCAAGCAAATTCAAACAAAATCTGGGGAACTCAAGCTGAAAAATGGGTAGAAAAGTGAACAAATTTCAAAAGGGTTTAGTGTGTTTCCTCGTATTTTCTTCCTTGAAATGCTTTGAAGTTCTTTTTATTTGCAAACGAGAAGCTTTCAACTTCTTTGAAGTTCTTGTTTGGTAATTCTTTTTATCTCTCTCTATTCAAACATTTGAAATAAATAGAGCTACAAAAAAAATAAATCAAAAGTTTGGAACGTTAATATTTCCTAGAGAGTAAAGAAATGATGTACATTAATTTCTCTTCTTTCTCATTGTGAAGTTTTAATGGTTTTATTAGGATGTAGAATTCATGCATGAGTCTTCTTGTGTAGATATATGCATACACAATATAAATATATATATTGGTGTATTACTCTACTCATATTCTTGTGTTTTACTAAATTTACTTGCAGGCCTTTATTTGCTTTGGGTTATCCTCTGTAAGTCTGTCATTTGATGCAAACTGTAGAGTGGTGAAGCATTTTTATACTCTTCTATCATTTAATTTATAAAGCTTTGTCATAAATTTAGTTTTGTTTACTTAGTGTTGCATGTTAGTATATCTAATTACATTTTTGGTGGTGTTAATATTAATTGTTTTGTTTATGGACAGATATGCTTCAATTAGGGCAATTGAGACAAATTCAAATCACCAAATGAGGAATTTGCTCGCATATTGGATTCTCCTTTCTTTGATTTCCCTCTTTGAGCTTGCTTTTGTAAAACACATTGGATGGTAATTAACTCTTGTCTCTATACTTCAATAGGTACTCTGTTGCTTGACCTAAGAAAACATCAATCTGATAATTGATTCAAGTATTAATTCAACTTTATTTTTCATGTCTCAAAAAATACAAATTAATTTTTTAGTAATGACTAATACTCTTGCGAAGAATATAATTTGTCACATTCATCTCGAAAGTTATGATATCTTCAGTCTTGACAAATTATAGGATTTTTGACCCATTCATGTCCCTCGGAATCGTTAGAGGTGATTTCCAGTGTTTTATTCCGTTCAAAAAGTTGTATTAGTTCATTGTGGGAGTAGGTGATTGAGGACCGAACAACATTATATAGCTTCTCTTTTTAGCCGAAACATCTAGAAAAAGAAAATATATAGATTAAGAAAATGAATTGTAGTATTTATAATCTTTCTAATACTAGTAGTACAATGCATTGTTCTTCTATTCTCAACTTCAGATTCTAGAGACCAACTGTTGTTTATGGAAACAGTTTCAATGTACTTGGGTTTAAAACTGACAGAGCTATTAAGTGCAACTGTTATTTTTGCCCAATTTTTATGTCAGGACCCCATTCTGGCCTTTCTTCAAGATAATGGCCATCTCTAGCTTAGCGTTACATCGCTTTACTGGTGCATATTATGCCTACAAATGTCTTGTTCGGCTGTTCTTATCGGTGAACCAACTGCAAAGAGTACAAGTTATCAGTTGGTTGAATAAGAGGAAGGAGTTATCTCTCGAGAGGGAAACCTTTCTAGAGGTGGCAGAGAGATATCTTAACGAGAATGGGACTGAATCTTTGGAGGAACTTATTGCTAGCAAGGTATACTATTATAATATGCCTTTTTTTTATAAAGTATGTTTGTTAATGACTAATAAGATAATAAATGATTTATGATGAAAACGTGGATAATTTAGAGACTCGCATATGGCTTGACTTACTGACTACAAATCTGCATTTTCCCCTTGAACTCAAAAATAATTCCTTGTGAGGTGTATTATTTTGTGAAAAAGATTGCTCTTTTTGTCCCCTCTTTTACCCTTTTTCTGCTTGCTGTCAAAGCTTTATATTCCCCTCAGTCAAAGGGTGCAGCGGAAAGATACATTGTCTTTGTTTCCCTAATTAATGTGCATGTTCTTACCTCTCTTTATAGCAGTCCAATATCAAAGTGCCTAATGTTGCTCAAAATGATATCAACGCCGTGGAACCCGAGGAAAATGTAGCAGCTACGGATAAGATTGTAAGCTTTTTTTAATGTTGTGGAAATGCTTTTAGAATCAATGTTCTTGATGTGTGAATTGCATTTGCATGGCTCAATTGTGGGGATTAATGATTTGAAGTAGCAAAATGTACACCTATATTTCTGAATTTCATATCAGTATTCAAGGTGCATTTCAATTTCCTTTCTTATCTCTCTTTTATAGCAGTCCAACAGCGAAGCGCCTAATGTTGCTCAAAATGATATCAACGCCGTGGAACCCGAGGAAAATGTAGCAGCTGAACATAAGATTGTAAGCTTTTTTTAATGTTGTGGAAATGCTTTTAGAATCAATATTCTTGATGTGTGTAATGCACTTGCATAGCTCAACTGCGAGGATTAATGATTTGAAGTAGCGAAAAACCTGTATTTCTGAATTTCATAGCAGTATTAAAAGGGCATTTCAATTTCCTTTCTACATCCATTTTGTATGAATCTTTCTCCACTATTCTGCAGGTTAAGCATGTAGACCCAAATCTTTCTCAAACTCAACATAAATTGGGTACAAGTACGGAGGTTAAAGAAGTGACATCAGCAGCAACTGTCAGAGAATATGTACTTCCTGTACCACCAACTTTAAGGATTCAGAAGGAGTGGACTTGTGCAGTATGTCAAGTTAAAACCACGAGTGAGGGAACCCTTAATTCACATCTTCAAGGGAGGAAACACAAGTCCAAGTGTGAGGAATTAAAATCAAGCAAGCAGGCTATGAAAGTTAAGGGTTCTTCATCTAGCGCATCAAATCAAGAACCAAAGAAAGCTGCATCTGGAAATAGCCCAGGCCAAAATAAAATTCAAAAGGCAGACGAAAAGCTGAAAGTTGATGTAAACAAGAAGCAATGGAAGTTGAGAAAACTAGCGAATGCTGCTGCTGGTCTAAATATTGGTTTGGTATGCATAATGTGTCATGCTCTGGTGAGATTGATATGGCTGCACACTTGAATGGGAGGAGGAACTTGCCCCTGCTTAATGAATTTGATGATATTTTACGAGTGCCGAATTATGGTGCTATGGTTCCTCAGGGTTTGAATGGATTGCCGACTTATGGTGCTGTGGTTCCTCAGGGTGTTAATGGAGTGCCGAATTATGGTGCTATGGTTTCTCAGGCTTTTAATGGAGTGCCGAATTCTGGTGCTATGGTTCCTCAGGGCTTTAATAGAGTGCCGAATTATGGTGCTATGGTTCCTCAGGCTTTTAAGGGATTAGAACAAATTTGATGATTATGTTCTGAATGAGTTATCAAACAAAAGTTATATGCATGTAACTATTTTTTTAATTCCAGTAATTTTTATCTTATATCAATATATGTGTTTTTGTTGCACACGAGTTTCTCTCGCGTTGTAGAAAAACATGAAATACAAGGCTAATGTATTAGTAATAAACATGAATGAATTCAATACTTAAAATTTAAAATCTTCCATCAAATTAAGTTTTAAACATGTATATTAAATCCTTGCGCGCACATTAAATACATGCAACATGATGGAGATATTTTTTTTTTTTTTTTATAAAAATAAGACTATTTCTGTTTTTAGCAGTTAGTAATTTTTTTAAAACTAATTATAGTCCATAAATTATAATCCTTTATAAGGCTAACATTCTTGAGGTATGGTGTTTTGTTGGGGAATTCTCATGGATTTATTAGTGTGTTTGACAAAGATTATGGTCAGAATATAATCAGAGCTGTTGGCAATTCTGTCTCTAGCCTCATCAAGCTATATAATGTTTTCCATTTAAACGTCCAGGATACTTTATTTTAATCTGTTTTAATAGTCTTTAATAGTAAAATGTGTCATTTTGGGTAATATTCATGCAAGGAGATGGTCTAATGATTATTTACAGTTTTAAGATTGAAATTCTTTATTAACCTTTAATTCTGTTATTCGTTTTCTTTACAATTAATTAAAACAAGAATCGAGTAACATAATTATTATAATTAAAGTGATGATAAAGGTTATAAAATAATAAATATTATGAATGTTTACGTATTTTTGATTGTCAATTAGATAAATAAATATTAATAATAATCTTATAAAAAAATATATAATAAACGGATACTCTTATAATTCTATTATGTTTGATAAGTTTTGTACCCGTAATTTGACTTAATTTATCACAATATTCCATATTATATGACTTTTAACATGAGCACAAAAATATTATGTCCAACATAACAAAAAGTTTGTTTATAATAATAATAGCGATTTTTTTTTTGTTTGAAAAAAAATAAAGAAAATGGAGAAAAGAAAGAAGTGTACAGAAGAAGAAAGTGATAAATGAAGGGAAGGTAGGGTAGGCTCCCTCTACCTTCCATTGACTAGTAGCTTCCACACGGTCCACACTGAGTTTATTTTTATTTCATTCTTAGTCTTTCTTAAGTCTGAGTTAAGGTCTCCATTTGAAATTTCTATCATTTCAATCCGATAAAAAAAGTCCAGAGAGGAGATCTAATCATAAATGGGTTTTGTGGGGTTTCTCAATTTTGGCCTAAAATGCATCCAACTTCTTGCCTGGTAAGTCCTTCATTTTCTCACTTGAAAGAAGAAATAAAAAGATCAAAACTTTGGAAGTAAAGCAAACTTTACTAATTTTTTGCCCCTTATGAAGTTGGTTTTCTCTTTGATCTCCTACTCTTTGCTATATTTGAAGATGATCATATTTATGGGTTTGTTTATTATGTTTGTACGTACTACGTAGCATGCATGTTGATACAAATCACATTCTTGTGTTTAATTTTCAGGCCATCACTTTCTCTGGGTTACCCTCTGTAAGTCTATATCTCTATCTTTAATGACTAAAAAGAGTAAAGTTTTGAAGCTTCTTATACTCTTGATACATTCAATTTTATGATTTTTTTTTCTTCTAAAATTTTGTTTTCTTGTGGAATGTTATAATTTGGGTTTTGTTGTTATTATTACTGATTTTGTTCTCTCACAGATGTGCTTCAATTCGAGCAATTGAGACAAATTCGAAATATCACATGCGGAAGTTGGTCACATATTGGATTCTCTTTTCTTTGATTTCCCTCTTTGAGCTTGCTTTTGTAAAACTCATTGAATGGTAATTAGTTCTTGTCTATATACTTCAATAGGTACTCTGTTGCTTGACCTAAGAAAATATCAATCCAGTGTATGTGATAATTGATTCAAGTATTAATGCAACTTTATTTTTCCTGTCTCAAAAAATACAATTCATTTTTTACTAATTACTAATACTCTTGTGAAGAATATAATTTGTCACATTCATCTTGAAAGTTATGGTATCTTCAGTCTCAACAAATTATAGGATTTTTGACCCATTCCTAAAAATGCAGCCTTTCACGATCTCGGAAGTCGTTATAGGTTATTTCCAATTTTTTATTCTGTTCAAAAAGTTGTATTGTTTAGATTATGAAAGTGGAGCTCATTTTGTAAATAAGTAATTGAGGACCGAACAACATTACTCTTTTTAGCCGAAACGGCTAGAAAAATAATATATATAGATTAAGAAATTAAATTGTGGTATTTATGATCTTTCTAATACTAATAATACTATGCATTGATCTTCTATTCTCAACTTCAGATTCTAGAGACCAACTGTTGTTTATGGAAATTTGTAACAGTTTCAATGTACTTGGGTTTAAAACTGAGAGAGCTATTAATTATAACTGTTATTTTTGCCCATTTTTTATTTCAGGATCCCATTCTGGCCTTTCTTAAAGATAATAGCCATCTCTTGCTTAGTGTTACATCGCTTTACTGGTGCATATTATGCCTACAAATGGCTTGTTCGTCTGTTCTTATCGGTGAACCTATGGCAAAGAGTACAAGATATCAATTGGTTGAATACAAAAAAGGAGTTATTTCTCATGAGGGAAACCTTTCTAGCTGCAGCAGAGAGATATCTTGACGAGAATGGGACTGAAGCTTTGGAGAAACTTATTTCTAGCAAGGTATACTATTATATGCTTCTTTTATACAGTATGTTTGTTAATGACTAATAAGTTGAATGATATATGATGAAAACTTGGATTATTTAGAGACATGAATATGGCTTGACTAACTGACTATGAATCTGCATTTTCCACTAGAAAATAATTCCCTGTGACAGGTCTGTTATTTTGAGACAACGATCGCTCTTTTTATCATCTTCTTTCCCTTTTCTCTGCTTTCTAAACTTTATATTCCCCTTAGTCAAAGGGTATAGTGGAAAGATTTATTGTTTTTGTTTCTTTAACGTTCATGTTCTTATCTCTCTTTTATAGCAGTCCAACAACAAAGCACTTAATATTGCTCAAAATGATGTTAACGCCGTGGAACACAAGGAAAATGTAGCAGCTACAGATAAGATTGTAAGCTTTTTTTAATGTTTTGGAAATGCTTAGAATCAATATTGTTGATGTGCGAAATGCACTTGCACGGCTCGATTGTGGGATTAATGATTTGAAGTAGCAAAACACCTGTATTTCCGAACTTCATAGCAGTATTAAAAGTGCATTTCAATTTCGTCTTACATCTCTTCTATAGCACTCCACAACAAAGCGCCTAATGTTGCTCAGAATGATATCAATGCTGTGGAACATGAGGAAAATGTAGTAGCAACAGATACGATTGTAAGATTTTTGTAATGTTGTGGAAATGCTTTTAGATCAATGCTCTTGCTGTGTGAAATGCACTTGCATGGCTCAATTGTGGGGATTAATTATTTGAAGAATCAAATTACCTGTATTTCCGAATTTTATAGTAGTATTAAAAGTGCATTTCAATTTCGTTAAATGTGCACGTTCTTACTTCTCTTCTGTAGCAGTCCAGCTGCAAATCGCTTAACGTTGCTCAAAATGATATCAACGTCGTGGAACATGAGGAAAATGTAGCAGTTACAAATAATATTGTAAGCTTTTTGTAATGTTGTGGAAATGCTTTTAGAATCAATATTGTTGATGTGTGAAATGCACTTGCATGCCTCAGTTGCAGGGATTAATGATTTGAAGTAGCAAAACACGTGTATTTTCAAATTTCAAGCAGTATTAAAAGTGTATTCAATTTCCTTAAACGTGCAACTTCTTACCTCTCTTTTTGTAGCAGTCTAACAACAAACTGCCTAATGTTGCTCAAAATGATATCAACGCCGTAGAACTTGAGGAAAATGTAGCAGCTACAGATAAGATTGTAAGTTTTTTTTAATGTTGTGGAAAAAATTGTGGGGATAATTGATTTGAAGTAGCGAAACACCTATATTTTCGAATTTTAAAGCAGTATTAAAAGTGCATTTCGATTTCCTTAAATGTGCAAGTTCTTACCTCTCTTATGTAGCAGACCAACAACAAAGTGCCTAATGTTTCTCAAAATGATATCAACGTCGTGGAACATGAGAAAAATGTAGCAGCTTCTGATAATATTGTAAGCTTTTTTAATGCTGTGGAAATGCTTAGAATCAATATTGTTGATGTGTGAAATGCACTTGCATGGGATTAATGATTTGAAGTAACAAAACACCCGTATTTTCGAATTTCAAACCAATATTAAAAGTGTATTTCAATTTCCTTAAATGTGAAACTTTTTACCTCTCTTTTGTAGCAGTCCAACAGTAAAGTGCCAAATGCTGCTCAAAATGATATCAACGCCGTGGAACTTGAGGAAAATGTAGCAACTACAGATAAGATTGTAAGCTTTTTTTAATGTTGTGGAAACAATTGTGGGGATTAATGAGTTGAAGTAGCAAAATCTGTATTTTCAAATTTTAAAAGTGCATTCCAATTTCCTTAAATGTGCAAGTTCTTACCTCTCTTCTGTAGCAGACCAACAACAAAGTGCCTAATGTTGCTCAAAATGATATCAATGCTGTGGAACATGAGAAAAATGTAGCAGCTACAAATAAGATTGTAAGCTTTTTTTTTTAATTAGGATCAATATTGTTGATGTGTGAAATGCACTTGCATGGCTCAATTGTGGGGATTAATGATTTGAAGTGGCAAAGCACTTGTATTTCCGAATTTGATTACAGTATTAAAAGTGCATTTCAATTCCTTTCTCCATCCATTTTGTATCAATCTTTGTCCACTAATTCTGCAGGTCAAGCATGTTGACACAAATCTTTCTCGAACTCAACAGAAATTGGGTACAAGTACTGAGGTTAAGGAATTGACATCAGCAGCAACTGTCAGAGATTATGTACTTCCTGTACCACCAACTTTGAGGATTCAGAAAGATTGGACTTGTGCTGTATGTCAAATTAAAACCACGTGCGAGGTAACCTTTAATTCACATCTTCAAGGGAGGAAGCACAAGTCCAAGTGTGAGAAGTTAAAATCAAGCATGCATGCTATGAAAGTTGAGGGTTCTTCTACCGCATCAAATCAAGAACCAAAGAAAGCTATTTCTGGAAATAGACTAGGCCAAAAGAAAACTCAAAAGACAGAGGAAAAGGTCGTGGAACTTGAGGAAAATTTAGCAGCTACAGATAAGATTGTAAGCTTTTCTTAATGTTTTGGAAACAATTGTGGGGTTCAATAATTTGAAGTAGCAAAACAACTGTATTTTCAAATTTCAAAGCAGTATTAAAAGTGCATTTCAATTTCCTTAAATGTGCAAGTTCTTACCTCTATTTTGTAGCAGTCCATCAACAAAGTGCCTAATGTTGCTCAAAACGACATCTACGCCGTGGAACTTGAGGAAAATGTAGCAGCTATAGATAAGATTGTAAGCTTTTTTAATGGTGTGGAAATGCTTCAAATCAATATTGTTGATGTGTGAAATGCACTTGCATGGCTCAATTATGGGGATTATTGATTTGAAGTAACAAAACACCTGAATTTCTGAATTTTCATAGCCGTATTAAAAGTGCATTTCAATTTTCTTAAATGTGCAAGTTCTTACCTCTCTTTTATAACAGTCCAACAACAAAGTACCTAATGTTGCTCAAAATGATATCAATGCCGTGGAACCCGAGGAAAATGTAGCAGCTACAGATAAGATTGTAAGCTTTTTTAATGTTGTGGAAATGCTTAGAATCAATATTGTTGATGTGTGAAATGCACTTGCATGACTCAATTGTGGGGATTAATGATTTGAAGTAGCAAGACACCTGTATTTCCGAATTTCATAGCAGTATTAAGTGCATTTCAATTTTCTTAAATGTGCAAGTTCTTACCTCTCTTCTGTAGCAGTCCAACATCAAAGCGCCTAATGTTGCTCAAAATGATATCAACACCGTGGAACATGAGGAAAATGTAGCAGCTACAGATAAGATTGTAAGCTTTTTTTAATGTTGTGGAAATGCTTAGAATCAATATTGTTGATGTGTGAAATGCACTTGCATGTCTCAAATTGTGGGGATTAATGATTTAAAGTAGCAAAACACCTGTATTTCCGAATTTCATAGCAGTATTAAAAGTGCATTTCAATTTCCTTAAATGTGCAAGTTCTTACCTCTTTTATGGTCCAAGAGCAAAGCGCCTAACGTTGCTCAAAATGATATCAACGCCGTGGAACTTGAGGAAAATGTATTAGCTACACATATGATTGGAATCTTTTTTTAATGTTATGGAAATGCTTATAATCAATATTGTTGATGTGTTAAATGCACTTGCATGGCTCAATTGTGCTGATTAATGATTTGAAGTAGCAAAACACCTTTATTTCAGAATTTCATAGCAGTATTAAAAGTGCATTTCAATTTCCTTTCTCCATCCATTTTGTATCAATCTTTGTCCACCAATTCTGCAGGTCAAGCATGTTGACAAAAATCTTTCTCGAACTCAACAGAAATTGGGTACGAGTGCGGAGGTTAAGGAAGTGACATCAGCAGCAACTCTCAGAGAGATACTTCCTGTACCACCAACTTTAAGGATTCAGAAAGAGTGGAACTGTGCTGTATGTCTAGTTAAAACCACGTGTGAGGTATCCCTTAATTCACATCTTCAAGGGAGGAAGCACAAGTCCAAGTGTGAGAAGTTAAAATCAAGCATGCAGGCTATGAAGGTTGAGTGTTCTTCATCTACCGCATCAAATCAAGAATCAAAGAAGGCTGTTTCTGGAAATAGACTATGCGAAAATAAAACTCAGAAGGCAGAGGAAAAGCTGAAATTTGATGTAAACACTGAACAATGGAAGCCGAGAAAACCAGTGAATGTTGCTGCTGCTGCTGCTGCTGCTGCTTCTGCTGGGATTAGAGAGTCTAAATATTGGTTTGATATGCATAATGTGTCATGCTCTGGTGAGATTGATATGGCTGCACACTTGAATGGGAGGAGGCACTTGCCCCTGCTTAATGAATTTGATGATATTTTACGAGTGCCAAATTATGGTGCTATGGTTCCTCAGTGTTTGAATGGATTGCCGAATTATGGTGCTCTGGTTCCTCAGGGTTTTAATGGAGTGCCGAATTATGGTGCTGTGGTTCCTCAGGGTTTTAATGGAGTGCCGAATTATGGTGCTATGGTTCCTCAGGCTTTTAATGAAGTGCCGAATTCTGGTGCTATGGTTCCTCGGGCTTTTAATGGAGTGCCGAATTCTGGTGCCATGGTTCCTCAGGCTTTTAATGGAGTGCCGAATTTGGTTCCTCGGGGCTTTAATGGAGTGTCGAATTCTGGTGCTATGGTTCGTCATGCTTTTAAGGGATTAGAACAAATTTGATGATTATGTTCTGAATAAGTTATCAAACATAAGTTATATGCATGTAACTACATGTTTAGCATATATTCACTACCTTTCTTAGTCATTTTTTATCTTATGTGTTTGTTGCACACAAGTGAGCTCGAGTCTCTCTGGCATGGGAGAAAAACATGAAATATAAGGCTTATGTATTACTCCAAAAAACATGAATACACCTCATTAAACTCATCCACGCCTAGAAGATGGAGACATTTTTTAATAATAATAAACACATTCTTGAGTAAGGCTATTTTTGTTTGTAGCAGTTGTTGGTAGTTATTTTTAACTAATTATCGTCCATAAACTATAATCCTTCCTAACAACATTCTTGAGGTATGGTGTTTAGTTGGGGTATTGTCATGGCTTTTTTAAGTGTTTGTTTAGAAGGGAAAAATATATACTTAAAATAATCTACATTGAAACGTACTGGGTACTTGTTTTTGTTTCCTTTATTTGTATTATTCGTTAATTAATAAAAATGAGAATCTAGTAATAAAATTATCAGTATAATTAAGGCGATGATATAATAAACAATTAACCTAACAAACAAATAAACAATTCTCATATAAAAAGAAAAAAAATACACTTCACATAAAAAAGGGTGAAATAAATTTATCTAAGTGAAAAGAAATAAACTCACTTAGGTAAGTGAGAATCGAATCTGAAACGTAAAATTCACAACAACTCAATCTTAATCACTTGGTTAAAATCTCATTCACAATTACAATTAATTTGTACCGACAGAAGAAGTATATAGAAAAAGAAAAGAAAAAAGAATACTAATAATTATAATAAAAAAAATTTATAATACACACCGAGAGTCGAGAGAATACTGATAATTATAGCCATTTTTGAAACAAATAACAAATGAAGAAAATGGGAAAAAGAAGGGAGTGTATAGAAATGGATAAATGGAGGGAAGGTAGTTTCCCTCTAGCACCCATGGACTAGTATTATACTAGTAGAAAACGAAGGGACATCGTCAAACCTTGGGGTCCACACTGAGTTTATTTATTATATGAGCAGCCGAGTAATAATAATACTCGGAATTCCGTACAAAAGACACTTTCGTTATTAATCAAACCTTGGGGGTCGATTGAACTTTTGCCTTCAAAAGGACTTGCTTTCTTTGTTTCATTAAGTCTGAGTGAAGGTCTCCGTCTGGGATTTCATCAGTTCAATCAGAGAAAAGTCCAGAGAGAAGAGATCAAATCACAAATGGGATTTGTGGGGTTTCTCCATTTTGGCCTAAAATGCATCCAACTTCTTGCCTGGTAATTCCTTCATTCGCACACTTCAAAGAAAAAGGAAAAAGATTAAGACTTTGAAAGTAGAGCAAACTTCTTACTAATTTTTGGTCCTTGTGAAGTTCATTTTCTCTTTGATCTACCATTTTTTTTTTCTATATTTGAAGATGATCATATTCATGGGTTTGTTTATTATGTTTGTACGTAGCATGTATGTTGATGCAAATCACATTCTTGTGTTTAATTTGCAGGCCTTCACTTGCTCTGGGTTACCCTCTGTAAGTCTATATCCATCTTTAATGACTAGAAAGAGTAAAGTTTGAAGCTTCTTATACTCTTGATACATTCAATTTATGATTGGTTTCTAAAATTTTGTTTTCTGGAATGTTATAATTTTGATTTTGTTGGAGTTATTACTGATTTTGTTCTTTCACCAGATGTGCTTCAATTCGGGCAATCGAGACAAATTCGAATTATCACATGCGGAAGTTGGTTACATATTGGATTCTCTATTCATTGATTTATCTTTTTGAGCATGCTTTTGAAAAACTCATCGAATGGTAATCACTAATTGTCTCTATGCTTCAATAGGTACTCTATTGCACGATGAAACTCAAAAGAAAACATGAATCCATTAAATTCTTGATTGTGTTTGTCGTATTTGCAGTCTTAACAATGAATTGAATTTTTGGTCCCTTATCCTAAAAACCAACTTTACTTTTGCCTTATTCAAAATTTAATAGGGCTCAATTGTCTTCCTTCTGGGAAAGTTAGCCTCACCCATAAGTATGTGTGCAATCACCGATTTTTAAGTATAAAGGGTTAAATTATACATTGAATCACTTTTAAGTTTTCTTTCTACCTAGAAATGAATACAGAATTATGTGTTAAAAATTTGTCACCTTTCCCTCTACGTGGTTGTTTTTTCTCCTAATTATGAGAGATTAAATTTACCAATTTTTTTCCCATTGTCCATCTATATATGTCAGGGTTCCATTCTGGCCTTATATAAAGATATTAGCAGTGTGCTGGTTAGTGATACCCAGCTTTGGTGGTGCATATAATGCGTACAAAAGCCTTGTACGTCCTTGTTTATCTCTGCACCTTCTTGAAGTTGTTATTATCAATTTGTTAAACAAGAAACAAGAGTTATCCCTCAAGGGAGAAACCTTTCTTGCTGTGGCTGAGAGATACGTTAATGAGAATGGAACTGAAGCTTTGGAAAATCTTATTGCTAAACAGGTACATTACATTTGCCTCTTTTTAGGAAGGTCTTGTTGATTAGTTGAAATTATCTATGTGATTGAAGCCTTGAGATATTTCTCAATTTATGGATAAAAGTCTACAGATTCCCCTCTACTTAACTCATGCAAACTAGTTCACTATGATAAGAATATTAGCTAGTGGCAAAGTGACACAGTGGAAGACGAGTAAACAACATAAATAATCACCGGAATTAAATATGGAACTTTGCGATCACAAGAGTGCACAATGGAGAGATAAAAGACTACATAACAGTCATCAAAATAATATGATAATTCAATAATAATGAAATTTGTTCCATAATTCCTAATCCTTAGAAATAAAATAAATTTAATAATCCTAAAAATTAAGCCCAAAACATAAACGGACACAAAAACAATTAAACTCACTAGGCTAACCTAAATAATAAATAAAATACAATATTTGTTTATCTCAAAAGATAAATTAAACTCAATTTATTGATAATTTTTCCCATGTAATTCCCCTTTTCTTTGAGAAAATTTGGCCACAAATTTTAAAATGCACAAGTATCAAGCACTAAGAGTTGGAAATTCCCTATCTCCTTTGGACAAATTTTGCACGATGTTGCTGCTTCATGATTTGTTTTTGAAAAAACTCTGAAATAATCAAAGCCTTCATATTGACCTGCACTTCAAACAAATGTTTAGGCTGATGAAATTAAAAATTTTCAAGGTTGCAAACGCAGGATTATGAACAATGATCAACAGTCTCAATTTCTACGCATCCTTATGTCCCATTGACTCCAAATCATGGTTCTCATCAACCACTAAGCTTGATTTGTCTTTAACTATAACCCCTTCTTCAACCTCCTACTACGTGTATTTGACACTACTAGAAGGGACAAATCATATGATTGTGAAGTAGGATTGCAGGCACTATATCTTTCTTGAAAATTTTTCACGCAGGCTACGAACATCTTGCAACTCCTTCTAACTTAATCAATTAGAAATGAAATCTCCTTTTGATGTTATTCTCTAGCTCTCCTTTTCTTGACTTGATAGCGATGTTTTAACATGTCAAGGCTATAATGTGCTTCCTCTAAAAAGATCATCATATTGGGATAACAAGTTTTTATAATATTCACTCTTAAAAAAGCTAATATAATCCCTTACTTGCTCAATTCGTGCCTCGGTAGCTCTAGACATTTTCGATATCAAGATAAACTCAAGTAAATATTCTTAATATCCAATAGTTGTATTTAAAACTTAATTATGGGATTATGGAACCCCGGGAATCACTTGAAAAATAATCAGAGCTTTTTGGGCAAAGTTTGAAAGCTTAATAAAGATGTGGGGACTTATTATTAATGTTACTAAAATAGTATCTAACCAAAACTAAACTAGACATGTGCTACCTGTTGACACAGCGACAACAAGATGACAACTTGGTGCAAAAGCTTTGATTTTTTTTTATTTTTTAAATAAAAAATTAAAGATAACTTCGACTAGTTTTTACCCACGATGTACGAACGGTTGCTTGCAATCCGCAGCTTCAATCAACATCATTCACATGTTGTCTCTAGCTTAATCAATAGAATCGTCCTTGTCGTGGGCTAATTCCTCCCACGCTCTAATACCAATTGACATAGCAGAAGACTAATAAAAGAATAGTAACAATCACATGAATTGAATATATGAAACTTTGCAATCATACAAATTCACAAAGTGGGATAAATTGACTAAGCAACCACAATATTTGATAAAATTTGATTAATAAGAGTTGTTCAATAATAATAACTTTAAGAGACTATTTATACTACCTAAATACTAAAAATAAAATAAAATAAAATCTATTTAACCTAAGAATTAAGCCCAAAGATAAGCGGGTCCAAAAATAATTAAACTTACTAGGCTAGCCTAAGTAATAAATAAAAATACAATATTTGTTTAAAATTTTCATACATCCCAAAAGATAAATTAAACTCAATCTTTACTGATAATTTTCCCCATGTCACAAGGATCCACTTTCTCCTTTTAAACTTTATATACCTCTATGTCATAGGGTGCCTTGCAAAAATTTGATGTGGAAGAGATTAAGTCATTTGCAGTTGGGAAGAAAAAGGAAGTGGCCATGCTGATTCAGGTAATCTGGTGCTTTTCCAAAATCTACAATTTAATGTATAGACCTGTAAAAGTGTATGTTAATTGAATAGAGATTTAAGCATTCTCATTTAATAGTTGGTGCCTTTTACTAGAACATTCTAATAACTAAATTACATTATATATTTGATTTAAGGTAATCGCTGTGGTTGAATGTTTTTTTCAGGATTAGTAAGTACACATAAATTGTGTAATTATAATGTATCTATTTATTTGTCAAGACTATCATTAAATTAACCGGAAGGGAATTGATATTAAAACCACAAGAATTTTTTAGATTTCCATAATGGCTTAATCACATACATGATAAGTGGGTCCCAAACAGAAAGGGTTTATACAAATATGAAATATAATTATGGAAAGAACGGTCCCCTGGTTGAAGAGTCAAGTCTAAAGAAGGATGTGTTTGCTACATCAGCAAATGCACAAATCAAGTGTACGAATTAGGTGTATGTGGCTCCCTGCTCCTTTTTATTATTTATTTAATTTTATCTCAATGTTCTTTTACAGGATAGCCATTTTATCATTTACTTAGAAATCATGTTTGGCCTCTCTTTTACAGCCCAAGAGCAAAGAGCCTATAGTTGCTCGAAAAGATATAAAAGGAGTGGAAATTCTTGAGGAAAATGCAGCAGCTCCAGAAAACAGTGTAAGCTTTCTTAAGATAAATACTATGAAATGTGTGGCCTGTAGGGTAATTGCACTTTTCCTCCATGGAGGTGTAGGCACATAACCCATGTGGTGTGAACTTCACCACATATATTACCTTGTGGTTTAAGGTAAAATGTGACTCTGGACGATGAATGGTAAAACCAAAATTTATGGTTTGACTTGCACAACCCTCCCCCAAAAAAAAAAAAAAAAAAAAAAGAGACTCCATTTTTCTATATCTAGTTTCAGGGTTGAGAATTAAATCCCTGATTCTAACCTTACATGCCATTCATGTAATGACTGTGTTAAACACCTTGGCCTAAATGGGATTGTTAGCATCTAAATGGTGGGGTTGCTACAAATAACTGAATGCTTAAGAATTGTAAATTAGAATATGTTGTATATGTGGTGGATTAATGACTTTAAGTTCACTAAAACGGTCTCTGATCTCCTTTTGGAATGGCAAGCAGCTTGAGAAGGATAATAGTTTGGACTTTTAAGAGTTAGCTACTTTACTCAGAAATGAAAGGCAAAGACTTTTATGTGATGTACAAACAACGAAGTGATATTGTCCTCTTCACATTCAAAGTGCCCCTTCTGAATCCATTTATTGTTAATCTCACTTTGCCACTTTTGCAGGTAAAGAATGTCGTCGACACTCTTTTCTCTCATACTGACGATGAAACTATAGCTATGGAAGTTAAAAATATGACACTGCCGGCAACTATTGGAGAGAATGCATTACCTGAATATCCTGTGTTAAAGTATGTTCAGAAAGAGTGGACTTGTGCATTGTGTCAGGTGACAACACAGAGTGAGGAAACCTTGAATTCACATCTTCAAGGGACAGAACACAAGTCCAAATGTGAGGAGTTGAAAGCAAGAAAGCAGACGGAGAAAAACAAGAATACCCCATCTGCCACCGAAAACAAGTTGGATCAATCTAAGCAAGATACAAAAGGTGTATCTAATGGTGGACTAGACAAAGAGTGGACTTGTGCAATTTGTCAGGTAACAACACATAGCGAGGCAATATTTAATTTACATCTTCATGGGGTGAAACATTGGTCGAAATGTGAGGAGTTAAAAGCAAGAGAGCAGACAGAAAAAAAGTAATTCCTCACCTAGCACACCAAAGTCGGATCAAGATACAGCTAGAGGTTTATCTGGAGGTGGACCAAACAAACAGTGGAGTTGTGCTTTATGTCAGGTAACACTACAGAGTGAGGCAACAATGAACTCACATTTTCAAGGCTCAAAACACAGGTCCAAGTGTGAACAGTTGAAAGCAAGTGAGAAGGCAGCGAAAAACAAGAATTCCTCGTCAGCAAACAAAGCAGATCAAACTAATCAAGATCATAAGAAAAATGTAGCTGCTGGTGGACCGAACAAAAACACAAGCAAAATTACAACGGTAAAGGTGCAAGCTGATGTGAATACTTTGAAACATTGGTGCAGTGTCTGCGATGTAACATGCTCCAGTGAGAGCCCAATGGCCTCTCACCTAAAAGGGAGGAGGCACTTGCTCCAGATTCAAGATTTGGCATGCGTTCATTATTGGTGCAATATCTGCGATGTAACATGCAAAAGTGAGATTGATATGGCCTCTCATTTAAATGGAGATAGGCACTTTATCCAGCTTGAAGATTAGGGTCAGGCATGCCAGATGATGGCGTTCGTATGCAAGTAATGCCTGATTCTTTCTACTTTTTCTGTGTTATAGGACGACGTGGCATCGTTAGAATAGAACAAGTTAGATGATTATGTTCTGATTTATGTCTATGGTGCCTCTTATTTATCAACTTTTAACCAAGAATTATGCAGGGCCAGAGTTGCTTCGGTAAGTTTAGATCAAAGAAAGGTGAACATAAATAGAGAGCATAAAGTGGCAAAACACTTGAGCAAACACTTGAACACTAAAGAAGGGAAATCATTATTCACTTCTGTACAAAGATCATTCAAATGTGCATGAGCTTTATCCGTTTGTATGATTGCCAAATTCTTTAATAAAAATCAGGACTAGTGCGAGCCTAATTAAACTATGCATTATTGGAATTAAGATTTAAATGGAGTCTCTATTTGATGGTTTAGATTTAAAATGTGTTAGAATGTGACATCATGATGATGGGAGAGAGCTGATGATGAGAATATATGAAGAATGGAGACTCTATTAAATGAAATAAAGATGATCCTAGTCCGGATTGACTTGATATACATATACTCAACTAGTTGGGATTTCTACTTTATCAAAATAAAAATCTAGCAATAAGTTTTCTATTTTATCAAAATAAAAATCTAGCAATAAGTTATTATAATTAAGGTGACAAGGTTTCAGTTACAAATTATATGATTTTCAACAATAGCACGAATGTTATGGGTTATTTTTAAATCAGATATAACCCAAAAACTTATTTTTAGTGCACATTAAAAGAGGGAAGAAAAATGAAAAAGAAAAAAAAGGTAATAATTGTGAGTTTCAATTTTTTTTTGAAAAAAAATAGAATGGAGAAAAGAAAATAAAGGATTATTCCCTCCGCCAAAAGAACAAGTAAAATAAATTTGTATATTAAGAAAAGTAAAAGAAATTAAATTTATATTTGATAGTCAAAAAAATTATAAAAATAAAGCATATTTTTATTTTTTTAACTATGGACTATTGAACTTCTCATTTTATAGACTTTATGAACTAAAAAATTTGTACGGACGGAGGGAGTTTATAGAAATTGATAAATGGAGGGAAGATAACTTCCTCTAGCATCCAATGAGATATTGTCAATTTCAAAGGAACACACTGAGCTTATTATAGGAGTAATAATACTAGAAATTCCGTACAAAAGACAATTTCGTTATTAATCAAAGCTTGGGGGTCAATTGAACTTTTGCCTTGAAAAGGAGTTGCGTTCTTTGTTTGTTTCCTTCTTTCTTAAGTCTGAGTTAAGGTCTCCATCTGAAATTTGTAAGTCCAAGAGAAGAGATCAAATCACAAATGGGTTTTGTGGGGTTTCTCAATTTTGGCCAAAAATCCATCCAACTTCTTGCTTGGTAAGACCTTCATTTTCTCACTTCAAACAAGAAGTAAAAAGATTAAAACTTTGAAAGACTAAAATCCATCCAACTTTTTGGTCATTATGAAGTTGATTTTCTCTTTGATCTACCACTTTTTTCTATATTTGAAGATGATCGTATTCATGGGTTTGTTCATTTTTTTTGTTTTAAGTCCCACTCCTGGGGAGTACGATATCATATTATCATCTCATAATTAAGTACACCACCCCTATTATATCCATCATGGTTATACGACATGTTTTTAGCTTAAAAACATTTACTATTTAGGAATGGAGGGACATGTTGTACATTACATTCTTCTAAAATATCATTTATTTAGGAAAAATTTTAAAGGACATTTGTTTAAAAATGGAGGGTGTTTACAACTAATTTTCACTAGACCACAACAATATTAGTATGTGTTATTTTTAGAATCTAGCATAATAAAAAAATTTATACTCCATACACACCGAGAGAGAATACTTATAATTATAGCCATTTTTGAAACAAATAACAAATGAAGAAAATGGAAAAAAGAAGGGAGTGTATAGAAGAAATGGATAAATGGAGGGAAGGTAGTTTCCCTCTAGCATCCATGGACTCGTATATAGTAGAAAACGAAGGGACATCGTCAAACCTTGGGGTCCGCAACCGAGTAATAATAATACTACTAGTAATATTACTCGAAATTCCGTACAAAAGACACTTTCGTTATTAATCAAACCTTGGGGGTCGATTGAACTTTTGCCTTCAAAAGGACTTGCTTTCTTTGTTTCATTAAGTCTGAGTTAAGGTCTCCGTCTGGGATTTCATCAGTTCAATCAGAGAAAAAGTCCAGAGAAATCACAAATGGGTTTTGTGGGGTTTCTCCATTTTGGCCTAAAATGCATGCAACTTCTTGCCTGGTAATTCCTTCATTTGCACACTTCAAAGAAAAAGGAAAAAAGTTTTAAGACTTTGAAAGTAGAGCAAACTTCTTTACTAATTTTTGGTCCTTGTGAAGTTCATTTTCTCTTTGATCTACCATTCTTGTGTTTAATTTGCAGGCCTTCACTTGCTCTGGGTTACCCTCTGTAAGTCTATATCCATCTTTAATGACTAGAAAGAGTAAAGTTTTGAAGCTTCTTATATTCTTGATACATTCAATTTATGATTGGTTTCTTAAATTTTGTTTTCTGGAATGTTATAATTTTGATTTTGTTCGAGTTATTACTGATTTTGTTCTTTCACCAGATGTGCTTCAATTCGGGCAATCGAGACAAATTCGAATTATCACATGCGGAAGTTGGTTACATATTGGATTCTCTATTCATTGATTTCTCTTTTTGAGCATGCTTTTGGAAAACTCATCGAATGGTAATCACTAATTGTCTCTATGCTTCAATAGGTACTCTATTGCATGATGAAACTCGAAAGAAAACATGAATCCAATTAAATTCTTGAATTTTTTTTAGTATTTGCAGTCTTAACAATGAATTGAATTTTGGTCCCTTATCCTAAAAACCAGCTTTACTTTTGCCTTGTTCAAAATTATTCAAAATTTAACACTCAATTGTCTTCCTTCTGGGAAAGTTAGCCTCACCCTCCAGTATGTGTGCAATCACTTATTTTTAAGTATAAAGGGTTAAATTATACATTGAATCACTTTTAAGTTTTCTTTCTACCAAGAAACGAATAGGGAATTATGTGTTAAAAATTTGTCACCTTTGCCCCAACGTGGTTGTTTTTTCCTAATTATGAGAGATTAAATTTACCAAATTTTTTCCCATTGTCCATCTATATATGTCAGGGTTCCATTCTGGCCTTATATAAAGATATTAGCAGTGTGCTGGTTGGTGATACCAAGCTTCGGCGGTGCATGTAATGCGTACAAAAGCCTTGTTCGTCCTTGTTTATCTCTGTACCTTCTTGAAGTTGGTATCAATTTGTTAAACAAAAATCAGGAGTTATCCCTCAAGGGAGAAACCTTTCTAGCTGTGGCTGAGAGATACGTTAATGAGAATGGAACTGAAGCTTTGGAAAAACTTATTGCTAAAAAGGTACATTACATTTGCCTCTTTTTAGGAAGGTCTTGTTGATTAGTTGAAATTATCTATATGATTGAAGCCTTGAGCTATCGCTTAATGTATGGACAAAAGTCTACACATTCCCCTCCAATTAGTTCATAAAACCAATTCACTGTGATAAGAATATTAGCTGGGGAAAAAGATCCCCTGCCCACCCCTTCTTTCTACTTTTAAACTTTACATAACTCCTTTTAAACTTTATATACCTTGTGTCAAAGGGTACCTTGCAAAAATTTGATGTGGAAGAGATTAAGTCAGTTGCAGCTGGGGAGAAAAAGGAAGTGGCCACATTGATTCAGGTAATCTGGTGTTTTTCTATAATCTACAATTTAATGCGTAGACCTTTAAAAACATATGTTAATGGCTTGCAGATTCAAGCATTCTCATTTGAGATTTGTTGCTTTTACTAAAACATTCTAATAATTAAATTACACGATACCTTTGGTTTAAGGTAATCGCTGTGGTTGTATATTTTTCTGGGAAATATTAATTATACCTAAATTGTGCGATTATAATGCATCTACTGATGTGTCAAGACAATCATTTAGATTAACTAAAAGGGAGTTGATATTAAAACTACATGCATTTTTTATATTTCCATAATGGGTTAATCACATATATAGTACGCGGGTCCCACACACATGTGAGAAAGGGTTTATACAAATATCAAAAATAGTTGTGGAAAAGACAATCCCTTAGTTGAAAAGTCAAGTCTAAAGAAGGATGTGTTTGCCACATCAGCAGATGCAAAAATCAGGTTTACGAATTAGGTGTATGTAACTCCGTACTCTTTTTTATTTATATTATTGTTTTTTTTATATCTCAATGCTCTTTTACAGGATGGCAATTTTATTCATTTACTTAGATGTCATGTTTTGCCTCTCTTTTACAGCCCAACAGCAAAGAGCTTATAGTTGCTCAAAAATGTATAAAAGCAGTGGAAATTCTTGAGGAAAATGCAGCAGCTCCAGAAAACAGTGCAAGCTTTCTTAAGATAAATACTATGAAATTGTGTAGCCTGTAGGATAATTGCACTTTGCCTCCATGGAGGTGTAGGCACATAACCCATGTGGTTTGAAATTCACCACCTATATTACTTTGTGGTTTAAGGTAAAATGTGTGGACAATGAATGGTAAAATCAAAATTTATGGTTTAACATGCACAACCCCCTCCCCCCAAAATAGAGACTCGTGTTTTTCCATCTCTAGTTTCAGGGTTAAGAATTAAATCCCTGATTCTAATCTTACAGGCCATTCATGGAACGACTTGGCCAAAATGGGACTTTTAGCTTCTAAAGGGTGGGGTTGGTACAAATAACTGAATGTTTAAGAGTTGTAAATTAGAATAAGTTGTAACGTGTGGTGGATTACTGATTTTAAGTTTACTAAAACCATCTCTAAATTTCTTTTGGAATGGCACACAGCTTGAGAAGGATAGTAGTTTGGACTTTTAAGAGTTGGCTACTTTACTCAAAAATGAAAGACAAACTTTTATGTTATGTACAACAGTGATATTATCCCCTTCACATTTATAGTGCCCTTCTGAATCCATTTATTGTTAATCTATTTTGCCACTTTTGCTGTTTTGCAGGTAAAAAATGTCGTTGACACTCTTTTCTCTCAAACTGAGGATAAAACGAGTATATCTATGGAAGTTAAAAATATGACACTGCCAGCAACTATTGGAGATGATGCATTACCAAAATATCCTGCTTTAGAGTATGTTCAGAAAGAGTGGACTTGTGCTGTGTGTCAGGTGACAACACAGAGTGAGGCAACCTTGAATTCACATCTTCAAGGGGCGAAACACAAGTCCAAATGTGAGGAGTTAAAAGCAAGAAAGCAGACGGCGAAAAACAAGAATCCCTCGTCTGCAACAGGAAACAAGTTGGATCATTCTAAGCAAGATAGAAAAGGTGGACTAGACGAACAGTGGACTTGTGCTATTTGTCAGGTAACAACACATAGTAAGGAAATATTGAATTCACATCTTCAAGGGGTGCAACATAAGTCCAAATGTGAGGAGTTAAAAGCGAGTGAGCAGACAGTAAACAAGAAGAATTCCTCATCTAGCACACCAAAGTCGGATCAAGCTAATCAAGATCCAACGAGAGGTTCATCTGGGGGTGGACCAAACAAACAGTGGAGTTGTGCTTTATGTCAGGTAACACTACAGAGTGAGGCAACAAGGAAATCACATCTTCAAGGCTCAAAACACAGGTTCAACTGTGAACAGTTGAAAGCAAGCAAGATGGCAGCAAAAGACAAGAATTCCTCATCAGCAAACAAAACAGATCAAACTAATCAAGATCAAAAGAAAAACGTATCTGCTGGTGGACTGAACAAAAACACAAGCAAAATTACAAACGTAAAGGTAAAGGTTCAAGCTGATGTGAATACTGGGAAGCATTGGTGCAGCATCTGCGATCTAACATGCAACAGTGAGATTGATATGGCCTCCCACCTAAAAGGGAGTAGGCACTTGTCCCAGATTCATGATTTGGCTGATTCGTCAAGTTTACATTATTGGTGCAATATCTGTGATGTAAAATGCAATAATGTGATTGATATGGCCTCTCATCTAAATGGAAATAAGCACGTGTCCCGGCTTGAAGGTTAGGGTTGACTTTTTTAGGCATGCCAGATGATGGCGTTCGTATGTAAGTAATGCCTGATTCCTTCTACTTTTGCTGTGGCATAGGACTATGTGGCATCAGTGGAATTGAACAAGTTAGATGATTATGTTCTGATTTATGTCTGTGGTGCCTCTTGTTTATTAACTTTTAGCTACAAGTGGTTCCTGGAATTCTTCAGTATATACAGTAAGATAGACATGGAGAATTATACAGGACCAGGGTTGCTTTGGTAAGTTTAGATCAAAGAAAGGAGAGCATAAATAGATAGCAAAGTAAATGGAAGAAGACCATGATGTTGTTTTATTGAAGAGCACCACCACTACATTGAAATCCCTGGAGGGAAATCTCTCTCTTGCTAGTACCATAAGGGAAATTATTAGGCACTTTTGTACAAAAATCATTCAAATATGCATGAACTTTCTCTCTGTATGATTGCTGAATTCTTTAACAAAAATCAGCTCTAGTGTGAGCCTAATTGAATGTTCCTTATTGGGCATAATTTTAAGATGCCCCATAAGTAGAGTGAAATATGTTAGGAGTCAAATCTCAAGTTCGAATCAAGTTACATAGTAATTCACTACATCAATAGTACTTTTTGAGTTATCTAGTCATCCAAAAAATCGTGACTAAAGGTTATACTAGGTATCAAAGGATCTTATCCACATGTTCATTTGAGGGATGGAAGTGTTATAGCATTAATGTTTTTTTTTAAAAAATAACTTTAATAAAATTTGGAATAACAAATAATTTTAGTGAGAGAGGAGGGGTGGAGTGAGAGAGTTTTATATAAAATGTATGCTTAACTAATATTTTTCCTTACATCCACACAACACAGAAACTTGAAATTTGGACTATAACTATAGATTTTTTAGGACTATTTGAGATTTCTAATAGATCAACACTATTATGTACACAACAAAGATAGCCAGACATGCAATGAAACCTTCAGCCCCCTTTCCCCACTTGAAGTTAAAGCACAAATGTTTCAGCTGCGCTACTACAAAATACTGAAATGAATGTGCGAAATGGAAGGCAAGTTGAAGAAGACCAAGAGTATTAACAGCCTGCTCAGGTTGGTTCGCAATAAAGAACTAATTAGTCATTCCGGGTCCACCCATGGGATGTTGACACCGTCTGCAATGCTTCACCACTACTTGGAAAATCCTTTGTCTGGGATACTCCACTGCTACTCTGGATATCTTCCGATTGCAATGGCTGGGATACCCTACCGCTACTCTGGAAATCTTTAGATTGCTGTGCCACAGTATCCGTATCACTACTCTGAATATCATTTGATTCTATTGCAAGAGATGTACCATGGTTAGTCCGAATAGTATTTGATTGTAATCCATCAGTACTTGGCAAATCATTTGAAGGTGATGCCAGGGATACACCATCGCTATTTGGTAAGTTGTTCAATGGCGTTACCAGAGATGCTCTATCGCGATACTGAAAATCCATCCGCTGCTGAACCACTGTTTTCATCCTGGTGAAAAAATGAACTCCAGACTTGCCTGCCATTAAGGGCAACTCTTTAACTCAAAACATGCAGAAACATAACATACCCGACATCATGAAACTGTTTCAAAAATATGCTTTCAGGTTTAAACTTCTTACCGAAGAAGTTGAGATCTCCAGAAAAACATGACTTGGAGCCAGCAAAAGAGAAAAATGGCAGCGACGCTGGGACAGGAATATTTGTTCCAACCTGAATTGAATGCAGTTCACATTAAAACTTCATACAGAACCTCCTAACAAGGGATATAGAAAGTGTTGACATGGTGAAATGATTGGTTGGGGGTCTAAAAAATTGCAGGTGTGCCAACAAGACGTGCATTACTTTTAAATGGATTTCCATAAACTTTTAGCAGTTTTAGAATTAAACTAATCTGAAGAACCTGCAAAAGTTTTATTTTTTGTTTGTTTGTTTGTTTGTTTTTACAACTTAAGAATCTGCAATTAATTTCTCAACACTGAAGTGAGCTGAACCTGCCCAGCATTTATCTCAGTCTGGAATTTCCTCGCAGTTGCTAAGGATGTTGTGAATATGGAAGCTCCTATACCATAATAGCTGCCAAGAAGAGCAGGATAACTATAAAGACAGAATGCAAAAAAGAAATCTGGATTTCAACATAAAATTCCCAAGAAGTTATCAAGAATGTACTTATTTCTGTTAACAATACTGATGGCCTCATCTAAGCTGTCAGCCTAAACATAAGAAAGACAATGAGACGTATATATGTTAAATTTTGAAATTAGCATCGAACAACATCAAAATATTGCAGTGGAAGAGGTGATATACCAACCTGCATACAAAGAAGAACTGGGCCAATAATTTCCTCCTGTGCATATGAATATCAACTGTTATCAAGATTCAAATCTCTTCTCCCACTGTATAGCACAAAATCCAAGATCCACTGAGACCATGAAAGATGAAATAAGATACCTTGTAACAGTCCATGTTGTTTGTGACGTCACATAAGATGGTGGGACCAATAAAATTTCCCATTTCATAATTTGGAACCTATTAGCCAGCCATAAATTGGTAAGTAAAAGTAGACGAGACAGGACATGTTTAAAATATGAAACAAAACTTAGACAAAAGCAAATTTCTTCTAAGCAGATTGTTAAACTACAATAAGGTCTGATGAAGTGCAGTGTCATTCAGGGGCAGAAATTTGGTGACTTATTTTCTACCAGTTACTTCTCAAATGTACTCATATAGAAACTAATGCTTTGCAAAAAGGTCCATCAGTAACAGACTCGAAATTAGTCTAATCACAAATTAGATATCAATGACGGTGACTCCACATCTGATATGTGCATGGGTAAACAGTGTTCAGGGATCACTAGTTGACGACATGTAGCCGTTAGATTCATCCTTCATTGTCATAGTTTGAGAATAAGCTTGTGGGTTCTCAGTTGTTCAAAGTTTAAACAATTCAAATGGATTACATTACATGAGCTTCAGAATTGAAACACTAGCTACCTCTTGTATATGCTGCATATATAATTACCCTTGGAAAATCATCTTCCTTTTACCTTTCTTTGATAAGAAAAGTTTGCCCTTTGAAAACTCTTAAATTTTTTCCCCAACTGAACAAAGCCTTGTAAGATTACTCTAGGGATTACTATGAGAAACTTTTTTTTGGGGGGAAAAAAAATAAAAATTTGAGCTCAATTTATCAATATTAAGAGTGTTATCAATAGTGATCATGTCAATCTTCTTTCTGGATGTAATAGATAACGATCATGCGACTCTTCCATGTCATTGCAGTTGTTAAGTATCTTTAGCTGCAGTTACTTTGCAAGGGTCATATCTCGTTTAACACAAACTATGACATTTGTCTTCTCTCCATTGTACATGCCAATTTTGATTTTTGCATTCATAGCATTCTCGTCAAAAATGATCATGTCAGTCACTCTTCCTTGTGGTGCAGTTGATAAATACATAATAACAATTTTTATCTATATTTATCTTCTATTATTGCTACTTCTATTGCCAAATACGTTTTTTTATTCACCTTCATTCTTACAGCACACCTGTGTTAGAAAATGTGTTGCAAATAATCTTTCTCATAAGTAGTAGCAATGCTTATTATATGAAATTATTTCACTTCCATAACTGCCTCTCTCCTTTGGCATTTTAACTAGTATATTCACAATATAAAAGGATTAAAATAGTGTTCAGGGCACATCATATGAATCAGAAGAGTAAAAATAAATAGGTAGAGATTGAAAAATTAAATACCACAATCTGCCTCCCATCAAGAATTAGTCTGGCACCAGTATCAACACCAGCTTGGATCAATTTGCATATCTTTTCCTTGGCCTGTATATGTCACATTATTTCAAAACAGATGGACAAGCACCAAAAGAATTTTAAGTCACTAAGGCTGGTATCCATAGAACAATTATGCAATGGTTTGTGACATACAATATGTTATTCCAAATTTTAAAACTAATGTTACGGTCGTTAGTCAATCCATTTGTTACCCTTCTTTGGTTAAATATTAATGGCACAAAGATATTGGTACAAGAAATAAACTTAGTATAGACCTGCTTGCTAATCACGGGACCAAGGTCGGCATCAGCTTCAGTGCCTGCATTTACTTTGAGGGCTTTGGTGCGCTCCACTAGTTTATCTTCCCTGGAAAATGTAATAACATATCTGGTTATACAAATGTACAATGACCACGATGAAACTTCACATTGTTTATCTCAACCACTCTATCTAATTTATGGGATACAAATTATCAATGGGGAAAGGAACTGCTGAGATGAATAAGAAGAAAAAGTAGGGGTTGGGGGAATGTGGACATGTCTTTGGTCGACACCACATTAGACACTAGTGACTACCTAAGACACTATACTGCAAATGATATTAGATGGGACAAGGTGCAAGCATCAATCTATACAAGTAATAAGTAATGACAATTGTCTGCATAATATCTGTTGAATATCATACTTCCTCTGTCCTAAAAAAAAAGCACTACTTTCTTTTTCAAAAATTAAGGTTGTTTGCATAGGACACACTATGCCTATTTTTTTCAGTATTTCTTTTTTCATAATAAAATTTGAAATTAAAAATGGGATCATAAAAAAAATCATATGTAAGTATGTTCTATCACTTCAACAGTTCTACACGCAGTCACAAACCTTAATATTCCCGCAGGAGTGGAGAGGAGTTGATAAAAAGATTAGTACTATATATTTAGGACGGTGGGGGTCCATTATTTTTCTTACAAGAAAATTGGCATATAAAAGAGTATGATAAAACTTAAATGGGTTCATGTTATTTGGAAAAACAGAACACATTATATTATAAGAATTGGTTATGCTAAGTGCGTTGAGACTTGAAAGAGTAACCTGACTCGTTTCCTCTTCCTAATATAGTTCACGACACAGTAAAACCAAGTCATATTGGTGGCTTGTGACATAAATTTCAATCCTTGCACTCAAACAGTGTATAAAAATTTACTCCAGACGGAATTATTTTCAAATGAAATTGTTCGCAGAATACCATGATTTTGAGCCTCCAACAAAGACAACTGTGCTGATTGCGGTGCATCTTTGTGCTGCAGCACCAAAACCTGCGGTGACTAGAGCATCCAAAGTAGCACCCAAGCTTGCATCAGGCATGACTATTGCGTGATTTTTGGCTCCAGCATTGGACTAATGAATATAGCCATGTAGTCATCATATATCAATCTTTGGGTGTAAGAGCAGCAATATTTGCACATACATTACAAGAGAACTGGATGTTTATAACAGGAGAAAGATGAAGAACAATTACCTGAATACGTTTCCCAGTAGCAGCAGCCCTTTCGGTTATATATGTGCCAGCCTTGATACCAAAAACAAACAATAAAACAAAGAAAGAAGATATTTCACAAGGACAGGATTAGATAATAATCTCAAGTTCAATCCTAGTGCCTAAAAGAAAATAATGGTAATAAATCGTTTTGATGCATGCATTGTTGTATTAGATCGAGATCCAAAGGTTCTTTCTCTGGGACTAACCGAAAGTACATACATAATTATGTTTATACATAGATCCAATATAAATGTGAGAAAGAATACAAAATTGAAAGACAGACATATGTATATGTCACATAGTCAGGAACACATAAAAAGAAAACAGATTCACAGAAATAAGACAGCTGCTTATAGATTTCATTCTTTAACACCAAAAATGAAGTAAATGCTTTACTATTGAGCAAACATATGTTAAAAATGGAATTCAAAGAGTGACATCGTATAACACTTTATCAAATTTATAATATAGAAAATGACCCTCATGTATATAATAACCACGTGAGCTATCAAACATAACAAGCATCCTAAATTCTAATGCCACGTATTGGTGTGTTTATCATAGTTGTTACTTGGTATACACGGCGAGTCATGGCGGTAGTATTGATCGCTGGACGCCTAAGACAAACCATGGCGTCTGTGATGTATATACAAGTCATTTACAATGTGCAATTTATATATTATTTATTTTACATAACAACTATATTAGCAATAAAATTTCATATACATTAAAACTCAAAACATAACACTATGGAATAACATTAAATATATTTTAAATCCCATTGATAGTGTTATATAATATATATATATATAGTGTATTATTAAATTAATAATTAAGTGTATATACTATATAGTATTTATTTTCAAATTATTTCATGCAACTATCCTACATATTAAATATATTTATTTTTAAAATTAAAATATACATAGTTAATTAAATATTATATTTTATTTAAAATATTATATATAGTTAATAGTTAAGTGTATATAGTATTTATTTTTAGTTAATATCATATTTATTTTTTATGTATTTATTTCATTATCATTAAATTATTTTTTGTATTTATTTTATTTTTATTATTTTTGTTTATTTAAATATATGTATATAATATTATTTTATTTTATTTTATCTTATTTTTATGGTATCATAATTATTTAATTAATACCTATACAAATTTATACAAATTTAATTATTTTTAACATATTATTTGTTGTTTATTTAAATATATATTAATTTCTTTTTAATATATATGATATATATTAAATATAATATTTTTTATTTTTATTTATTTTATTATATATATAATATATAAATAAATTTATACATATATAAATATATATATATATATATATATATATAAATTTATATATATATATATATATATTTATATATGTATAAATTTATACATATATAAATTTATATTATATATAGTCATATAGAGACCCAGTAGAGTAGATACGACCTAGCAGCAAAGCAAAAAAAATACATCAGAGACGTCCAGAAACAGAGAAAAACTAGGGAAAAGAAAGAAATTGAGGAGAACAGAAGAGAATCAGTCGATAAAAAGGAGAAGTCCAGAAACAGAAGAGAAGAGAAGAACCTCGTCGCCGAACTTGGAGCTGGTCGGAGGAGGCGTCGTCGGCGTCGTCGCCTCTTGCTGCAATGGACTGCGAAGTCGAAGGCGATAGCTGGTCGGAGGTTCGCGATGGGTGTGGGTCTGCAGAGGATGGAGTTGGTCAGTGTTAATTCGCGATGGGTCTTCTTCTATCTTCTTCGCGATTGATTTCAGCAGATAAGGGTTTTGTCTTATTTTTTATTTGATGGGTCATGGGTTAGCCCATAGGTAAAATCAGTTGGGTCAGTGCTTCCAAGGCGGCCGCCTTGGAAGCACTGACTTAAGTCGCCGTACGCCTTGGACACTTTTTATCGCCGGGACGCCAAGGCGTCGCCTAGGCGACGCCAAGGCGTCGCCTAGGCGACGCCATAACAACTATGGTGTTTATATGGTGAAAGTCTCACAGCAAGAAGCAGCATAAAGACCCTTGATTCTATATCCTAATTAATTAGGATTCATATGTGATGAAGAATTTAGACACCTCCTCTAAGGGGGGAAAAAAGAAATTTAATAAATCATTATTCTTCATTGTTAAGCACTGGATGCTGCTCAAGAAGGGTGCAGATGTTGCAAGACTTTTGATACGAGTGAATTACACCAATCAAACCAAGCAAATAGGTACTGGTACATATACTGGTTGAGACACCTATATGTATACTGGTACATATACATGTGATTTACATGACATATTCTTCTTAAATTATAAAATTGAAAATAAAAACTGTTGTGTTCCCGTCCATGAAATTAGAATTAGGTGAACTGAAATTTTAAAGCACACAAGCATTTGATACACACACAAGTTTGTCTAATGTGCCTAATGTTGAAGATTCATCAGGATCACAAGATCTGACAGGAATCACCAACTAAAATTAAATATTAGAGTGCATTGTCATCAAACTTTTTCATGTTTTATTTTGATAAGTAATGAGTGTGCATTATCATCAATTACAAAATGTTTTTACTCAACTCAACAATGCCTTTAATCCGAAACTAGTTGGGTAGGCTACATAATGCTTTTACAAATTGTGTTTCATGTTGTTCAAACTATTTATAGAAGATAATAATTTGCTTCGAGAAAGAATTCACAGTTCCACTAAAATTAGGTAAATTAGGTATTACGGTATAAAACTCTAAGAATTGATAGAAGCCAAGAATTAACTAACACAGAGATAGGACATTATGGTATTGTGAGCAAGTTTCTCAAACACTACTCTGGAAAATAGTAATCACATCCATCTACATATAAGTAGAGAAAACTTACAGTTTCTGGACCAACAAATGTAATGGCCTTTATTTCGTCATCATCACATATGTCATTAACAATATCCTGGTCAAATTGAGAAGGAAATATTAAATGGAAAATATAACAGTTAAGAGACATCTATGCATTAGAATATGTATGTGTCATGTGAAACAGTCCGCCAACCAGGGAATCCAGAACAGGGAGACTACGTATATTTAGTTCTATCATAAGTTTAAAACACATCAAAAGTACAAGGTTTAATGACATACAGGTAATGATCATTAAATATGCCATATCACCCCATCAGTGCATTTCTAATCAACATAAGGCAACTTCAGAAAAAATAACCGTCAATGACGAAGTAGAGCTCACATTGGTGCCGTGAATAATGTTTAGGACACCGTTAGGCAAACCCGCCTCCATTGCTAACTCAGCCAATGTCAAGCAAGCCCCTGATCAACAAAAACCCATATTACTTGTTTAAGTGTAAAGAAATGTAAAACATACATACACGAATTTTCTAGGAACAGAAATACCAGAATACATTTCACTGTCAGAGTCTATGTTAATTCCCCGTACCCTCAAAGGCTGCTTACCCGTATTCTTACCCTCTTCTTGAGCCTTTTCTTCTTTTGGCTTTGTGAGGTGTACTATTTTTATTGGATAAGTAAAAGACTATATATAAATGAAGGCATTTGAAAAAGGGAATGCCACCCGAGTACAAGCAGAGTATACAAAAAGTATGAACAACAGCCCAACAAACCTTACAAACAGGGAATACATTTGCTTCTTGAGGTGTTTCCAGGATCAATTGCAAATTTTATCGATTTTTAGGAGTATTTGCTCAAGGGCATAATGTAGGTACAGTTGGGAGGTTTTTTGTATATGCAGGGGCTTTTTTGGTCTTAATTGGGCATAGGTGTGCCTTTAGTTTCCCTTATATGTTGTGTATGCTGCATGTCTACGTGGTTCTCCCCCTTTTTGGCCCATTTTAATGAACAATAATATAGCAACAAAAAAATTAATCTTTGAAAAAGTTTTTATTATATTTGTTATTTACCTAGCAAAATAATAGACATAATTATATACATATATAAATGACTAAAATACAATCTGCACCCCAAAGTTTGTAAGTTGTTTAGGTTTGCACCAATGTTTAATATGTATCTAAGTGCACCCCAAAATTCTTTTCAGCTAAACAAAATACAGTTTGTCCATAATCAATAAATCATAACCTAAAAATATTAACATCCAGAACTCTGGAAAGTACAGGAGGCAAGAGCAGCACAGAATGGTCAGAAAAATGTCTCACGCACAGGTGAGTGGCAGCGTTTGGCTGTAACATTTAGTGCTTTGTGATCATTTTTCCAAGGCAAGAAACCCTATTTATTCGTATTTTTAATTCATCAACGATTTCTTCATCAATTTGTAAAATCGGACTATGCACCATTAGCGATTCTGCTGACATTAGTGGCGCATTATTGATTATGCTGATATCATTATAAGTTTTATTTTATCTAGTGATGGTTGTGCTAAGGGGATGTAGGCTATGAAATCAACTTGGAAGGTGTAATAAGTATGTAGAAGATATGAGAGGAGAAGAGAAAAATGAGGAAACAAGAAAGAGAGGAAGTGAGCAACTTACAACACCATATCCCATATATATATATTACAAAGTATCCAACTTTTTTTTTGATGAGTACAAACTATCCAACTTAAAAGGTTCCGAACTTAGAATAGGATATGAATAAATTGACACATACTTAACAAATTCCTGCTCTTGAATTTAGTTAATAACGGTACCAGAATGATCAAGGAATTCATTAATTAAACACAGAATGGGGACAAAATCACCTGGATCTTTCTCTGATGGCTTTAGTATAAAAGTATTGCCGCATGTTACTGCAATAGGAAACATCTGCAGGAAAATTATACATTTTAGTTATAATATCAGGAGGGCACTGAAGTCTCTCAAGCCCCAAGAAAGCCATTTATCTGATTAAGGAAGCTTAACACATAGCAAGAAATGGCCATAAAGATGCTACTAATAGATTTTGTCTCAATAACACCCTAGCCAGAAAGGCAGAAACTTGTTGGCAAGCTCACCAAGGAGGCACATAAAGTACTCATATCATCTAGAAAGTGAATAGGACTATAGGAGTACCATCCATAAAGAAACTACAGCGAAGAAGAGGGGCACGAGAAAGAGACAAAATTAAAAGTATTTACAGGCTTACCCACAGTGGAACCATTGCAGGAAAGTTGAAAGGACAAATCCCAGCACAAATACCAAGTGGCTCTCTTATGTTGTAAGTATCAATTCCATTCAATACATTCGAAACAAACTCCCCCACTTGCAGATTTGCAATTCCACAGGCCTGTTCTACCACCTCTATGGAGAAATAAATCCAAAATCTTAATAGCTCGGACATCAGAAAATTGAGATTGAGATCAATATATTTTTTGAAATTATAAGACACAAATGATACTAACCAAGTCCATAGAGCAAATCACTATGTGCATCCTTCAATGTCTTGCCCTGCTCAATAGTTATATTCAGGGCAATCTTGTCCTAGGCCATAGTTACAGCGAGTCAAATTAATAAATAAAAATTAGTTGAGAAAATAGAAAATGAGAATCCAGGCAAAACTTACAATGTCTCTTCGAATAAGTTCTTGAAACTTGAACATAATCCGTTGACGAGTTGTAAGTGCTGTGTTTCGCCACGACGGAAAAGCCCGTTTTGCTGCAAAGACTGCAGCCCTAAATTCTTCAGAGGTAGTTACAGGAACTTGAGAGACGACTTCTTGTGTTGCCTAGTGTTAATTGACAAAAACTTCTTCGAATTATTGCCAAAATTTACAAAAAAAGAAATGTAACTTTTTTGAATTTCAAGTACTTACAGGGTTTATAATATCAATGGATGTTGATGATTGTGAATCAACAAATCTACCTCCAATCAGATTCGGAACCCTCTGAAAGACATAGAGGATGAGTTCTAGTCAAGTCCTAAAAAACACACTAAAAAATAAACACCCATCACCCCCTTCCCACCTAGAAAAGACGAGCCAAGAAAAAAACTAATGATGTACGGTAGTGTTATTCTTTTCCTCTTTTGGTGTTTAGGGGTGGCAGGAGGCATAAAGTCAGAGGTGCTACCATCTCTTTTCTCTTCTTTCCCAAATTATTTTATTTTTGATAATTCCAGTTTAGATTATTACTAGATACAAACCCCCGCGTTGCGGCGGAATTATTCAAATGTGTGCGTATAATTAATAAATTAAAATATAATAAGAAAATAATATATTATTGTGCGATGATCAAATTTTACACAGAAAAACAAATGAATATACATTATAGGGAGTAGTGGTGAGAGTTTACTGGTTTGTGCATTACACTCTTAAGTATATGACTATTGCTTTTAAGCTTGTGGAAAATTAAGTGACTTCAATTTGTGGACAAATCATTTTTTCTACTCTTTTTTTTTTCTATTTTTTTTAAAAATTTTCTTGAACAAAGTGTAGCCAACTGATCATTTATTTTCCCTGTCCTTTACTACTTTTGTATTTTGTTTGCTGCAAATAACCTTTACTACTTTTGTATTTTGTTTGCTGCAAATAAAGTGTTGCCTCAACTTAACTTTTTACAATCCATAACAAAAAGAGAAGAAAAGGATATAAATATATAAATAACTCTATGTTAATTAAAAATCATGAAAAACACCCATAACTGATGAAAACTGCAACAATGATGCTAGAAATATAGCTCTGTCCCCAAAAATTTTGTAAGGAAAATTCACACTTCCAAAACCTTAATATCCTTAATCTTATCAAACCCTTAAATCTGACCAAACACACTTGTTTATGTGACCAATTTCTCCTTTACATAAACAGTGATATAATATGTAGCGTAAATTGCTAGTATAGCAGCAGTTATGCACCATTACTGACTAATCTCTCATCACCTCATGTCCTCATCATTTACATGCATACTTACATGTTTGTGTCTATTTATAATATTAAACCAAAATACAGACTTAAAATGAAGATACTGAATAATCAAATTAAGAAATAAACCCAGTTAATTACTGTTGATATAAGAAACGTGAATAGCTCTAATCTAAACACAAACTTTCCAATCGAAAACCCACCAAAATTTTCAATTAAACACGATTGACAACACAAATATCAGATCAATCAAATCAATTGCAAACATTATTCCGCATATCAGCAACTAAATGCAAATGCAATAATCTCAAATTTTAGCACATAATATCTAAAAATTTAGAAAATAGGCAAACCAATGAAATAATTCCACCCGCTTCTGAGTTATGTTTCACACTCCTGCATATAGCTGTAATTTGTAAGTAATAATGTGTGTATATAATAGCTCTCATTTTGTTAGTTCTCGGATAATGAATTGAACCAGACTATTAGTGCCCGTTCACCATCAATGATGATGGCTCTTCCATCGTGCGAAACGTGAATGACATAAGTAGAAGAAAGACAGAGAGACAAAACGGAAAAGAAGAGGAAAATTGACCGTGAAGAAGAATTAAGAAGAAGCCATGGTTGCTATTCACTTATGAGAATAATTAATTAGCCTGATTAATATACGTATATATATGTATGTATATGCATGGAGGATTAGGTCAGGTGATCATTAACATTATTTCAAACTCTAATTCAGTTAGGAAGTTTTATCCATATAAAATTTTGCACATTGGTTGTTGAAAAGATTAAATTCTACTTGGTTTGTTATTATTTATCCATAATTTAAAAAAGGATAGGATATAATTAAGATAATTGGTTTGTTATTATTTTTCCATAATTTAAAAAAGGATAGGATATAATTAAGATAATTGGGACATAATTAAAACTATTTAAGATGGACATGTGTTGAATTTGTAGAAGGACATTTGTCAATATATGATGCCATGTACTGTGATTTAGTATATATAATAGATTCTAGTTTTTTTCTAGTACATTTCTTATTTCTTAATTTGTGACTTCGGGGAACAGATTGAATGCAGGAATCAAGCTGAAGGCACATTCGAGTAAGTAAACTTGCAACACAGCTTATCCTTCAAGCCACAACATCACGCACACCCAAAGAATGGTATAGATAAAAGGGGAGGGAAGAATGAATGACTGATGCTTGTCTAGTTCAAATGTTCAATTGATGCAGGTGCAATTATAACATATTTTGGAGCAAATTACTTTTCATTCTACAGTAATTTATAATTTTATACTATCTATATCCTGTAAAGATTTACCCCATATTTCTGGGTTTTTAAGAATGGATTATAAGATGGCACAAAAGTATTTATACATTATATTTCTATTATCAATATTTTTGTATATTATATTATCAACTATATTGAAAAATTAGTGTATAGACTATAGCCATGTTTTTGGCACATCCTAAATCCCGGTGAAAATAACCTTAAATAAAATGGTCTATCTTATGTAATGAAGTGAGTATTATTTAGGGGTTCAAGTAATTTTCTTTTTTTATTTATTAAATTAAATTGTGTGACTAATAAGATTACAGTTACTGAATGACTAGGTTTTATTTTCTTAAGGTTTTCTTTCTTGTTTTCTAAGAAATAGAGGCCATAAAGCGCTATAAGGAACTTTTAATGATCAGAAAGATATTGGATTCTTTTTTCAAAAAAAAGAGGAGATTTTATAAAGATGACAAAGAGGAATTGCAATGCATATGAAAGACAAGAAGTCCTCCAAAAAGAAAACAGGTAGAAAGATGCCATCCCAGTGTCAGTCAAACACCACCTCCCAATCAATATGACCACTACATTACGAAACTCCTCGAAAAGCTTCCATTGAGGAGGCCAAACAGACACACATAAGAAACCCATTTCCAAAAGTAAACCAACAATCATTGACCAATCACAAAAATCCTGGCATTTTTTTCTCAATGCAGATCCCCCTCCCCCCTTTTCCCCACTACAGTGCAAAAAAAATGATAAAAGAAAGAGAAAAAAGTTGGTTTTAGCTTTTGAGCTCTTCCAGGAACTGTTTTGCTTATTCAGCACATTTTTAGAGGTTTTTGATTTGTTTTCCTCTAAGAAACTTAGGCTCCAAGATGAATGGAAATGGGAATTCTCCACCTTGTGCTACCGGCTACACCAAACAAAAATGAAAAAGTTGGAATGTAAAACAAATACAACTATGACTCTATGAGGGGTTTAGCCTATAGACTCGATAGCATTATGGATCAAGACCAGAAAACTTCTAACACAGCATAGAAGAAAATTTGATATACGGAGTTCTCCGCCAATCTATGGTTGTTACACAGAAGATGATAATGCGGCTGATTTTGGTAGTACCTTCATAATAGCCTCTTGATTGCTTTTTTATGCCCAGTACCGAAATATGTCTTGTAAGTTTTGATATTCCCTCCTAATCACAACGACGGTCACTTTTGGTGATTTTAAGCAAATTAGGAAGTAATTTTACCTAAAACCTTAGTTTATGATCAGTTTTCCATTTTACCTACATTGTAAAAAATCCCACTTTACCCTTAGGATAATCCAATTTTAATATACACAATGTGCTTGTACTTGGTCCACCATTTTAAAGGTACTGTGGTCTTTTTGTCATGCAGTCCCTTAATCTTATGAGAGAGTGCAATTATTATCAAACAATAATATAATTCAAAAAATGACCATCTTTTCGAAACAGAATAAGTATCTACCTAACATCAAAATAACTAGTTCACTAAAACAAACAGAATGATTTATGAATAACTTTTTGAAAGGGTTGGTGAAATCTATAGAAATGTATCAAATTTCTGAAACGTCAACTTAAAATTTCATATTCTAAGACATCATGACAATACCTCGACCTTTATGTAGCTTATTTGAAGATGTCTCCGTTCCCCATAACGTCCTACTTGCTAAGGAATATTAAACAACGTACTTATTGGATAATACAGTATTAAAAAGAAAGTTTAAAAAATGCCGAGAGATTAGGTTGGAAATACAAAGATCTCAAACGAGGCCTTTACAGAACTGCTTAAAATCAGCAAGTGGCATTGACATTATGGAAATAGTTTCCAAACTACTAGAAGATACAGTTTTGGGCATGTGTCTTACTAAATTAGGGATTTCTGGCTGAACTATATATTGTGGATATTGTGTTTAAGGGGCTTACATACTTGAACACCACCTGAATAAAAATTAATGGATAAACTAGACTTACCAGGACCTTGAGAAGGCAGGGAGCATGGTTCATACTACTCCCAATACTTAAAAACTTGACCTTAAACCACTTGGATTATCTTTCTGTCTCTCACTCTTCCCACAATAAGTTAAGAATAGGCTCTGAGTTTAGTTGAATGTAAGCTTACTGAAGGGTAGCGTCTCTTCCAAGATGGCTCAGCAGTAGATGTTGAGGAATGAGAGTTTCCCTCAGCAGACGTCTCAGGTCTCAACGTTTTCAATCTTCTTACTGCACAGAAACATACAATAATCATTTGTGAAAGAAAGTACAAAAAGAAGGATTAAAGTATATTTACTGCCAGTTTTTCTGCAAAGAACATGAGTAGAGAACTGTTTGCTTTGGAAATTATACTGAAGTTTCTACTTCAAATGACACAAGTAAATGCCTTTTTCTTTTCCTTGTTTAAATAATAATGCAATATACTAATACCTATGTAAGAACCATCAGAGAACCTCTTTGCTCCTGCCAATCTGGCCTAAATTAGAGTTGGTGTCATCATCCTTCACAACGGCACAGACTAAACTGGGTAGTAACCCATGTGCATGAGATGTATACAGACAAACAATTTAACTAAAAAGAAAAAGAAGAGAATATTCTACTATTAACAGGTTTATGGTTCAATACATTCAGGTAATGCAGAGCAAATGACATTGAGAATGCAAATTCAGAGCAACAAAGCGGATTGAGAACTTTGCGTTGGAAAGCTTCGGATATGAAACTTTGAGTATTCAGAGATGCTTTTGTTATTCCCAATACATGAGAAATAGTTTCTTAGAGCATCTGTAACACCCTTGTTTAGATAAGTTCACTCCCATGTCTCACACAAGCAGAGATCGAGCACAATAAAGAAGTGCAGAATATGGACAAGATTGCAAAAGAATATCCCCACTTGTTGCATAGGAGGCACAGTAATCCATAACAGGAAACCTAGCACTATGAAAGTATCGTCCATTTCTCAATTCAATAATTCAGTAAGTATGATGACTAACTATTACCGGGACAATTGACCGGCACAAGCAGGTTATAGTCCACTTAAGCCTGTAAAAGGACAATTAAAACTCAAGCCAAAATCCAGAACTAAGCCTTGCTTCTTGGCATACACATCGACAGATCTAGCATATATATTAGCCTGAAAATATGCCAGCTCAGCTTTAAATATTTGACAATAGGCATGCTGCAGTTGTAGGCAGATTGGAAGCATTTCGTAAAGATACAGTGCTAGGCATTAGTTTTTAAGGTTGGTGTTCATGATATAATCAGATCGAGCCAAGTCCACAAAACACAAATATTGGAACTGATCTTGGGCAGGCTAGAATGGAGTCTCTTGAGATTCATAAGATCTCATCCACGAGATGTCAGTACGCAACAGTATATCAATTATGAATTCTGAATTCAGATAAATTTTCTACTTCTAGCTGCGGTCACCATATAAAATAAAAGGACAATTTAATCATCATTAAGCAATGTATTAGCACCAACTCCAAATTTGATATTTGTAAAACAGTGATTTTCTTATGAAGAAAAAATGATATATCTTCAAACAGTGATTCGATAACAAAGATCAGGAGGCATAAACTAACCAAATATATAATCCACGCTTGAGGACATCTTCTAATCTACTGGAAGAGTAGGGAAGGTTTATAACTTGAACACATGACTTCAAATCTCTTACTTAGCTCCCCCGACTTCACAGAAGGAAAAAAAGAAGGGAGAATAAAGACAACAATGAAACTGAAAGTCTTTTACGTGCATATAGTTTTTAAGAATTGTATAAAGAACAAGTGGTAGTAAATGATGATGGTGACAATGATGGGGGGAAAACAGAAAGTAAGTACAAATTCAGAAGAGCTAGGATGGCAGAGACTAAAACCTGTAAGATTTCCTTGTCGAAGCTTAGCTTTGACGTTGTAAACATGTTTCGGGGTAGATAAAAGCTCTGGATTGCTTTGTCTCAGTCTCTTTAGAATCTGTCGTGGTTTTAAACCGGCTTCTGTCATCTCTTTAATTAGCATCACTTCTTTCTCTGTGAAGCGACGAGCAGACGGATGTTGTGTAATATCTTTTAAAGCTTCATGATTGTGTGAACCATTTTTTGTTGTAAGTACCCACACAACATCATCCTTTTTCCCCAAAAGTTCAAAAGGACAATTTGTAAGACGAGAACCAGATTTTCTATTGCGAGTACGTTCACCAGAGTCCTTGTCAACAGGTTTACGCCTATTTCGATAAACACCTCCTCTGTCACAGCCAAGCACTACCACTTTGTCCTTCTTAGACTGCTTAATTGTAACAACATATCCTTGTGATATACCAAAATCCCCAACATACTGAATTAGCTCTTCACGATCAATGAAACTTCCAGGTGGAGGAGGAAGCATTTGTGGGGTTTCAGATAGCTCTGCATAGCTTTCCATGAGCAATGATGGAAACAGAACACCTGCATTGAGATACCGTGAACACGTATCTCAGAAACATAAGAAATATTACTAATACTCTACCTAGTTTCTCAACGAGAAAGAGGAGCCTAAAATGTCTAATATTTTATTACAATGCAGACAAATAGTACTCATCTCAGTTAGTATTACCATTAGCTGGTCAACCCGTCGTCTCTCTGTTATATTGTAATGAAAGTGGACCACATATACACATATAATTGATTAAGCAACATCAGCAAATCTACCAACTTATTGTACCCCAAATTGGTGGTAAGATTCCTTAAATAAAAATATATGCAACTGGAAAGGGGCCTTTATGCACCACTTGGAATGACTAACTCAATCTCCCCTCTAATGACCTCCACGCCACTTAGAATGAAATAAACATTAATAAATACATCCAATGAAAGATATACTCCCTTTGTTTAAAAATATAATATCATTATTGACTTTTTCAAGTCAATTTGAAACATTTTCAAACTAAAAATTGACATAAATTCATTTAATTTTGGTCCATACAATGATAAATATTTTAAACTATCTAAAAAATACTACAAACTATAACATGTATTGTTTAGTAATTGTTAATGAATCATATCAATTCTGAGTTTGAAAATATCACAAATTAACTTTCAAAAGTATGATCATTTAATTTGGAACGGAGGAAGTATCTAGGTCTACTTATCTAAGCACCTTTCAATTTGAAAATAAAATAAAAATAGATTAAAAAAAGGTTTTTCCACGGGGGGTAAGAATATTGTATTAAAATTTAATTTCATTGCCAATTTCCAATACATATTTATTATTGTTTGAGTTTAAGTCTTTAACTAGTTAATACTAACATATACTAATTTATAGAAAGAAATTTTAGATTTTCTACATTTAAAATACTTCAAGATAGTTTATTTAAATATCATACGACTCATCTAATTTGTCAACCTTTTTGGTTAGAAAGCAGACATTAAGGATTCGATCTGGGTACTAATTTCACATATGAAAGTGTCTTTTTTTCCCATTTTATGGGGAATTTAGAATAAGCGCAATGCTAGACTGTTTAGAGAAAGTTGTTCCTCTTTTAAGCTGTTGAATGATAGGACTACATTTCTTGCTTCTCTATGGGGTTCTATGGGGCCTTTAGAGGTATCTCAATGACTGATTTGTGTAGAAATTGGAGGGCTACACTTTTCTAAGTGCTCTTTTTATTTTTGTTTTTCAGTACGATGAGGGTGGACGTCTTGTTCCCCTTTTATTGTATCATTTCTTTTCTATTAATAAAATTTCTTCTTTTATCTAAAAATTTTTAGAAAGAAAGTAAAATGGGTAAATTGTGGATGTTTGAAATGGGATCTGAAAAGCTATCCAAGCTTTAAAGTTTACATAATTTTGGAAACTCATTCCTATATATATATACATACATAAAAACGCATAAATGATCTTACAAATTGATGAGACAGATTTTGACAAATAAACAATCAATCTTCTAATTCTAACACATCTATATATACCCATTAATTTAGTCTCCTTCACACATAAAAAAACTCCTTATAAAAAAATAAACATAAGTAAATAAATCAATTAAAAGTAGGCAAAGAGTTGTGAAGCATACCACAAAAAATATTCAAAATATTTTCCTCCTTCCTTCAGTATCTCTCTTCTTCTTAATTTTTCTCTCTTTTTCCCAATCTCCTCTCTCTTTCTCATCCTTTCATTTCCCTCTCTGTCCTTTTCATTGACCAATAGCTAAACATATTAATTGTAAAAATAAATGCACACCCATTTTTAAAATATTAACATGTGTCCAATGAAATGCCAACGCACCTCCATATTTGACATGTGTTACACTGTTATCTACCCATTTTTAATATAATGAATTTCCAACTTATACATTAATCCTCAATAATATTATATATCTAAATCTATACATGTTTAAATAACCTTTTAATTCCATTAATAAATCTACATTTATATCAGATATTATAAAATAATAATATAAATCCTCCTTAATTTATTTTAAATTAATACTATGTCTTACCAATATAAAAATTTATCTTAATCAATTTCAAATCGAGAACCCCATACTTGTTTATTTAAATCCTGATAAGTCTTATTAATTAAACTAAATTTTATTCTAATCTTTAATTCGTTCCTAATCACCTAAAATAAAAACCTAAATACTCATTATTTGGGTCAGGCTGTCACAGTGGACGCCTTGTGGCACATTCTTCCTTTTACCTAAAATTAATAACTAAATACTTGTTAGTTGAGTCACGCTGGCACAGTAGACTCCTTGTGCACCCTTTACTTGTAATTTCCTTCTTCTTCTAATAAACTTCTTTTTTGATCTAAATAATCTGTTGATATCCCTATTCCTTATCTGTTCTAAATTGATTTTATGTTCTAAAACCTGCTACATGTATCATAACTCCTAATTCTATCCAAATTTCACGTGAATTCAACATTTACATTGACACAAATTTAGGAGTAACGATCTCTACACCAACCAAACACAAATTTAACAGTATAAATGATCAACAACATTCTGCATAATCCCACATTTCTGATGCAGAAAAAAAAATAGATTTACAAAAGGCAGCAAAATAATTGCAGAAAAACAAAATTCACCAAAGACAAGTATGCAGCAAAGTACATCATCAAAAGGAACTCGTGCAGCACAAACACTGAGCATATGGAAGCAAAAGAAGAAAAACAATGGATTAATTCCTGACTATCTTTTTTAGGAGGGAGGAGTGGCAAAATGAAAAAAAGATAAAATGCACCAACTCCTTAAACTTTGATTAGAAAAAGGGTAACAACAATTAGAGAATAAAAACAGAGAGAGATGAAGAACAAGACAAATTATGAGGGTGGCAAAGATGATAGTGGGATAAAGGAATTCTTCTCAACCTTGGCGCAACAAAGACTGATTGAGAAGGGGCTCACTAGAATTTATTATTATGCAATTTCCAGCGCAGGCGCCTAAGCTCAGACATGGTTTGAGAGCAGGAAAGGCATTATAGGTGCAAGCTTGGGTGTGCCTTTATTAATGATCATCACCTCGTCAGTTCCAAATTCTTCATAACCTCATACCAAACTTCACAACTCCGCAATATAGATTTTAAAACTTCGCAAAAGAATAAAAAGATGCTCAACATACGTCACTCAATCATTGTAGTCCTATAGTTAAATGAGAGTCATCAGTGATAACATGTCAAAAGACGGGACATGTATCTCATTAAAAAGACAAAAGGGATCTTTCCCTTAATTTTATTATTTAAGTACTGATTTAACAGGTAATCATATTCCAGGGAAAAAAGTTGCACCTTAGTTTTGCGAGTGGCGGGGCATATTACTCAAGCTTATAGGATTTTGACTTTCTATGTACAAACATATTTCAAGTATCCTGAATTTAAAAAGATAATTATAATTCACAGATTTTTGAAGAATTTCCTTGCAGATTCATTTCTAGTCAGATTACAAATGCGTGTCTATATGGGAAAAGCAGTGTTCTAAAAGTCGGCCTAGATGGCCGACTAGTTGGCGAAAAGGTCGGGGTCGGAGGCTCGCTGAGTCGACCAGGCCCTAATCCTTTGATTTAGTCGTACTTAGTCGGGATCAAGTCGGCGACTAGTCGATAAAGTCGGGGCAAATCGGAACAAATCGGAACGACTGGATCTTCTTCGACGACGACGACGACTGGATCTTCGACCGACAACGACTGGATCTTCTTCGACGATAATCGTTGCCGCCGCTAAACGATTAATCGTTGTCGCGCCAACGACTTGATATTCTTTGCTCCGACGACGATCATTGTTGTTTCACTTTCGCTTCTTCATCTTCGATCACGCTTTCATCTTCTACGATCGTAATCAGTAGTTCTTTTTCCATTGCCTCTCTCGGTTTTCTATTTTTTTTGTAAGCAGTTTACAATCAATCAATATTGATATAAGGCTTATAGGCATAAGCAGCTTGTTTAAAACAAGCTAAAGTGGGCAAAATTATTATTTTTTTAATTTTTTTTGGTTTTAGTTAATTAGTTCCGTAGTGGGCATTAAAGAAAAGGTTGGATAAATTAAATTAGTTCATTTTTAGTTCATTTTTTTAGTTAATTGTAATATTTCATTTTAATTTTTAAATTTTTTCAACTTCAGTTATAAATTAAATTATTAAATTATTTAATGATTTGTGTTACTTATGTTATTTTACTTATTCAAAACTTATGAAGGAGGAAGGAGAATATATATTTTTTAAAAAAAATTGAAAATCCGACTAAGCCGATTAATCCCCTAGTCGGTAGCCAACCGACATGGAACCGACTAGCGACTTTTAGAACACTGAGGAAAAGAATCTTATATATATAGGGAGAGGAGAACAAGTTCTTTAAAAGAAGGGTCTCCCGTTGTTAAGTTGAAACCTTTTAAGGTGACAAAGTTAGCTTTTTGGATGCAGAGTCATATCAAGACTCTGTCTATATTTGTGAACTTCATGGAGGGGATGAGTGGAAACTAACTAGATAACCTTATACATATCTTGCATACATAGTTCAACTCCATTTGAAACCTATTTTGCAACAACTCGAGCCAGTCTGAGCCTAAATCAAGGCTCAATCAACCGCAACTATAGCAGCTTGGATCATCTTGGTTCACCAAAATGTCCTAACAAGTTATCCATCCAACATATTCCGATTTGGGATTGGGTTATTACAACTCCCTCGCTGACATTATCGCCATACCCAGTCTAACCCTAACTCTCTTTAGATGTGAAACCTAGATCAACTCCCTTTATCATTCACCTCCCAAAGAAATTTATTACCACCAATGTTTTTCTCCCACATGTCCCCTTGTGGGTAACAGCAAGTAAAGTACCACATTTTCACATTATTAAGTCCGCTCTGATACTATTTGTAATAATCCATACCAGACCCCAAGCCAAGATAGAGACTTAGGCTGTGTTTGTTTGGGTCTTAATGGCTCTGAATAGGTGTGCCTCTGATTCGGTCAGAGGCACAACTTGTTTGATAAATATTTTTATGCCTCTTAATACCTCTTAATCGGTTAGATTCAAAAATAATGCTTTACTATTCAGAGCCCCATCTGAACGAAATTTGTTTTTTTTGGACAAAAATAACCTCATCAATATTTCAAAATTCCTTTTTCATCCCTCATCTTGGAAATTTCTCTAGCGGCGGCGGTGAAGGTCGCGGGCCTTCTTCAATGAAAAACGGAAGAAGAGGCTCTTCTCTATCCGGTATTGCCACAAAACAAATTTTCAGCAAGAACCGAATACCGTAAACCGTGTGGGTATGTTTTTGAATGTGGTCTCGCTTTCGTCTCGTGTATGGGCAAATGTTGAAACTTTTTCACTTATCAACTTATTTTGCCAACACAATCAGTATAAAGAATTTCTCACTATATAAAATAACTAATTTTTTTGTTGTTAAATTCCTAAATCAACAACTAACCGATTAGAAAAAGACATTTAACTAATAAGTACAGCAAAAACATGAAGAAAAATGGTGGAAGAATGGAGTTTGAGAATCAAAATTCAAACCTTTTTGTAGTCCTTTTGATTTGGTCTCTTGTTATGGGACTTTCTTGATACTTATCAAGGAATTTTACAATTTAATTAGCAGCCAATATGTAGACTATAGTATTTCCAAGGAATGGGGATGATGAATGAAAGTACTGCACCACGTGGCAGCGTAAGCAGGATAATGGTGTACTTTGAATTCGTGGTGATGAGGTGTGACATAAGGTTAAAATGGTAAAATTAAGTCATTCAGACATTTAAAAAAATTAATTATCAAACAACATTTTTTCATTCACAATTCTGGACAGATGCTCTATATTATTCAGATGTCTAAACTGTTCAGGTCTAAAAACTCAATTTTATCAAACACTACCTTAATCTACAATCCCTACTGCAAAATGAGTCATCTTGAACACCACAAATCGGATGTACTCAAATTTGGACAGTCAATTTGGGAAGGAGGGTTTAATAATTAACCTCTTTTGCAACAAAGTAAGTGGAATGGCAAGATGAAAAGAGATGGAAATCAGCTATCAAATTTAACACCACCTTGCAAGAACAATAGAATCGTTCATCTTATCCAATCTCTAATACTTGGGATCTTAAATGATCACCGATAAACCTAAAATAACCACTCAATAGTTCCTCAACACATGTTCACCTCCACTCAGAGGTCATCTAGGACATTTACTTCCTCACCTCAACTCACCTGGAGGGCAATACCAGACCTTTCCCCTAAAGGCAATTTGGATATCTCATCCTACTAAAAGGGCACCCTGTGAGTTTCCCCCTACAAAGGCCAAACTAGACCTTTTTCCACCAATTCATCCCTAAAAATACAGGCCCTCCCCCCATTTCTAAGGTGAGTTCTATCATTTTGGCAATTTTGCTCTTGTTCATCTCCTAAACCTTGAGAGCTTAGGCTATCATCACAGGCATATGCTCACTTAAACTTCAGAGGTTCCCAAGGCTTTAGAGTCTTGTTAACCTCCAATGGTTTTGCACACAGGTGTCACGCTCTCACTAGCCCACTCTCACTCCTACCGGATCATCTGAGCCCCACAGCTCACTTCCTCTAGACCACTCTATTCCAAGCCCTTCTCCATCCCATCCAAAAACCCAACCGAACCAGATTCTGTATTAACAATCACAATCACAGAATCACTATATCCAAAAAAAATTACTGTCCATTTCATAAATTTCCAAATGTAAACATGCACACAGTACAATCTTAAAGAACTCTTATTCAAACTCATAAACACAAATTTAATCAAGCAAGTGTTCCTCAGTATTTTCATCGAGGGAGCTGAAAATAAAGAGAACGGGAAAATTCGTTACCTGCTACTCGCAATTACTATTGTTTTCCGACATTTTCTGAATAACGGAGAAAGGAAACATTTGAGAGCATTTTGTGACCGGGGAAAGCAATCGGCCAGTGATAAAAAGACGGTGATTTAGGGCTTTTTTGTCAACTTTCCGATACTCAAAAAGTGAAAGAGGCTCTTTTTGTTGGTGAAGAGAGTCGAACCGGGAACTTAACGAGACTCCATTGTCGGAGTGCATTAATTTGTGAAAAGCTTCTGCATTTTTAGGAAAATATATGGCTTTAAATATAAATAATTACCCTAAATTATTAATATTTTTTTCAGTTCGGTGATGATTTTTTAATTTTTTTCAATTAAATCATTAAATTATTAAAAAAAATTACTTTCGTTCAATTAAATCTGTCACATCATAAATTGATGACGTGACCCGCTAACTAGGTTAATCAATTATAATTTAATTATCTGATTAAAAAAATTAAAAGATCTATCGCCAAGGTTTAAAAAAATTAATAATTTAGGGTAATAATTTATATTTAAACTTATTTTTTTAAGTGCAGACTGCAGAGTCACATCATCAATTCATTAGCCTAGTCAGCCGGGTTCCGTCATCAATTTATAACGTGGTAAGTTCAACTGAACGAAAGTGAAAAAAATTAATAATTTAATAATCTAATTGAAAGATTAATTATCGAAGTAAAAAAATATTTATAATTAAAAAGCAAGTGAATAGTTCGCTTTGTGCTCACCGCGTGGTAGCGTAATTAGATAATTATTTAAATTTAAGCTAAAAAATAATTAGAAACAAATATGTTTTATTTATTTAATTTTTGTGTGTCTAAAACAGAGGCTCCCTTTTTCTATATATATTATTTTGTAAGATAATTTGTTTTACATTGGGTACCCTTTGTTTAACAAAAAATAAAAAGTTAATTTATTAAGTTTAGAATTTGATTTTGACATGAATAGATTTAATTTAATTTTATATAAGTGCAATTATCGTAAATGATTAAAAAGCCCTGAAGTTATAATATTTATTATTTTTAATATTTTCATAAATCATGTCAATTTTAAGATTCAAATTTTACAAGTTAACTAAAGAAAATTAAAATGAAGATTTAAGTTCCATATAATAAGTTATCTTTTGCACAAAATTTTTCCGTACGAATGATAAATTTTGCATTGACGATTTTTAGTTGATATTTTATTTAGTAATAAAATTGGACTATTTATTCGTTTTAGATATATGGGGAGTATTTGGTGGGTTTTTGTATTAAATTTTGAACTTGATCTTCGATGTATTTATTGGGGAATATGTTTTTTTTGAGCAATTTGGATTGAAATTTTTATTGCGCTTTTAATGCAAAAACATTTTCTTATGTTTTATATTAAGACATTCTTATCTTTTAAATCAGAAAAATTATATATTAGTCCTATAACTTACAATTATATATTAATCATGGAAACAAATAAAGTGAATTCGTAAAGTTAGTTTGTTTAAATAGAAAGTTACCAATATGTACGAGTTAAAGGCTCCTAAATTTTAAGTAAATAACTGAGTTAACTCTTAATTAATTAAGAATTAGATTAAAGGAATGATTACTTAGTACAATCAATAAATAAAGGAATTGATATTTTCACAAGTAAATTTAATAGTTTCACAAGTTTTTCTCCACATGAATATCAAGTGGGGTCCACCCTCATGTGAGGAAGTACTTTGTAGAATTAACAATTTTACTTGTGAAAATATCAATTCCCATAAAAAATAAGGAAATTGTTAAATTAATATTAAAAATTATTATTTCCAAATAAAAGTGTCGCTATACATCTACAGCGACAAAAATAATAAAAAATATTGTGAATTTAACCATTCTAAAAAACAATACTCAATGCACAAATGTAAGCATATTTGATATTTGAGGAGGGGGAAGTGAATAATTAAGCATTCTTCTATTTTAAAAATATCTGTAATCTTGTAAACCAAGTAACCAACAGTAACAATGTACCCTATAATAAGTTAGGAGGTAAAAATTATTATTTTTAAAAAAAATAACTACATGCAACATTGTACATGGTCATGTTCCATTAGCCAAAAGTTTGTCCTAAGAAGAACTCTGAACCATTCAATGGCAGCTTCATGCATAGCTAGAGGCAATCTCTCTGCTGGAATCTATTTTATAAGGATGTTCTGCCTGATCTGATTGGTTGAAACTGCATGTTCATGTTAAACTATAATTAGTGTTTATTAAGCTGCATACTAATTACTGATGAGTACAAAGTTAGTTCTAGAGAATTAATAAACTTTACTTACCCAAAAAGATAATTTATCTTTATGAAAGTTAACTAGAGTACGTAGTTAACGCTTCCTTAAAATAGATTTAAATCAATTAATAATAGAAAAATGTTACAGACACAAACTATTCTATAAATATTTTACAAATTGCTCCTCAACATATTCATCAACAAATTGCTTCAATGTAGTTTTCGAACCCACATAAAAAATTGAGATAGAGTATGCCACATCAGCAATTTGTAGAATAGTTTGTCTATAACATTACTCTTAACAATATACGGTATATAGGCACTGAGAAACACAAATATATGCATGCGGAAAATGATATATATATATATATATATATATATATATTTATATATGTCGACAAAATTCATGACCAAATTAAATTGCGACTAATATAAAATTCAAAGTCACAAAATAAAATAATAGTGTGTAAGTCTCTCCCTAATTCCTTCATATCCAATGTATATACATACGTCGACATCAAAATGTGTCCATAAGGAATATCTAAAGTCAAATTTCCATTTCAAAATATGTCCATTTTTGTTCATATTACATTACCAAATATTTATTCTTTTTCTTTTTGTGCTTCTCAAAACAAAGCTCTTTATTTTCACTTTGAAGAACCTTAAAATGACTACTTGAGCCATTGTAATGGCCACTCCATGAAACAATTTCTATTTAAGAAAAACTAAATTAGGAAATAAATCACAAACATATGAAGCAATCATTACTTTCTAAACATTAATATATTATGCTACAAAACATATGTAAGACCCCAACTTATTATAAATAAAATCGAATTTTCTCTAATTATATTTATGAATAATAAGGTATTAATTTGATATAATTCTCTGGTTAAGGGTGAAATGTGCAAATTTTGCAAAATATACAAGTGATTATAAAATAATCATTGTTGTCGGGGAATATTCGTTTGGTCGTGGAATATTCTTGTTGTCGGAGAATATTAAATGCGACGCAGCAAATCATTTCAGGGGCCCCATAATGTAATAACTGCTGGGATGAAAAACGACAAGTTTGAGTTTTTATAAATAATTCTACAGAAGTTATACTGCAAGTAATCGTTGGAATACTTGTAGTTAAAATACGAATAATGGCGTGGATTTATCAAAGATTGATGAATTATTGATCCTTACGTAAAGAAGGCACTACTCAATAATTGTTACAAAGAGTTATCGCTCAATATTTTATTTTATTGATTCAATAATTGTTGCGTTGATATTTTATATTATTGTTGTTTCAATAATTGTCACCGCACAAGATTTCCCATTATCAGATCAATAATTCATATTATTTGAATAATATTATTAGATAGCATTATTGATAATATCTAGAAAGTTCTGTCAAGAAGAGGTTTGGTCACCTAATTGCGCGCCAATAAGAAGAAATTCTTATTGGAAAGCCCCCTCTTTCCTGGGAACGGCCTGGTTGTCATAAATGTGATTTTGTAATATTATTTGTGAATAATTAATTATTGATTCATATGATAAGAAAATATTTATTTTATGTGGATATAAATGTTGGATATATTTATTGTGGTTAAAAATGAAGGAGTTAATGTTGAGGTGTTTATCAGTATTTTTGTCGGAATGAAGGTATTAAAAATTAAACCAAAGTGTTTTTGAGATATATTGTGTGAGTTATAATTTTTAATCCGACTGCTGATCGTTGTAATTTTTGGATATGTTATACATATATAAGTTGAGTATATGTCCACAAATTTTGAACCGTTAAAATGAACGATGATTTGTTATGAATTTTAAAAGGTGACTGATTCGTAAATTAGGTTTATAAATAATTTTGGTGGAAAATTCTAGAATTGAGTGGGCCCCACTTGTGGTTGGTGAAAAATGTGCTGAATTTATTTCAAATGTGGTGGGTGGGAATAGTAGTAGGTAAAGCCAAAGTCACAGCGGTCAAGTCTGCTAACATTTTCCTATAAATAGAGGCTAAGTTAGAATTGAAAATCACACCGTAAACAAGTTTTCTCTTTTTCTCTAGATTATCGAGTGTATTTTGTGAGTATTTAGATACTTTGTGAGTTTCTATTCATCGATTGCAAGTTTCTTTCAAACTTATACCGATATTCTCGATCGGAAAATACCGATATTTTGAGGTAAGAGATGTTATTTTCTTCATATATGATATTATTTCTTCAATATCATTATGTCAAGTATTGATCCGAATTTTTATCAAATTTAGAACTTTTGTGTTAAGGAATATTATTCACGATATCGACTTTATTCACGATATCTGAGACTATTCACCAAAAAATAAAATTTTCTTCTTTTTGTCCAAGATGTCTATTATGGTTACTATCTTTGATTATATCCATGTTTTGATCTTTATTTTTGAATTCGCTTCAAAATTGGTATTTATGAAGTATTATTGATCTTCGATAAACTGTTATACTAATCCCTACTATTTGTCCTTCCGTTTCACTAGATTCGTTTTTTTAAAAAAATATTTTTCATCATCCTCACCCTAAATGATGATATTACTAAATATCTTCTACCAGTAAAGTGTAAAAGATAAATGATTAATCGATGAATATCTTTGGCCCGTAGGTAAAAGATGAACAGTGTTGAGATGAACATGACCAATTGGTGATACAAATTAATATCTTTGGCCCTCATGGTGCAAAGATGAATATTTGATTAAAGATGTATATCGATTGTTGTTATAGGGATAAAATATTGATGATGGACTTTTAAATCTTAGAAGATAGTAGAACTCATTCTCTACTTGACTCTTCTAATGGATTGTTGTTTCACCGCAGTTGTTGATCTAAACTTGTTGGCTATTATATTTTATCGATTTTTTCCTCGTTCAAGACTAACGATAATTTGTTGATATTATCTTAGTCATAATATTCTTTTATTGGGCTAGTTGAGCTCACCTTTTCCTTTTGTTCCATTTTTCTCGTGGAGGTGAGAATATAAAGAACTAGTCTGGGGTGCTGAGTGATGGTTCTAGAAAGATGTTTTAGCAAATTCCTCACTATTTCTCTTTAAAATAGTGTTTGAATAATTATAACGAGGACTTATTTGAGTGTGGATATTGTCTGTAAGACAATATTTGTATTTAAACTCACAGTATGTGTTGTCATTATTTTGCACGACAATAAATATTATTGAAGTCAGTAGTTTGCTTTCGTACCATATATTTGGCGACTCAGAATGGGTATCAGATACCTATTTTGGGGCGCCACCGCTTGGTAATCGTAACTTAGGGATATGGTCTCGGCGGAGATCGGAGAATAGAACTAGGAGGGTGAGATGAGTAAATCCTTCATTAAAGGTGTCTTATCTAAGCTTATTTGTTGGTCACTCATAATATAGGATATTATGTGATATGTTAATTTGTTTAATTAACCCTTGTTTTATGGCGAGATTTAAGAACGTCACCGAGAACGTTAATGATAGAGTGTATGAGACTGTGGAACAACCTTTAGTTACAAACCAGGAGAACGTGCAACAGGAAGGCAATATTCCTCCTGTAAACAACACTACCGAGCAAACGATGAATGATGGAATGTTTAGGAGATTTTTGCAGTTCATGCAAAACCAGACGAGGGAGACTCGTGCACAAAATACAGGTGAAAATGATAGCAATGTGCGACTTGTCACAGCCAAGCAGTTCAAGGAGTTGGGACCACCAGAATTTAAGGGAAAGCTAGATCCGATCATGGCAAAAACGTGGGTCAAGTAAATTACCAAGATATTCGATGTCTTGGGATGCACGGAGGAACAGAAGGTTTCATTCGCCACCTTTATGTTCCGCGGTGAAAGACCATCGGTGGGAGTCTGTGAAGCGCACCTCAACAAACCATTTCTCAAGATGTCTTGGGAAACGCTTTCAAAAACTATTCAAGAGCTCAAGAGAGACTCATTTTGGCACTGTTTCGCAATACCATCCGGCATGGATGGATTTGTTATATACTGCCGATGCTTGTGCAAAGGGTTAGGATGCGTTCTCATGCAACATAGGGGAAAGTCATAGCTTTATGCCTCACGATAACTCAAAGAATATGAGAGGAATTATCCTACTCATGATCTAGAGTCAGCAAAGCAATCAGATTCAGCGTTGAAAATTTGGAGACACTACTTGTATGGGGAGAAAGTGGAGATTTATACTGGACCATAAAAGCCTCAAATATTTCTTCACCCAAAAAGAACTCAACATGCCAAGAACGACGTTGGCTTGAACTATTGAAAGATTACGATCACACTATTCAATATCATCCCGGAAAAGTTTAACGTAGAGTACGATACATCGAATAGAAGATCATATCGCGAGCACGAGTGCGATATTGTTAATGCAAAGGCTCATTCTGTATGACTTACAAAGGATGAAGGTAGAATTAAAGACCAGGACCCACATGATGATGGCGATATATCTGAAAGAGAACCGACTTTAATCGATAAAGTTAAAAGCGGCTCAAACTACGGACGGAACCCGGGCGTACGTATGAAGAAGAAAGTGCAAGAAGGAGCTATTCCGTGCGAAAATCGATGAAGAAGGAATACTTAGATTCAACTCCAAACTTTGTGTTCTAACGATTCTTACTCAAGCGTATAGAATCATGATGGAGGCACACAACACCCCAGTTAAGAATCCATCCCGGGAGTACCAAAATGTATCATGATATTCGACATACATTTTGGTGGAACAATACGAAGAGAGATCGCGGAGTTTATCTCGATGTGTTTAACTTGTCAACGTGTAAAGGTGGAGCGATCGTTGCCAAAGTGGTCCATTACAACCACTTGAGATTCCGAAATGGAAGTGGGAACACATTACTATGGATTTACATGTGTCTTCCCAAAGTTTCTCAAGGCATAGATGCGATTTGGGTTATTGTTGATAGATTAACCAAGTCCGCCCATTTTTACCGATACGTGAGACTTATTCCTCGAACGTCTTGCTTTGCGTATCGTGAATGAGATTGTGAGATTGCATGGCATGCCAAGATCCATAGTTTCGGATCGTGACCCAAGATTCACTTCACAATTTTGGGTTACTTGCAGAAAGCTATGGGCACTAATTTACGATTGGGCTTTCAAGATACCATCCTCAAACGGACGGACAATCGAGAGGGACTATTCAAACTCTCAAGATCTATTAAGACTTTGTGTCCTAGATTTTAAAGGAAGTTGGGATAAGTATTGACAAGTGGTGGAATTCTCCTACAACAACAGCTTATCGCTAAAGATATAAAATGGCTCTATTTGAGGCGCCAGATGGATGAAAAGTGTCGTAAGACCCCAAATAATTAATAAATGAAATTTAATTTTCTAATTATTATTTTGAAATAGTAAGGTTGATGTGATTAATGTGGATAGTTATGGGTAAAATACACAAATATTTCAAAATAAGCAAGTGGTTATAAAATATTCATTGTTGTCGGGGAATATTCGCATTTATGCTGCAATGCTGCCCCCAGTGTGGGCCCCATAACGAAAAGCGATCGAGGAGAAAAACGACAAATATAAGTTGTTTAAAAATAACTGGCGAAGTTATTACCATTTAATCGTTGGAATACCCTTTGGTTAAAAACACAAGAATATGCGTTGTTCAGACAAGAAGACATTACGGTATCGCACCAATTATCGACTCTACGTAAAGAACGCACTACTCAATAATGGTTACGGTAATTAATGCTCAAGATTTTATTGGTTCAATAATTGTTGCGTTGATATTTTATATTCTTGTTGTTTCAATAATTGTCATTACACAAGATTTTTTATTATCGGTTAATAATTCATATTATCGAATAATATTATTAGATAACATTATTGGCAATGTCTAGAAAGTTCGCTCTAAGGAGAGGTTTGGTCACCTAATTGCTTGCGCAAGAAGGAGAAATTCTTATTGGAAAGCCCCTCTTCCTGAGGGCGCACGGTTCACAATATTGTGATTCTCGTAATATTATTTGTGAATAATTAATTATTGATTCGTATAATGAGGAAAATATTAATTTTATGTGGATATAGATGGAGAAAATTTTAATGTGACAATTGTTGAAAATTGAAATTTTATCTTTTTACGATAAAATAATTCATTTAAATATATATATTATTATATTTTAATAATATAATAATGATGATATTTTTACAACGAATGTGGGATATATGAGTATACGAGAGGAAGAGTATTTTTGTTGTAATAAATGTTTAAAACATGTTAAACATGTCGGTGGACCCCATTTATCGATTTGAAATTTGATTATAAATTTCTAAAATCGCCTGCTTGTGGATTTGGTCAATTTTGTTTGGACTTTGGAAAAACTTTCTTCGCAAAGTTGTAGAGAATTGAATTTCCTATAAAACTCATGAGATTCAATTTTCCGATAAAAGGGCTATTTATTATGAATTATTGAAGTTTCAAAGTTCAAATAATTAATTTTGGAAGTTTAAAATATTTTAATTAGAAAAACGTTTTTCTAATGTTTTGGCATCAATGTATTGATGTTGTGAAATTTGGTAGTGGGCGATGACTTTGAAAAAAATTATATTAATATTTTTATTAAATTTTCTCGCTTTGTGTTCTAAGCATTTTCCTATAAATAAGGTGCTTAAAGTTAGAATTGAAAATCACACCGTCGGTCAAGTTTTTCTCTCTATATTATCGAGTGTATTCTTATGAGTATATTGAGTATACTTTGAGTATTGCTATACGGTGAAAGTTCAAGTTATAATTTATATCCAGTATTCCAAGCTAGAAAATCATTGCCTTTCCGAGGTAAAGGATATTATTTTTTCGTAATGATATTATTTCTTCAATATCATTATCTTTCAAATATTGATCCAAGTTTTTATCAAATTTAGAACTTTTAGTGTGAGGTTACTATTCACGTATACAAGACTTTATTCACGCTTCTGATCTTATTCATTTTATCATCAAGACTATTCATCGAAAAATGAAATTTTTCTTTTTCGTCCAAATATCTATTACGGATACTAGCTTTGATTGTATTCATGTTTTGATCATTCTTGAATTTTACACCACTATGATTATTTTTGAGGTATTTTTGGACGTGGATAAAACAAAGCACGAATCCTTAATCCTTAATCCTTGTCATTTTGTTTCTTTGGATTCGCTTTCTTTTAAAAAAATAATTATTTTCATCATCCTCATCTTAAATGATGATATTATTGAATATCTTTGGCCCGTAGTGCAAAGATGAATGATTTTCGATGAATATCTTTGGCTCAGTAGTGAAAAAGATGAATGAGTTCGATGAATATCTTTGGCCGTAGAAGGCAAAGATGAGCAGTGTTTAGATGAACATGACTAATGGTGAATGTCCTCGCACCAGAAAGGCAAAAGGATGAATATATGATTCCGGATATATATTGATTGATGTTACAGAATAAAATATTGATGATGGATCGTTAAATTCATAGATATTAGTAGATTTCATCATCTACGTAACTTCTTCTGAATTAATATTTTCCATTGCGAGTATTGATTTAAAACTTGTTGCCTATTGTATTCTATTAGATTTTTTCGTTGAAGACTAACGTTATTTTGTTGTATATTATCTTAGTCATAATATTCTTTACTTGAAGCTAGTTGAGCTCACACTTTTTCCTTTTGTTCCATTTTTTTTCTCGTGAGGCGAGAATGTAAATGAAAGTACGAGTGGGGTATGGAATGATGGTTTTAGAGAATTATTTAGTAGTCCTCACCATTTTTTGTAAAATAATGTATGAATAATTATGATGAGGATTTATTTGTATGTTGATATTGTTTAGATGGCAATATCGTATTTAAACTCAAGCAGTTTCTTGTTGTAATAATAAAGTCAGAAGTTGCTTTACGTGACTGTATTCGACAACCCGAAAGGGTGATGTATACCTATTTTGGGGTGTCACAAAGGTCGTTCTCCAAATCTTTGGGGACGAGGTGGGAGAAGCAACGTTGTTGGGACCGTAATTAGTGACGCATGACTACGTAAAAGATCCAAATGATTCGACAACGTATACAAACCAAGACAAGATCGACAATAGAGTTATGCGGATCTTCATCGAAAAGACGTGGAATTTAATATTGGGGATCATGTATTGTTATTACGTGTTGCACCATGGAAGGAGTTACAAGATTTTGGGAAGAGAGAAAGCTCAATCCACGATTTGTTGGTCCATTTGAGATTCTCGACCAAATAAGAAATGTGGCCTATAGACTCGCGATTACCTCCAAGTATGTCTCGTGTTCATAATGTTTTTCACATATCCATGCTTCAGTAAATATGTGAAAGACCCGAACCATATTATCGTTAGAACCGGACAAGATAAATTGGAGAAGATTTAACGACGGAAGAAGTACTGTTAAGATCTTGGATAGGAAAGAAAGCATGTCCCACGCACCAAGGTTATACCACAAGTTAAGGTTTTATGGAGAAACCATGCTATTGAAGAAATGACCGGGAGTTGGAATCAGAAATGAAAGCGAGGTATCCTCACCTTTTTGAAATACTAGGTACGTATGTTAATTTCGAGGACGAAATTTCATAAGGAGGGAGGTTGTAAGACCCCAACTTATTATAAATAAAATCTAATTTTCTCTAATTATATTTGTGAATAATAAGGTATTAATATGATATAATTCTTTCGGTTATATGAATGAAATGTGCAAATTTTACAAAATATGCAAAGTGATTATAAAATAATCATTGTTTGTTGGGAATATTCGTTTGGTCGTGGAATATCTCGTTGTTGTGGGAATATTAAAGACGACCAGTAGCAGATCATTCATGGGCCCCCTTAATGTAATAAACTATCGGATGAAGAAAATGACAAGTTTGAGTTTTTATAAATAATCTACAGAAAGTTGTTACCAATTAACAATCGTTGAAATATCCAAATTGGTTAAAATACATTAATAAGCGTGGATGCATGGTATTGATGAATTATTGATCCTTACGTAAGAAGGCGCACTACTCAATAATTGTTATGAAGAATTCTTGCTCAATATTTTATTTTATTGATTCAATAATTGTTTGCGTTGTAATTTTTGGATATGTTATACATATATAAGTTGAGTATATGTCCACAAATTTTGAACCGTTAAAAATGAACGTATGATTTGTTATGAATTTTAAGAGGTGACTGATTCGTAAATTAGGTTTATAAATGATTTTGGTGGAAATTTTAGAATTGAGTGGGCCCCACTTGTGGTTGGTGAAGAAATGTCTTTGAATTTATTTCAAATGTGGTGGGTGGAAATAAGAAAGGTAAAGCCATCAAAGTCAGGTCAAGTCTCGCTAAAATTTTCCTATAAATAGAGGGCTAAGTTAGAATTGAAAATCACGCTTGTAAACAAGTTTTCTCTTTTTCTCTCTAGATTATTGAGTGTATTTTGTGAGTATTTAGATACTTTGTGAGTTTCTATTCATCGGTGCAAGTTTCCTTCAAATTTTATACCGATATTCCATCGTAAGATCGATATTTTGAGATAAGTGGATGTT